>CM053772.1:115412781-115434986 GCA_028658325.1 Potorous gilbertii | reverse complement strand
TGCCTCAGCTGTCCAGGGGAATCAGACAATAGGGCAGCTGGGATTCCCAGCCTCTGAGCTTGCCTTTGCCCCAGGTCAGCTGAGGAGATCTCCTGTGACCAGACCACTCCTCCCCCACACTTAACAAGCTAAACCTGGGACTCTTTGGGGAAACACCAAACGAAAAATAGGGATAAAAATAGCACCTACCTCACAGGGTTTATGTGAGGACTGAATGATACTCTATTTGCCATTTAGTACAATGACTGGCACAGAATAGTTACTATATAAATGCTTATTCCCTTTCCCTTTTCTTTGAGGCAACACTACTTTAAACTGGTCCTAAGAGTAAGGAGGGAGAGGGTCACCCAACTTGGTCTGGAATCTGGGAGCATGAGGTTGATTTCATCTCTCTGTTTGTTTTTTCCTGATCTTAGGTAAATGATAAAAGCTTTGTGACCTTGGGCAAGTTAGTTAACCTCTGTTGGCCCCAGTTTTCTCAAAAATAAAATGAAGATAAAATAGCACCTAACTTCCAGGTTGCTGTAAGGATCAAATGCTATAAAATATGTAAAGGACTTAGTATATTGCCTGACTAATAGTAAGTAAGTAATACTAAGTAATACTAAAAGTAAGTTCTATATTAACATTTCTTATTATTTAGAATGGGATCCTTATAAGCACGGTTTTGTGAGTCTGGGAGACCTACCTGTCCCATTAAAACTTTGGTGGCTGGAGACAGTAGCGGTGGCTAGCTGAATGGTGAAAACTGGAAACAGCATTAGCTGACTACAGAAAGACAGCAGCAACTTCAAAAGCATCCCACATAGAGAAGTTTGAACAATCAACTTTTAAAAGAGTACCAATTCTCAGAGCACAGAAGTGAACTCTGTCTCAGGGGAACTTTATGGGCACTTCATGGAGTATCCAAAAACTTTCAGGGTCATATGTTTTATATATATGACACTCACTATACTTCAAGTCAACTCTTCCCATTAACATTGTGTGTGTATGTGTGTGTGGTCATTTGTACCAACTATTCTTACCACATGTTTTTTGAAAATCTTTTTTTCTAAAAGAAAATGAAGCTTGACTGAGTAATTGTTTATGGGAAATATAGTGGTTCATGAGCACAACTCCTAAGGGATTACACCCTAGAAAGCTGAAAATCAATAGCCAGTGAGTTCGAAAAGCATCTCCGGAAAGAGGGCATGACAATCTGCCTTATTACTGTACTTGTTATGGCCCTCTTGTAAAATGTAATCAACTTAAGGAAAGGGATTTTTATTTTTTTCTTTGTATCCTAGACCTCTCATCATGTCTAGGACATGGAAGATGCAATTAAGTGGGCAAGTGGGTAAAGTGCTAAACTTAGAGTTGGAAAGACCAGGGTGAAATTCAGCTTCAGAAATGGTTTAACTGTGTGACCAAGAGCAAGACACTTAAGTTCTCTCTCCCTGAGTTTCCTCATCTGTAAAATGAGAATTGTAATAGTATCCAGAGTATAAAATGAGGTAACATTTATAAGGTGATTGCAAATCTTAAAGCATCATGTTGCTGTTGTTTAATTGTTTCAATCATGCCCAGCTCTTCATGACCTCATTTAGGGTTTTCTTGGCAGAGATACTGCAGTGATTTGTCGTTTTCTTCCCCAGCTCATTTTTTAGAATAAAAAACTGAGGCAAACACTTGCCCAGGGTCATACAGCTGATAAGTGTCTGAGATCACATTTGAACTCAGGAAAATGAGTCCTTATGACTCCTAGTCTGATAATCTACCTGACCCAAAACATTGTGTAAATGATACTAGAGAAAGTTTGCTGTATTGTATTAAAGTCACCATGATGATGTGAATTTTGGTAACAGGATGGTCATCATTCTCACCTTCTTGCTCCATTATAATCCAAAGTGGTGAAGTTCCAGACTAATTCAATAAAGGGCAAAAAAAATTCAAAGTCGGGTGTTTTTCTAATGATTGTGTTTGTGAAAAATAATTCAGGTCACAAAATACAGCTAATTAAGTAATGTAATATATTTGCTGGAAGGATGCTGCATATTTCGTTCATTTTAATGGCTTCTCTTTTTAGACTTTGAAGGGGAAAAATAATTATATACTATGATCCAGCTGCTTGGCAATTTATCTTCTTATCAGATTGTTGCATCTTGTTTCTGGCAGTGGACAATAAAACATAGCCAGTACTTGCCATAAAATAGATTAACTACTCTTCAAATTAAAAGAAAAATCCTGAGCAGACATGAGATTATGTATCTGGATGTTTTTGAAAAGACTATAGAGTTAACTTTTACACTTTGTCGAGATAATTAAATCTTCTAGATGGAGACTGTAACAACTACTTGCCAAAGTGACACTATTCACAACTTTACCTTTCAAAGTCCAATGCTGCAGCCTTGTATGATGGGAAATACATTGCTCAGGGAGTCAAAAAACCTGTGTGTGAGTCCCAGCTCCATCACTTTTTTAGCTATGTGGCTTGGGGCAAGGAACTTAACATCGTTCAGAATCAGTTTCCTCATCTGCCAAATGAAAAGATATGGCCTCTAAGGTCTCTTCCATTGCTAAAAGTGTGTGATTCCATAAACTTTCACTTAAGGAGTGTCATGGCACATAAAAGAACCCACTTTGGCCAGCAGGCAAGTTTTTTGAAATTTATTTCTGACAGGGGATTTACTTTCTTTTTAAAACAAATCATCCCAAAGTGTTGGTGAATGTAAAAGTATGTTTGTACAGTTACAGATACAAGTTAGCCATATTGGGGATGAGAATTTAGTAGGATTCAAGAGGTTGGGAGCAGAGAATGTAGATGAGGCTTCAAAGTCACATTGTTTTCCATGAGTTACACAAATCTGGAAACTGACATTGAGCAGAACAGGAGTTTAGGACAAATTTTAGAAAATTCCTTTTCTAAAAGAAAATGAAGTTTGACTGAGTAATTAATTGTTCGTGGGAAACATAATGGTTCACGAGCACAACTCTTAAGGGATTAAACCCTAGAAAGCTGAGAATGACCAGACCACTATGGGAATTCAACCTGCCAGTTTGAGTGTGAGTTTGAAAAGTGGCCCCGGAGGTATGACAATCTGAACTTATTATTGTACTTACTATGGCCCTCTTCTGAAATGTAAAAATTAGCTTCAGTCACCTGTAAAAAAAAAATTAGAGAAGAACACTGGCTTGAATGTTCTGAGGATATAAATAAAAACTACTAATTTATTTTTTTTTTTTGAATAATGAAGACAAACAGGCATTGCACTTGTTACTCTGTGTCAGGCATTGTGCCGAGCTCTGGGAATAAAAATACAAGCAAAAAGAAAGCCAAGCCTCTCCCTCAAGGAACTTATTCTAATGGGAGGAAAATATCAATGGATTTTGGAAAGGGGTTGAAGGAGGTATCTGGCCTAGGGCATGGTGGCTCAGTTGTCTGAGAGATGCAGAACACAAGAGAGAGAGGAGTGAAGCCTGACTTCACTAGGCTATTTTGCAAAATGGAAGCCCCAGAAGGAACTACCAATTGCAGGAGGAGGCTGGAGTACTAAGAGATATCCCAGGATGAGAAGACCCCAGGCATTAAGAGAAACAGCAGCATGAGAAGACAGCTAAATCTTGGAAAGTAAGAAACAAACCAGGAAAGGAATACCCAAATAAGTAGTAGGGTATCAATTAAATTGTCTTTTTTTATCATTCCTTACATACCAGAGATGAAAGTGAATGAAATAACGAGATAATGTATGAATGCATGAGAAAACACATCTTAGGCGTTTTCTATTTTCCAGCCATTGTGCTAAGTTTTGGGGATAAAGAATCAGAGAGTCAGAGAGAGAGAGACAGACAGACAGACAGGCAGACATACAGACACACAGACACACAGACAGAGACAAGGATACAGAGAGGGAGGGACTGCCCTCAAAGGGTTTTTCAATATAATAGAGGAGAGCTCATGTCATGTAGGGGATTGGCATTGGTGGCACAAGAAAGATGAAGTCAAGAATGCAAGGGAAGTCGCAAGACAATGCCTTTTCCAAAATCAAAGGTGGCACTGATGGTTCCCAATGCAAAATGTGGACAGGGTAAGGGGATGGATAGCATGTTAGGTGTTGGAGACGAGGGATGTAGGAAATTCTTACCAATTCACATATCCCTGGGACAGTAACGTGAATAGGAGCAGACAAAAGAAGCATAGCAGGAAGAGTGGATTGAAAAACTGGGTTTGAATATTGTTTCTAGTTAAACCATTTTTTGTTTTAATTAATTTTCTATATAGCATGAGAAATGATCATAGGAAACTACAAAGCACAAAATCGCTTTGAAATGAAAGCTGAGTTTTGGGACATCTTAAATATACTTCACACTTCTAATTTGGATAATGTGAATGTATATTCATTCATTCATTGCTCTTCACATCACAGAAGAGCTATTTGGACAGTCATGGGAAATAAAAAATAAAGTGGTGATACATGGTTAATTTTGCTGCAAGATACTCCTTAATCTCTGAAATACTGTAATTACACTAAATAAACCTTCCAGTGTTGATAATTTAACAGGAGGCCGTATCCTGGAGACTAACTCTTTCATTACTTAGATTTAAACATAGATGTAAGGTTCTATGGATTCAACATCTTGGGATTAAGGTGGCAGGATAAATTTTACGTCATTTTGTTTCTCTGGCAAGAATTTAAAATGTTTCAAGTAATGACCGGTTTAGCGTTTGGTGTCATGCACAATTAGTTTTCACAAAAAGTAATCCCTGCCTGAGTGTCAATTAAATTATGAGCCAGAACATGAGAATTATCCTCAGATGAAATTTATGTGCTCCATTATTATAAAGTGGGGCAGCTAGATGGCAGAGTGGATAGAGTGCTGGGTCCAGAGTCTGGAAGACTCATCTCCTAAGTTCAAATCTGGACCCAGACACTTATTAACTCTGTGACCCTGGACGAAGCATAACCCTGTTTGTCTCAGTTTCCTCATCTGTAAAATGTGTTGTAGAAGGAAATGCAAAATATTTCAATATCTTTACCAAGAAAACGCCAAATGGAGTCACAAAGAGTCTGATGACTGCAAAATGACTGAACAACAACATGACAATGGCACTCATAACTCATCACTGTGGGTACTCTCTCCACTTTTGCAGATTATAATCAATCTATGTTTGTTTGTCTTTGAAGGACCTTGTCTATGTCTTCCCACAAGTTTTACAGGGAAGGTTTACCATATATGGGTACAAGAGATGCTGTGGAAATAGAATCAATAAGACATGGCAACTAAATTGGTATAAACAGTGAGGAAAACACAAGAATTTGAAGTAGGAAACATAAGAGTTTGGTAGAAATAATGGTGGCCTAAACAGAAATAAGGAAACTGGAAGAAGGGGAAAGCTTGAGTGGAAAAACTAGTTTACTTTTGATGTACCAAAGTGACATCTAATTGAAGACACCTCTGAGAATGAAGGACTGAGGTTCAGAAAAGAGATTAGTGACAAACAAATAGATATGATAGTTACCTGTATATAGCTGATAATTGAATTCATGAGAAAAGATCACCAAGGAAATATAAAGAGAAGGTAAGAAGGTCCAGGATATAGCTCCATATTTAGGAGATGGAAATAGATGGTGATGAAGCAAAGGATCTTGAAAATGAATAATCAGAGAAGTAAGAAGGCAAAAAGGAGAGAAGAGTATTGTTCTAATTCAATGAGGGAGACCCCAAAGCAATTCTTTGAATATTCACTGATCAAGGATAGGTTCTTTTGTTTGAGCTTCCCCAATCCTGGGTGCAATGGTGACTTTTCTCTACATCTCAAGATGACCCAAAACAAATACACTAAAACCCCCCATAATAGTTGATATTAATACTATTATGAAGAATTAGTTCATAGTCAAGTGATTCATTCTCCTCTTTACCATATCACCCCCTTACTTAAGAAACTCCTATGGCTATCAAGACCTCTAGTAAAATACAAAACCATCTGTTTGGCATTTGAAGCTCCTTCTGCACCATTGCAATTTTCTTAACATCTTATACCCCATCATATAATCATAGTTCCAGGTACACTACACTCCTTGCTATTTCTCTTCAAGACACTATCCTTACTCTGGGTATTTCTACTGACTGTCCCCCACACCTAGAATTCCTTCCCTCAGCATCTCTGCCTCCTAGCTTCCTTCAAGGCCCCACCTACAGGAAGCCTTTCCCAATTTCTCTTAATTCTAATAATTTCCCTCTGTTGATTATTTCCTATATCACTCTGACTCTCATGGATTGACCAACAATAGGACCCAGGTCTAACCCTACTTGATCATTTTTGGACCCTGATTTGTTCAGAATTAATGTAAATAGTGATTGTTTCTGTTTTGGTCAGTCTTCCTCTCCCTTATCATTCTTTTTAGCTAGGTAAAGAGACCATTCTCCACCTCATTTCTTAGTAGGCCTTAACCACTGAATGGGCTTTACCTCAGTCAAACTGAGACCTGTTAAAATCCTTAACTTGAAAAGGCCAAGTACATCCCCCATTGTATGCTGGACCATCTCCAGTCATCTTGATCTATGTCTGGTCCCTGAATCCAGAGGGCTTTGGAGGAAAAAGTGAAGCTAGTGACATTGCACAGCCCTTTTCCACTTAAATCCAATTCACTTCCATGTCATGGATCACCTCCCCAATGTCATGGTCCTCTTCAAGAATGAAGGACAAACAATAGTTTCCTATTTATGAAATTTAGTTTCCTAAACTAATTCCCATTTAGCACATAGTTTATTTTTATATAATTATTTATATGTTATCCATCTTAGGCTATGAGCTTCTATAGGACTGGGGCTTTCTTTTTTCAATCAATTAATTTATTTGTTTTTCATTTTCAATATTCACTTCCGTAAGTTTTAAATTTTCTCCTCTTCCTTCCCTAAGACAGCATGCAATCTGATACAGCCTCTACCCATACATTCTTATTAAACACATTTTCATATTAGTCCTGTTGTATAGAAGAATTGGAAAAAATGAGAGAAACCATGAAAATGAGAAAACAAAATAAAAGACAGAATAGTATATTTCACTCTGCATTCTGCCTCCACAGTTCTTTCTCTGGATGTGGATGGCATTTTCTAACAAGAGTCCATTGCAGTTGTTTTAGATCCTTGCATTACGGAGAAGGGCTGAGAATATGAAAATCAGTCATCACGCAGTGTCGGGATGTACTCTGTACAATGTTCTCCTGGTTCTGCTCATGTCACTCAGCATCCGTTCATATGTGTCTTTCTGAGTTTTACTGGTCTGCCTATTCCCCATTTCTTATGCACAATTTGTTCAGCCATTCCCCAACGGATGGGCATTCCCTTGATTTGTGTTCTTGGCCACCATGAAGAGCTGCTGTAAACATATTTAGACATGTGGATCATTTTCCCATTATTACAATCTCTTTGGGATACAGCCCTAGAAGTGGTATTACTGGTTCCAAGGGCACGCACATTTTTGTAGCCCTTTGAACATAGTTTCAAATTGCTCTCCAGAACAGTTGTATAAGCTGATTGGGTCTTTCTTTTTTCCTTCTTTGTATCACCCGTTCATACCACAGTACTTGGCATGTAATAGTAACTTAACAAATGCTCCTTGACTAACCAGTCACCGGGTATTTCTTTGGAGTAAAGAGGCTGTGGTTTTGTTAGGCAGGAGTAGTAGATGGTTTAATATAAGTTTAGGAGCCCTGGGGTCAATAGATAATCTATTAAGGTTTATTTTCATCAAGTTTGATGGGTAGGCCTACCATGTGTACCTAATACAAACTCTTTGCACAAGAATAAACACTAATGGGAGACAGAACCAAGAAGTCAGAGTAGAACTAGATGACTGTAGTTCTCCCCCTAAAGCCCATAAAATACCTGTAAAAATATCTGTAAACAAATTCCAGAGCAGCAGAAGCCACAACGTGACAGAATAAAAGAGATTTCCAGTCCAAGACAGCCTGGAAGGCCAACAGGTAAGGTCTATCACACTGGGCTTGAAGCACAGGACAGTGCAGACTTGGCTCATGGCACAGCATGGACAGGACTGGAGCAGGCTTCAGAGTGCAGTGGTTCCCAGATTTATCAACCCACAAATGCCAAGGACAGTTTCAAAGTCAGTTAGAAAGCTCTTTCATCTTGGTGAGAAGAGAGTATTCTCTGGCCCTACCCCAGCCCCAGGGTGGTGGCAGCCACTGTGGAGGTGGCAGCAGCAGCTTCACTTCCAGAGCTCTTTGCCTAGAGACCCTGAGGTTATCAAACTGCCAATCTGGGTCTCAGTTCTGAGTAGTAGTCCTGGGGTGAGGAATAGAACTGGCATGGTGGAGCTGGTGGTGTTTGTGGAGAGGTAATCCTACTCACAGATCCAAGGCAGAAAAGAATGCTTATGGTTGCTTACAGGCTAGAGCACAGGCCAGGAAAGGAATAAACTCCTCTCCCTTGATTGTGCCACCTTGGATGAACTGAGTACTTACAGTTCCCTAGAGTATACCCACCATTGGACAAAGGATTCAAAATTCAAATAAGTGGGTGGGAAAATACCCAAAACAGGGGGAAAAATAAGACTATAAGAGGGTACTTTCTTAGTGAAAAGGTATTTTCTTCCATCCTTTCAGATGAGAAAGAACAAAGCATACCATAAGAGGAAGACATCAAAGTCAAAGCTTTTGTATCCAAAATCTCCAAAACAAAAATACACAATGGTCTCAAGTCATGGAATAACTGAACAAGGATTTTGAAAATCAAGTAAGAGAAATGGAGGAACAACTGGGAAGAGAAATGAGAGCAATGCAAGGAAATCATGAAAAACGAGTCAACACGCTGCTAAAGGAGACCCCCAAAAATGCTGAAGAAAATAACACCTTTAAAAATAAACTAACCTAAATGGCAAAAGAGGTCAAAAAGGCCAATGAGGAGAACAATGCTTTAAAAATCAGAATTGGCCATATGGAAAAGGAGGTACAAAAGTTCACTGAAGAAAACAGTTCTTTAAAAATTAGAATGGAGCAGATGGAGGCTAATGACTTTATGATAAACCAAGAAATTATGAAACAAAACCAAAAGAATGAAAATATAGAAGACAATGTGAAATATCACATTGGATAAGCAATTGACATGGAAAATAAATCTGGGAGAGATAGCTTAAAATTATTGGTCTATCTGATAATGATGATCAACAAAAGAGCGTAGACATCATCTTCCAAGAAATTATCAAGAAAAACTGCCTTGATATTCTACAACCAGAGGACAAAATAGAAATTGAAAGAATTCATCGATTACCTCCTGAAAGATCCCAAAAGGAAAACTTCTAGGAATATTGTAGCCAAATTCTGGAGTTCCCAGGTCAAAGAGAAAATATTACAAGCAGGTAAAAAGAAACAATTCAAGTATTGTGGAAAAACAATCAAGATAACACAGTATTTAGCAGCTTCTACACTAAGGGATCGAAAAGCATGAAATATGATATTGCAGAGGTCAAGAATCCAAGAATCACCTACCTAGCAAAACTGAGTATAATAATTCAGGGGAAAAACATGAAATTTCAATGAAATAGAGGACTTCCAAGAATTCTTGTTGAAAAGATCAGAGCTGAATAGAAAATTTGACTTTCAAATACAAAAATCAAGAGAAATATGAAAAGGGATAAAGAAAAGAAACTTGTTAAAGTTGAACTGTTTACATTCCTACAAGGAAAGATGTTATTTGTAATTCATGAGATCTTTTTCAGTATTAGGGTATTTAGAGGGACTACATATATATATAGGTGTGTCTGAGTATATATGTATGTGTATGTCATATATGGGTAGGTAAGTTTATGTACATGGGTATACATGTGTACACATATGTGTGTATATATACATATGTATACACACACATACAGAAGATACAGGATGAGTTGAATATGAAGGAGAAATACCTAAAAAATAAATTTACCATTGAATGGAATGTACTAGGAGTAAGAGAAAGGGAGAGGTAAATGTAACAAGTCATCTCAAATGAGGGAAAAAAGAGCTTTTGCAATGAAGGGAAATAGGGGAGAGATGAAAGGAAACAATTGAGCCTCTCTCTCATAGGATTTGGCTTAAGTAGAGAATAACACACACTCAACTGCAAGTGGAAATCTGTTTTACCCTGCAGGAAGGCAAATGGGAAGAGGATAGGAGAAGGAAGATAATAGAAGGGACAGCAAATTGGGGAAAGGGATAATCAGAAGCAAACACTATTGTGGGAGGGCAGATTAAGGGAGAGAATGGAATAAATGAAGGGCAGGATAGGACAGAGGGAAATGTGGTTAGTCTTTTACAACGTAAGTATTATGGACGTGCTCTGTGTTGTTATATGTGTATAACCTATATTGAATTGCTTGCTACCTCAATGACAGTGGGTGGGGAGGGAGGGAGAGAATACGGAATTCAAAGCTTTAAGAATGAATGTTAAAAATTATTTTAGCATGCAATTGGAAATTAAGCTATATAGGCAACAGAGTATTGAAATCTATTTTGCCTTACAGGAAAATAGAGGGGAAGGGAGATGAAAGAAGGGTGGGTAATAGAAGGGAGGACAGACTGAAGGAAAGGGTGTATTGGGTGCATGTTGTCCTGGGGTGGAGGATGGGGAGAGATGGGAAGAAAATTTCAAATTCAAATTCTTGTGCAAGTGAATGTTAAGAAATGAAAAATAAATAAATTTTATATTAAAAAACATTAAAAAAAAATAGAATAAACACCAGTGGCACCACCCTTCATAGTAATCCCATAAACTATGTCAAAAAGTTTTTTTCTGAAAATCTTGATTTCTATTATTTTAAGGGTACTAGAAACTGGAAATTAGGAAAAAAGTAAATTGCAATTTATTTTATACTATATTTTATTTTTAAATCAATGTTGAATACCAAAATACTAGGCAAGTGGTAACAGTAATGTTAAAAAATATATTTATCACATGTAGGTCTTTATGTTCTTTTATCTCTAGTATTCAAGTTACTCCCTGGTACTGATTTGGTTATTGAGCAAGGTAGATTCACTCTTATAGTCCATTAGGGCATCGTTTAGTTCCTTACCTCTGTAATGTGCTAAATACCTTAAACAGGAAAGTCCCAAAGAACACAATGGCAATAAAGCTGTCCGATTCACTGTTTTGGAGACCAGGAAGATAAGAAAATTACTATGATGCATCATACAAAAAAATCTTATGAAGGTATAGAAATGAAAAATAAGTTATCTATGCATATACAAGTGAAAGCATTAACATATATATTTATGTGATGTGATAATCATTTGGAATAAAGCAACAATTCTTGCAAGCAAAATGGTGGTTTATGGAAAAAAGATGTGACACAAGGGGAGTATACTATTTAGATTGTAAGGGGAAATATAATATTTAGATTGTAAGAGTCATGATGGTAAGATGGCAAGGTTTAGATGGCAAGAACATAAGTGATTCCCAAAGTAAAGCTTTCAAATCAAATTTTGAAACTTTTCTATATTTTCTATGTACTTCTTTATTTCAAACATACTGTTTATTGGTGAAGTTTACTTGTAATCATCTTGCATTTCTCTATATTTAGTTAACCAATCACCTTGCTTTTCTCTACATTTAGTTAACTTGGCTAATGTGCAATTCACGCAGTGATATAGTAAGTAGAAGAGGCTTCATAAATGTCTATACAGTTGAATTGAACTAAACTGTTATAAACTTTGACCATGCTTAGGATACAAGCAGGGTACAAGCAGAACATTCACCTTATGTCTAGTATTATGACAATGAACATATCACTTCTTCAGTGGTACAATACTGAATGCTCTGTTTTTCTGGCCCATATTAAGAAGAGAACATATTTGGTACTTTGAATACTTAAGGTTTCCATTAAAAGATTAGCTCTTGGTTTTATCATTCATATATTCCCTCCACACCTACCCTATTTTCCAGTGATTTTCAAGATTTTTCTTTTATAATTTTTGAGAGACTTCTTAATTTGCTAATTTTCTGTTGTTCTTAATTGCATGGAGATTTCATTGATTATTTTTCTATTTTATTAGAATGTATTTCCAGAGGTATTTTTCTTGCTCTCTGAAATCTGCTGTAGCTGGATCCCAAGTATTTTAACATGTTCTTTCATTATGATCATTCTATTTTGCATGGCTATTAATAATTTCTGTGATTTGCTATTCAGCCTTATTATTAGGATATTTTTCTTTAGTCTCCACTTAATCATGTATCCTTTGCTTTTATTTCCTAAATACACTAAGGTTTTTGTTAGGTTATGTTGTATAATTACAGTATTTAATATTTAACATTAATATTAAATATAGTATTTAATATTAATAAGGGTTTCTTTTAACATTTATAAATACATCTTTCTGCCCTTTCATATGATCGATTTTGTAAAAATCATTTTATTTATTATAAGTATTATTTATGACAAAAACAATTCATATTATTTAATGTCATCTGTCAAAAAATACCATGTCCTTCAAATGTTTTTTCAACGATCTTGTAAACTTTATGTATCTCTTCTAGTTTGTGTCAGACTTATCCACTTCTATGAAAAGAAAATTTGAGTGTTGTATAACTATTGTTTTATCTAAAGGTTTTTTTTATAATTCAGTTAGTAAACTTTCCTTTTATCTGGTTGTATTGCCAAGGCAATACTCACAGCACTGGTGGTGACTGAATATGCCAGCATAATTCTCAACTGCAAAGTACAGAAGACTCTCCATATAGAAGGCATTAGAAAAACAGTTGTTTAGACACCAGAAAGCCAAATCCTAGAAGAAGAAAGCAAAATCTGTCATGATGACCAAGAAGTCAATAAACATAATCACTGCAGAGGCCAAAGTCTTTCCCAAGCCTTCCACTCTCTGCCAGGGTTTTGTCACAAGCAAACACTTACAAACCTGATCCTTGACCTCCTTGCCTGGATGCCTGGGCTTTGCTCACTCACTTCCTCCCCTTTCCACTCCACCCTTCCTGTTCCACCTGTTCATCAAGCTCCTCCCACTACATCCAGGTAATTTAAGCAGGTTACATGGGCCTAATAATGAATGATAAAGGTTTTTACATTTAAATTGCTGTTACATTGGTGCATATGGGTTCAATATTTGTGCTATTTCATTATTTTCTGTGATTTAAAATATAATATGGCTTTCTCTTTCTCCTTTTGGAACATATGTATTTTTTGCTGTGTTGTCTTGTTTGATTTCACCCTGTTAATAGAAAACATGCTACATAGTAAAAATGAATTTTCCGGGTTTTCATTTTTATTCTTTATAGTTAAATAAGTTTCTTTCTGTAAACAATTCGTGATGCTGTCTGGAAGATTTCAAAGATTTAAAATGGAAAGTGAAATAACAAAGAAAAGGCATTTATTTTCTCCTCTTTCCTACACCTTTTTGGAATATAGAACACAACTGTTCTTACTAAACCACCAACTCTCCTACACCTGGAGGACTACTCCTTAGGTATCATTTTCCCTTCACTGAGCATGCTTTGGGAAAGAAAAGAATAAGGCAGATATCACAGTTCACTAGCTCTCTTTCTTCTAACCAGACTGCCAGTGGTTTGCCAGCATGTTTTAGCTTGGGGTAAAAGAAAAATTTGGATATCCAGTTTACTGTGCTTGAAGATTTTATAGTGATTCTTCTTCAGAAAGCAATTACGAACTCAAAGAAATAGAGATATTGTATAAAAAAAAGAAACCTGCTAAGTTCAGCAGGCAGAGTAGGAGGAAACTCTGCCTTTATGATCCCTTTTCTTAACTTGATTAAGTTCCATAGCTTTCATATTTATTCTCAGTGGGGTTCTGTAGGCAGAGCAGAAAGTGAGCAAAGCTCTCACCCTTTCAACACCTCACATCTCAAACTTAAGTCTCCAAAATGTCTCTTGTAATAACATTCTCTCTCTCTCTCTCTCTCTCTCTCTCTCTCTCTCTCTCTCTCTCTCTCTCTCTCTCTCTCTCTCTTCCTTCTCTTCCTCCTCCTCCTCTTTCTCTGCCTCCTCTCCTTTCTAAAGAATTTGTTTTTACAGGTTAATACTGTAAATCCAACATTGCCTTGTGTTACCCCATTGGATCTTTCTTCTACCTTTTAATTTTTTCATTTTTCAGCATGTGAGGGCCTTTTCCTTCTGGGAGGAGAAAAGGGCTTCACTATCACTGTCCCTTATACTCCTCCCCTATAATTCTTTTCCATGAAAAGGAAAAATAAATTCCTCTGTTGTAATAAATAAACTTACTCTTGGAAAATAAATTCATCTAATGCCTGGGTCTTTAAATGCATAACTCATTCTATGTCTCTTACCCATCACTTTTCTACCAAGAGATGGGAAGCTTGATTCATCATCAGTTTTCTAGACTTATGATTGGTCATTGCATTAATCAAGTTCTCAGATCTTTCAAAGATGTTTTCCTTTACAATGTGGTAGTCATTGTGTATATTGTTCTCCTGATTTGCTCACTTTCTGCTCTGCCTACAGAACCCCACTGAGAATAAATATGAAAGCTATGGAACTTAATCAAGTTAAGAAAAGGGATCATAAAGGCAGAGTTTCCTCCTACTCTGCCTGCTGAACTTAGCAGGTTTCTTTTTTTTATACAATATCTCTATTTCTTTGAGTTCATAATTGCTTTCTGAAGAAGAATCACTATAAAATCTTCAAGCACAGTAAGCTGGATATCCAAATTTTTCTTTTGCCCCAATCATTGTGGTAGCTATAGGAGGACAACTAATTGGCTTAATGTAGCCAACATCTTCTAGGGCATGCAAGCACTAACACTAATGCTGAAAATATGTGATTTTATATTACCATTCAGTCAACTATGCTTAGTAAAGAAACAGAAAGTAGAAGAGTTAGTTATAAGCCCAGGTTCAAGTTTGCCTGGTGGAGTCACTGATTTAACTACAATTTGAGGCTAGTGGTCATTAATTCTGGAGAGAGGGGAGAGCACTCTTTCCTCACTCCTCACAGAAAGTCAAAAAGAGACAGTTATGTTATTATATACATACATATATGTGTATATATACATACATATATGTATATGTGTCTGTGTATATGTATGCATACATACTTATGTGTAAAAATTTTTTCAGGGAGAATTTATAGATACATGTTTGTATATATTTATGTATTAAGTATTTTCCCCTGGAAACAGGAAGAAAGACAGACTTAGACAGTAAAGCCACTCCTTTTAAAGTCCATTAAGTGGTCAACAATTTTCATTTCATTATCCAGTTTTTTAGGATACAACTGAAAAAGGTTTCAGAGTCACCATCACCATTAGGAAGGAAGAAAAGGCACTAAAGGATCAACTAGTGTTGTCTGCATTATGAAAAATGCAAAGGCCCTCAATACTAAGAACAGGTAAGCAGTAAAATAGTTTTTTGTTTGTTTTCTAATATTTATTTATTTTAAATTTTTAACATTCACTTCCATAACTTTCAAATTTTTCCCCCTCTTTCTTCCCTCCTTTCTCAAGACAGCATGCAATTTGATATGGGCTCTACAATAATTTACATTAAATACATTTTTGCATTAGTCATGTGGCATAGAAGAATTGTAATGAATGGGAGAAACTATGAGAAAGAAAACAAAAAAAATAAAGTCTGCGACACTGTAATCCAACTCCATAGTTCTTTCTCTGGATGTGGATGGCATTTTCCATCATGAATCCTTTGGAATTGTTTTAGATCTTTGTATTGCTGAGAAAGGTTAAGTCTATCAAAAAAAGTCTTCACACACTGTGACTGTTACTCTATACAATATTCTCCTAGTTCTGCTCACTTCACTCACCATCAGTTCATATAAGTCTTTCCAGGTTTTTCTGAAGTCCACCTGCTCATCTGGTCCTTATAGCACAATGATATTCCATTATATTTATATATCACAATTTTTTCTGCCATTCCTCAATTGATGAATATCCCCTCATTTTTCAGTTATAGACCACCACAAAAACAGCTGCTATAAATATTTTTGTACATGTGAGCCCTTTACCCATTTTTATGATATCTTTGGAATATAGCCCTAGAAGCAATATGGCTGGGTAGACACACTTTTATAGTTTTTTGGGCACAGTTCCAAATTGCTCTCCAGAATGGTTGGATCAACTCGCAGCTCCACCAACAATGAATCAGTGTTCCAACTTTCCCACATCTTCTCCAACATTCATCATTTTCCTATTTGGTCGTGTTGACTGATCTGATAGATATGATGTAGTGCCTCAGAGTTGTTTTGATTTTCATCTCTATAATCAATAGAGATTTAGGACATGTTTTTTACATTTAGCTTTAATTTCTTCCTCTGAAAACTGCATGATCTTATCCTTTGAACATTTTCTCAATTGGGAAATAACTTGCATTCTTGTACATTTGACTCCATTCTCTATGTATTTTAGAAGTGATGTCTTTATCAGAGATACTAGTCATAAAAAATCTTACCTGTTTTTCTGTTTCCTTCTGAGTCTTGGTTGTATAGGCTTTGTCTGTGCAAAAAATTTTCAATTTAATGTAATAAAAATTATCCATTTCACTTTTCATAATGCTCTATATCTTTAGTTTAGTCATAAATTCATCCATTCTCCATAAATCTTACAGATAATCTATTCTTTTGAGCAGTAGAATCTTGAGGGCAAACTCAGCTTTCAATTGGAACAGAGTTGTATATTTTGGAGTCAGTTTGTTCCTGCTCTGAAAACTAATAGTTTAATTTTCAGCGTGGACATTTACATATCTAAGGTGAGTAAATTCTAAAAATCAGGAAATGTTGTTTTCCTGATTATCTCAATTTAAGAAATTAATGAAAAACAAAGAAAATAATAATATTACAGATTAAAATAAAAGAATGTAATGAGGGATATTTTTCAGAGAGGTTGTTATTAAACATTCATTAGCATGTTTCTAACTGGAGGTTTCTCAACCAAAACACATCACATGAAATTACCAGAATCCAGGCCTATCTCCTAACAGGCTTCATAGGATAGCCATTTTAATATATTTATATATCAAAATTTCTTCATTCCAATTGATGGACACTTACTTTGTTCCCAATTCATTGCTACCATGAAATATTTGCTATGATATTTTGTATTCAAATCAATTAATAAATAAATATTTATTAAACCCTTACTATTTGCCAGGCACTGTATCAAGTAATGGGTCTACCAAAAGAGGCAAAAGACAATCTGTGCCCTCAAGGAGCTTACAATCAAATGAGGGAGACACCATGCAAACAAATTATACAAAGCAAAGTATTTATAGATGAATGAGAAATAATTCACAGAAGGAAGTAACTAGAATTAAAAGGCGTTGGAAAAATCTTCCTGGAGAAGATGGAATTTTAATTGACACTTAAAAGAAACCAGAGAGTTCAGAGTGGAAAAAAAGAAAGCATTTTCAGACATGGAGAGACAGCCAGAGAGAATACCAGGAGTTTGGAGATGGAGTATTTTCTTTGTGAGATAGCCAGGAGTCTGGCATCCCTAGATCAAAGAGTACCTAATGGGGAGAAAGGTATGAGAAGACTGGAAAGGTAGAAGAGGGTTAAATTGGAAAGGGTCTTGGATGTCAAACAGAACATTTGGTATTTGCTCTGAGAGGCAATAGAAAACCACCTGAGATTTCTGAGTGTTTGTGGGGGTTGGAGGTGATATAATTAGACTTGCACTTTAGGAAGAGCATTTTAGTGGTTGAATGGGGGATGAAATTTGTCCTGATTGGGGTCCATTTCAATCCTGTTCCCTGGTAGTTAAAGTTTGATACTGGAACAAGATCATTCAAAGATACTTAAGCACAGAGAAGAGATGTCAGTGGTTTGAAACTTCAGTTTCTAAGCCACTCAAGTCTTAAGGAAGGTCTCAGTTACTTATAAGGAATAACTAGCCTTATTTAGCTGGTTGAAAGTAGACATATAGCTAAATAGATAGATAGACAGACAGACAGACAGATATATATATATACACCTCTATGTATCATAACACAAGGTTCTTTTACCTTTTCTTTTATCTCTTTGGAGTCTATACCTAGTAACAGCATACCTGTGTCAAAAGGTATTTACAGTTTAGTGACTTTTTTAATATAATTACATATTTTCTTTGAGAATGATTACATCAGTTCCCAAGTCTGGCAATTGCATATTGTTGTGCAATAGATTCTATAGATTCTTCAATGATCACGATTTTCTTTTTTTTTCTCATCTTTTTCAATCTGATAGGTGGTGATAAAAATTTGGAATTGTTTTAATTTGCATTTCTGTATTACAAATGGTTTAGAGTATTTTGTATATGGTTAATAATAGCCTACATGTCTTCTTTTGAGAATTTTTTATTCCTATCCTTTGATTATTTATCCATAGGAGAATTTCTGCCATTCTTATACTTTTGAATTTATTCCCTATTTATTTTAGATATCAAACTTTGATCAGAGAAGCTTGCTGCACAGATTTATCTCAGGTAACTGTTTCCCTTCCAATTTAAACTGCATTTATTTTATTTGTGAAAGAACTTTTCAATTTTATGTAATCAAAAGTGTATACTTTATCTTGTAGTTGTTCTAGTTAAGGTAAAACTATGTCTTTGTGAGGGGTTGACTATGTAATATGAAAAGATTTGGTTAGGAAAGAGAGAAAAGATTAGGATTCTTATTTTCCCATTTTTCTTTCTTTCTGGGTCCCACCTCTGGAATGTGTGCTTTACTGTTTTTTATTTCCTTCTACTTCCTCTGGTATTACGTCTCTCTGGTGAGTTGTAGAGAAATCACCTTGGCCAATACTGTGACAAGTTTCCTAAACTCCTGCACTGTAGAAACTACTGATGATCTTGCCTATCTACATCCATAGAGAAAATTGGATTCACATTTTTACTCCATTTGGAAAGGTCATGGAGTACAAATAATAGAATTTTGTTTCCTTTTCTAAAACTAGTGAGTTTCCAACTCAGAAGATCCCGGCTACATCCAATAGAATCTATTTTCACTGTCTCATTCTCTCCCTTTATATAACGTGTTCGTCACTGCCCTTCTCTTTCACACACAGTTCTGATTAATGAAACCCAGACAAACCAAAGGTTGCCATGGTGAATGACACTTTTATCTTATGCCAGCTTTGAATACTAATTGAACAGAAAGATAAACAAATTTTAGAGAACAAGTAAGCTTCGGATTTAACATATGCTCTCCTAGTCAAGAAGAGGAGGGAAGAAGAACAAGGGGAATTCACCAACTAATGTCAGCTCTCCCATATGCCAAGTTTAACAATGAAAAATCTGCCCAACTACACCTCTGATCTTAGCTTCAAGCTACTTTGCTTGATGTGATGAGGTGAAGCAACAGCTATAGACAAGAAGCTCCAAGTGTTGCTCCAGTGATAGTTGCCTAGCCTGGTGCTATGCCTACTCCATTAGTTATTTCACATCCCTTGTAGAGTATGTGAGCTCTCTTCCATACCTACTCACATCTCAGCTCTCATGAGACTTCTCCTCCAAGTAAAGAGCAAAGTAACACTTCCTCTTTAAGGTAAGATTCTCATTTATTAATTGGATTATAACAAGCTACACATGCCAATACCACGTAGCCAACTTTACTCCAGCTATGCTAAATCTTTTAGTACAGGGGGTGCTACATGAGAAATTGTAAGTTCCTCCCCCTTTTTCATTTCATCCCTTATATGTTCCTCTTGTCTTCTTTTTCTTTCTTTCCCTTCTTAAAGGCAATCCTAAATCTGTGTTTCTCTTACTTCTTAGCATGACCCTTAAAGATAATGAAATTCTGAAGAGAAACTTCTTTCTTTTCTCTCAATAGAATATAATGACTTCATCTCAATTTAGTCTCTTTCAATTTTCAGATGAATTAACCTTTTCATGTTTCTGCAGAATCCTGAATTTATATTTCTAAATTTTTATATTTTTTGCATCAGGAATATTAGGAATCTTTCCATTCTATTCAAGGTTCATTTTTCCTTTATAGGATTATATTCCGTTTTTCAGGATAACTTATGTGTATCTTTCACTTTATAGAGAATTTTTTTAACATTAATTTTTCTTCTTTATGGTAGTTGCAGTTGAGTTGCTGTGTGTTGTGGTTGCTGACTATGGTTCCCTGGTACTTGAACTCTTTCTTTCTTGCTGTTTTAAAGTGTTTTTACTTTGACTTTGAAACTCTGGATTTTGTCTGATAATATTCCTGGGCATATTCATTTTGGGTATTCTTTCAGCGGGTGACTATATAATTCTTCATATTTTTACTCTCTTTCTTGTTCTAATTGATCTGGACAGTTTATTTTTATGATTTTTTTCAATGATTATGTTTGGTCATTGTTTGGGGAAATCAGTTGATTCCTAAAAAATTATTTTCTCATACTGTCTTCTGGATCAATTCTTTTTGATTATAAATAATATGTTTTCTTCCATTTTTTCTATCTTTTAACCTCTTCTAATTTGTTTTGTCTCCCAGAATCATGAGTTTTGTTTTCTCTGTTCAGTTTTTAGATAGTTCTCTATATAAGTTTTATCTTTTACTCAGAACTATTCTTCTTCTATGTTTTCCTTCAGAGTCCTTCATTCAATTCAATTTTTTGAATCTCTCGCATCATTCCTTCCAGGCAGTTTCATAGTCCATAATGCCTAAACTATTATATACATATACATACATATATATACATATACACACACACACACACACACACACACACACACACATATATATATACACACACACACACACATATATATACACACACACATTTATGGGTGTGTATGTATGTGTACGTATGTATGTAAGTATGTATATGTGTGTATATATATATATATATATATATATATATATAAATGTATTGCTGAGTTACTCTCTTCTGGGTTCTCCTCTTGGGCTTCTCAACCCTTAATATGTCTTCATTGTGTTCTTATTTTCTTCTGTTTGTTCATATTTCTAGCTTTGGTTCCTAGATTAAGACTTTGTCCCAAGGCCAGGCATAAACACAGGGACACCCTTTATGTTACTCTTAGATGAGTTCCATTTGGTCCTGTCCCCCTTTGCTTCTGGATGACCATACTACCAGATAGGCAGTACAGTGGATAAAGTGCCAGGTTTGGGGTCAGGAAAACCTGAGTTCAATTCTGACCTTAGACACTTGCTAAATCTATTGACCCTAGGCAAGTTACTTAATTCCTACTTGCCTCAGTATCCTCATCTAGAAAATGGAGTTAATAATAACACCTACTTCCTAGACTTGCTGTGAAATTCAGATGATATATAATTGGAAATCATTTAACATAGCACCTGACACTTAGTAAGGGCTATATAAATATTAATTATTACTATTAATTTTAATAGAGTGACGTACTATGTCCCTCTCTCAGGCTTCTGTCTCAGCTATTTCTGGAGAACTACTGGTGAAGGTTCACCTCAGCCCAGCTCTGTTTTCCTCTTGTGTATTACCAACTAGGAATTGCCTCTCACCCAACTGCGGCTCTGGCAAGTTCCAATCTTACAGTGGCAATTGTCCGTTCTCAGACCTCCAACAGAGGTACCAGTGTGTTCCCAGGTGTTAATTTTGTACTGCCAGTATTCCTAAAAGGGCATTGTTGAATCATTTCATCTCATATTTAAGGGGACTGACTCTCACCAATTTATGGAAAATGACATCTCTCTCACATAACATCTCAGTGAATATGCCACCATATAACCAAAAGTCTCCCCTTTTTAGCCTTAAATAACATTTGATACCATATCTTACACTTGATTCATACTGAGCTAGTTGCCCACTAAAATCCCTGGATCATTTTCTACTATCTAGTCATGCCTCCTCACTCTCTTCTTATAAAGCTTTTTTTTAAAAAATAAATTTAATTATTTAACTTTTTACATTCATTTTCACAAAATTTTGGATTCCAAATTTTCTCCTCATTTGTCCCCTCCCCCCACTCCAATACACCAAGCATTCTAATTTCCCCTATCACCAATCTGCCCTCTCTTCTATCATCCCTCCCTTCCCTTGTCCCCATCTTCTCTTATGCCCTGCAAGGCCAGATAACTTTCTATTCCCCATTACCTGTATTTCATATTTCCTAGCAGCAAGAACAATACTCAGCAGTTGTTCCTAAAACTTTGAGTTCCAATTTCTCCCCATCCCTCCCTCCTCACCCATTTCCTTTGGGAAGACAGGCAATTCAATATAGGCCATATCTGTGTAGTTTTGCAAATGACTTCCATAATAGTCATGTTGTGTAAGACTAA
>CM053772.1:115387806-115405569 GCA_028658325.1 Potorous gilbertii | reverse complement strand
ATTTCACATTATCTTCCATGTTTTCATTCTTTTGGTTTTGTTTTGTGATTTCTTGGTTTCTCAGAAAGTCATTAGCCTCCATCTTTTCCATTTTAATTTTGAAAGAACTATTTTGTTCAGTGAGCTTTTGAACCTCTTTTTCCATTTTGCTAATTCTGCTTTTGAAAGCATTCTTCTCCTCATTGGCTTTTTGAACCTCTTTTGCCAATTGAGGTAGCCTATTTTTCAAGGTGTCATTTTCTTCAGCATTTTTTTTTTTGCGTCTCCTTCAGCAAGGTGTTCACCTGTTTTTCATGCTTTTCTTACATCTCTCTCATTTCTCTTCCCAGTTTTTCCTCCACCTGTCTAACTTGACTTTCAAAATTCTTTTTGAGCTCTTCCGTGGTCTGAGCCTATTGAATATTTATTTTTTATTTTTGGAATACAGAAGCCTTGACTTCTATGCCTTTCCCTGATGGTAAGCATTGTTCTTCCTCATCAGAAACAAAAGGAGGAAACATCTGTTCCCCAAGAAAGTAACCTTCTATGGTCTTATTTTTTTTCCCCTTTTTTGGGCGTTGTCCCAATGAGTTACTTGATTTTTGGGTCCTTTGTCAAGAGTAGGGTATACTCTGGGAATCTGTGAGATCTCAGTTCCTCCAAGGTGGCACAATCAAGTGTGTACTTGTCTGGAAGTAGAAAGGGATTTTTGTGCCCAGGATCTTAGCAGATAGCTCTCCACAGCCACCTGGCCTCCAGTTTCACAAAGTGAGCACTTAGGGCTGTTTTTCAGATAAGCTGGATGGGCAGGCCCTCCATTCAGTGTGAGACAAAGACCAACTCAGCCAGGGTCTCCACCCAGGGCTGAGGTAAGACTCAGCTCTTCGTTGCCCCTAGGGGTTTTTACTCTTCAAAAATGGAGCTTCCCTAAGGGCTTCTGTACTGATTCTGTGGCCTGATTGCTACCTGCTGCCAGAGCCATGGGAAGGCCCTTATCCCTTCCTTGCCCCTGATAAAACCCTGTCACTGATCTTTGGTGCCTGTGGGTTGAGGGATCTGAGGACCCACTACTGGGACTGGAGATTCTGCCCCCCAAGGTGTCATCCTCCCAGAGTCTTGTCCTGCCACAGCCAAGGCTGGGCTGGGCTCCATGCTTGGCTCCTGTGTCTGGCACATCCGACGTTTCTGTGGGCCTTTCAGGTCACCATGGGCTGGAAATCTCCTCCACTCTGTTGTTCTCCACTTCTGCTGTTCCAAAATTTGTTGAGAGTCCCTCACTACAAGTATTTTATGAGCTGTGGGGAGGACCCTGCGTAAGTGTGTCTTTCTAGTCCGCCATCTTGGCTCTGCACCCCCACATACTCTTAAGTTTAATCTGTTTTTTATGTCATTTGATTAAGTCTAGACAATCAACAAAGTAAAGAATCAAGCCCTGACTTGTAATATTTGATGAGTACTAAGTGTAAATACTCACACTTAAAAATTTCATAATTGTTTATTGTTAGCCAGTTTGATCTGGCTCCAGCACAACCTATTCTGAGTGTAAGAGAGAGTAAAAAAAAATGGGTATAAGTTGAAGAAATGAAAATTTCAACACAACATAAGGAACTGAATAACAGAGATATATAAATGTGGAATGAAAAGCAGTGAATTCCTAATTAGTGAAATACTTCAGATGGATAATAGATAGCCATTTGTCAGGGATAGTAAAGAGAGGGTTTCTATTCAGGCATGCACTAGTCTAGAAGATCCTTGAGGTAGTTCCCAACACTGAGAATTTGTGGTCCATTGATTCTTTAAAGCAGAGCAAATCGTGGGGCCTCAGTATAATTTGCCTTACTAGGTTTTAGCTTAGGTTGACATTGTGGTAGCTTTGTATCTTTCACGTTCATCTAGGAGATCATTCAATGCCTCATCTCTGTCTTTGGATTCATATAGGAGTTATTGGGATGCTTTCTAGAATGCTTATGAAATATGTATTGAAGTCATGATAACAGTTCTGTATGTCTTCTCTTGATAATGAATCTGTCTCAACCATTACAATTTTAAAAAAATTATCTTCTGTACAGAATTTTTGTACAGAGTTAGTTGCATGTTGTCTCCACACTGGACTGTGAGCTCCTTGGGGACAGGGAGAATCTTTTAGTTTCCTTTTTATCTCTGGGGATTAGCATAGTGTCAGACATTTGGCAAACACTAAATAAATATCTATTAGCTCTTTTCTATCCCAAATTTATTTTTATGATGGAGACATGAAAAGAGTGGGAAAATCTGTCCCATAAAGAAGGAAGAAAGCAAAATTATTTCTGAAGATCCCACTGTTTTCCTCAACTATCTCAATTCTTATGATTAAACTACTTGGTTACCATGAGATATATTGTTTGAATTGTCAGTCATGGAAAGAAAGGTATCCAGAATTCAATGAGTATCAAAATAAACAGGGTCTAGAAAGTTATGCAAGGTAGTCTTGATGTAACACAAAATATGTTAGTTTCTGATGGTGTTTGTCTTCCCCTTCCCTACCTTCCTCAAGAAATTAGGATGATCCCTGAAAAAAGATATTAGTTAGAACTTATTTTAACTTTTTCTATTTCATGTATAGAGATAAATACCATACAGACCAGACAGGTTGCAATAGAAAGGGAGGTCAGAAGAATAGCCTTATACCAATTTTTAGCATAAAACAATAAAGGAGCAATGATGACCTGGAGTTTTGTACAGTTTGAAAAATGCTTTTATACTGAAGAATAGATGCATTTTTTGTTTGTTTGCTTTAGGGTGGGCTCTTTTTGCTTTGTCTCCTCCTTTTCTGCTACTTGTTTTTGGAAGGGTGATTTTATGTTTTTGTTTTCTCTCTTTAGACGGGAAGTTAGAGAATAATTATCCTTTCTTTTCCTATGTGTCTTTCTCTGTGTATGTGCTTTTTCTACCTAATCCAGGAGGTCTAAAAATCTCCAGAAGTGGGACCACTGGAGAGATACCTTCATTATTCCTTTTATTTTCCTACTGATAGTTTCATTGCAAGATTCATATTCCATGTGTGTGTGTGTATGTGTGTGTATGTGTATTTCTTATTTTTCGTATAAATTTAGTCCTGTTTATCTTCTCTGCCTCATGGTAGTGAGTGAATTTACTACTAAAAGTTGACAAAGCTAAGTTTCCAAGGCAAAATAGTTGTTTGAACTAGTTCTTTTGGTAAACAATGTCTTGCATTTTTGTTTATAAACTAAAATTATTCCCTCCATGATATTAAGGTATATTTTAATTCCTTATACTTAACAAATTCACATACCTGTTATTAAAGAAAAATCTGTCATTGTATGAGTTGCTGGGTAAGATCTGTGTAAGTACACTATAAACAAATCTAAATGATCCTTAATTCATAAAACTTACAGGATACTTGTAAAAAGTTACGTCTATGAGAAGCGGAAGGAAACAAACATTTATATAGTCCTTACTATGTGCTAGGCACTGTGCTAAGCATCCTTTAGAAATATCTCATTTGATTCTTACAACCATCCTAGAAGGTAGGTGGTATTATAATTCCAATTTTTCAGTTGAGGAATTAAAGGCAGCTAGTAAGTGTCTAAGTCTTCTTGACTCCAGATCCAGTGCTCCATCTGCTGTGCCACCAACTAACTTCAGTGTCTTTCTACTAGAATTTCTAAGAGAGTACTGAGAAAGAAGTCAGTTGTGCTATTCACTGGGCCATGGAGGGTACTTGAATGCAGCATTGTGCAAAAAACGTCTGAAGTCCATGAACCCCTTGGAAATAATTTTGTTGATATGCCACTACAAACCTTCCCTGCATGTTCTAGCACTTTATTTAGTCAGTAAGAGTAGAAAATTGAGGAAATTATTTTAAATTAAATAAAACCCTTGATATTGAAGGAAAAGTGGGATATTTTTACCTTTGTTTTGAAGGGTATACTCTGTGTGGGTAGCTGTGTTGTTTAAACTTGTTGATAGATAAAAGATTTAGTTTCTTTCTTTGTTTCGTTTGTTAAGATACAGGCAGCAATGCTGCAAAGATGATATTATCTTTTATTCAAGTACTATCTCCCATGTTTATCACCAGGGAGTTAATTAATTCATATTTGAAGGGTGCTCCAAATTCCATTGATTAAAGATTATTTAATATTTTGAACATTATAACTCTCCTTTGAGAGCTACTTTTTTAAACTATAAAAGAGGAAGCAATACTGGTAATGTCATCCTAAATACATTTGAGTTGGATAATATTGCAGAGATGTTAGATAGTACTGGTAAATTATAAGAGTAAACCAACCTTGAAAAGAAAGACAACTATTTATCCAGTGTCAAGAAGATTTTTTTTTACTAGCCTTCCATCCCCAGGGGAGTATAGAAGGAGCATGAATGGTATAACAAGGGAAATCAGCAGGAGTGGCTATTTTCCGTACTGCAGCTGCACAGATTATCTGAGAAACTACTCTCTTTATATCTTCATTGTCTTGCTTTTGAATTATAGTTTCCTTCATTTTCTATTTTCTTCTTTCAGTCTGTTTCATCATTTTAGTCTTCAAATATCAACTATTGGGAAATGCTAGCAACCCCCACTCCCACCCCAACTCTTCACTGAGCACCTTCTTTCCCTCATATAGCATTTTTGGAAAGTAGAAAGTTCAGAAAATTCATTCTCATTTAACTCTATTGCCAAACTTCCTTTGACTTTTTGCTTTTATGAAGAACTCACATGGGGCCGGAGATCACATGGCAGTCAGAAAAAGCAATACAAGTTCTCTCTCAAGAACTTTGGATTTGATTGTGTGACATGGGAGGCACTGGCCCAGGATGGCTCAGCATGGCATGCCCATATCAGGAAGGGTAATAGCTCTATGAGTGAAGGAGAATTGAAACAACTCAGAGAAAACATAGGATGTGCAAATTTGTAGTATCCACCCCAAATGATCACATGGACTATCTGTGCCCCATCTGTAGTAGAGCATTCCGAGCTCATATTGGTCTGATCAGACATAGTCGAACATATTGAAACTTGACTTCATCATGGTGATGTCATTTTGATCCTCTTCAAAAACTAAGGATGAAAACCAGGCTCTTCTCTAACATAATTTAGGGTGAAAGGTTTGTTAATGCTTATTTTAAAATTAATGTAAACTTCATGACTTAATCATTTCAGAAGAATATTTATTAATACCATTATAATAATGAAACAGATATCAAACTTTGCATTATAAACAAGAAAATACTCCCACAGGTACAAGTGTAGATAGTGTTTCCTTTTTAACCAGTGTCCTGAACTGTCAGTTCTTTTTGTTTTTGAAGTTTTTCATGTATTCTATCCATCTATTTATTTTATAAATTCTATTTAAGGCGTTACATTCAGTTCCCATTTATAAGGTGAAAGACTCAATAAACAATGGAGGGATGATATCTTTTTTCAGGTGTCAGAGTTATAATAATCTTGAGCACAGATGTCATTCCATATGTTTCTGTATCCCCTATATTAGAGGAGAGGGGAAGAATAAGATGACTCTATTTCCTTGCTAAAACTAAACTCTGCACCTGTCACCTACATTAAATCTCCTTGTATCTTCTCTGTACTATTGGTGAGTCAGTCATCCATTTAGTTTCTCTAATTCATCTTTAATCCCTCAAATTTCACTGAGTGCTATTTCTCAGTCTAAAAGTATCCCTGAGTGTAGGGATGGTTTTCTTTTATTAAAACAAACACACTAACAGACAACTAGGTATAACTTCTCTCAATATTTTCCAATGACCCAGTCACTCTCTAAAGCCCTATAACTTTCCCTCCCTTGGCTGCCTATCTTCTAGGAAGATTAACTCAACTTCATCACCTACTCACTTCTAAACTCTTTGTAATCTGGTTGTTCTTGACACTCAATTAAATAGCTCATGTCAACACTTGCCAAATGGCTTCCCCTCCACCCCTGTTCTTGAAATGCTCTGTGGCATGTAACATTGTGGATATTATGTGTATATATATATATATACACACACACACACACACACACATATATATATGTATAAATATATATTATATATGTATGAACACACATGCAATACACATATACATATATGCACATGTATATATGAACTTAAGTATGTACATATATGTTGTGTATACACATACATACATGCATACACATACACATATGCACCCATACATATATACACATACCCATATACATTATGTGTATATAACAACTAATCTATGTTGATGCTTTTTGATCCCTAGCTTTCCTTTGCTTGTTCCTTTTCCTCCCAATCCTTTCAAAAGATCTGCCTATGGCCCTCTTTTCTTCTATCTCTGTGTTATCTCCCTTCATAATCTAATCCTGAATCAAAGAAGTGTTGGGGTGTAAGTCTGGTTTTCACCGGGTTAGGTAAAGGTGAGGGCTTCTAAACCGCAGAGCTCTCACGAGGCCCCCCAGGGAATAGCTGGGAATTGAGGCGTGAATCACGAGCTATCTTGTTTTTCCACCTTTTCTCAGTGGAAGCTTGCTGGGGAGAGTATCCCACCCTTGAGATTGGTCCGTGGTCTGAGCACACCTGTTGTTGATTGGCTAAGGGGCTGAGAGCACACTGTCCCTGTTGTAGGAACCACTGTCCGGCCTAACTGCCATGGGCTGCCAGGTCGTTTTACCTACTCAGGTCTTTGGTGATCAGTGGGATAACGTAATGAGAGAAGAGACCTCCAGAGTCAAACAGAAGTGTAGGCTTTATTCCGGATATCAGCTACATGTCAGCACGCAGGACGAGTTGTCCCCGTGGAGCCCCTTTCTCCTTCTGGAGGAGAGAGGAACCCAACCCCCAGGCTTTCCTGTCCCCATTTAAGCTCTCCCAGCTGCCTGGTTCACTCGTGGACAGCGTGCTCTCAGCCCCTTAGCCAATCAACAACAGGTGTGCCCAGACCACAGACCAATCTCAAGGGTGGGATGCTCTCCCCAGCAAGCTTCCACTGAGAAGAGGTGGAAAAACAAGATAGCTCGTGATTCACCCCTCAATTCTCAGCTATTCCCTGGGGGGCCTCGTGAGAGCTCTGCGGTTCAGAAGCCCTCACCTTTTCCTAACCCAAGACTGTTCACATGAAAACCAAGCTTACACCCCAACAAAGAAGTACAGAATTTTAGAGTATTAAAGGACCTTGGAAGTCATGTAGTTCATTTCATATCTGAAAAGGATAAAAATGCGATACAGTTTCAATTCAAGAACCTCTAATGAGAGAAAACCTATTATCTTCTTAGGCAACATATTTCACTTTTCATTTTTGTAGCTTACTTTGTTTGGATTCAAGAAAACAACTTACTCAGCAAATGCACTTGTCAATGCCTTGTCAAGTGGAGAGATGTGGAAGCTCAGGGAAACATTGGTTTATAATAAAAACTTATTTCTAAATCACATCAAAAGAGTTTGAACTAGGGCAGAATGGCCAAAATTTTGTCCCAGGGTGGAAAATTTAAAACGTAGAATTGTCTCTGTAATATTTTCTCCCACAACTACCAGGACCTTATTGTAATAATACTGGTTATAGTAGTGGTCTTTTTTTCTGCTCTGCCCTTTAATCTCTTAGTGGTAGACTGAATATTATACCTCAGATAAGCCAATGCAATGCTAATTTGATCCAGGAAAAGAAATAGCTGTACGGTTGTACCAAAATTTTTAGGCTCTTAAATCAGAGACCCCAATGTGCTTCATGAGGAAGTAGAAATGGCACAAAATATGGGAAGAACAACTAGATTAGACCAATTATATAGAAAAGAAGTCTGTGTGCTGGAGACAATACACTTTCAGAATTATGGAGGAATTTGTTCTTCAAATATTTGGTCTCAAGAAATAGAATAAGATATCAGTAGAAAAGAAATTCCAGATATCATTATCCAAAATAAATAATCAAAATATCGGTAAGCACAAACCATATGTCTATTTCCAATATTTACGCAATTTTTATGATAATGACTTACACATATATGAAGCCATCTTGGATGAAGCTATGAAATGGAAACAGACAGGAAAGAAGGTTCAATGGAAAGTGTGACTGATATCTAATCAGAAGGCTTGAGGTCAAATGTCACCTCTTCCATTTATTAACTGCATGGTCCTAGGTAAAATACTTAATTTTTCTAGGCTTCAGTTTCCTTAGATATAAAATAAGGAATTGGCCTAGGTGACCTTAAAAGACCCTTCTAGGTGTGAATCTATATACTCTGGAAGATTTTTGTAAAGGACCTTCTATATGAAGTTTGAGAATCACAGAATTTGAGGGATGGAAGGGATCTCAATAGCTATCATATTCTAACTCATATATGAAGCAATAAACACCATAACATACTCAAGAAGCGGTCACTCAACTGCTGCCTGAAGACCTCAAGGGAGAGAGAATCCACTACCTCATTAAATTGACTAAAAATGTAGAGGATACAAAAAAAAACTCACTGCTAATTGAGTCTGAAAACAGATCAAAACAAACAGAAAACACTGATTTAATCAAGGAAAATGCTGCCTTTAATAGACCTCCAAAAAGACATTTTCATGAGTGTCAAAATAATTCAGGGTCCTTGAAAGATGTAAAAATATAAAACAATTGCTTTATGGTGCTTTATTGAACAAAAGAAGGAATAAGAAGGACATATTCTCCTTCAGTTTATTTGATACTCTTATGGAGGATGTCTAGTAGAGAACAAATGGAAAGAAGATTTGCTAGAGGTTAAAGTCCTTCATATATTCCTTTAAAAAGTCACGAACTTGATCACTATTAACAAACATGAATCTCTCTCTCTGTACGTGTATACACACACACACATAGACATATATATATATACACACATACATGCACATATATACATACATATGTGTGTATGTCATTATTTAGTCATTTTCAGTGGCATCTGACGTCAGACATTTAGGGTTTTCTTGGCAAGGATGCTATTTCCTTCTCTAGCTCGTTTTACAGATGAAGAAACTGAGGCTAATAGTGTGAAGTGACTTGCCAAGTATCACACAGCAAGCAAATATCTGAGGCTAGATTTACACTCAGGAGAATGAGTATTCCTGACTCCAGGTCCAGCTCTCCATCCACTATGCTACGTAGGTGCCCTCTTTGCTTCTTTCTCCCCTCCCCCCTCTCTCTCTGTGTGTCTCTATCGGTCTCTCTCTGTCTCTCTGTCTCTGTCTCTGTCTCTCTTTCTCTCCCTATACTATTCTTTTTGTCTGTGTCTCCTTCTGAAATTTCTCCTGCTGTAATATTGAAAAATACTTTTTATTCCTTGTACAACTTGGTCATAGTATATAATTTCAAAAAAAACCTTTTTTTTGTATTTTTGCTAATATTTTATTCAAATTTAGCTTTATTCATTAGAAAAATGGTTCTTTATTAATTGGGCAATGACTAAGCAATTGTGGTAAATGAGTATAGTAGAAGAAGATTGTGCTCTAAGAAACAATGAATTTGGTTGGATACTGAGAAACATGAAAAGATTTACAAGATCTTGAAGTTACATTTACATATGATTTTTACATGATTTTACACAATCATGAAGTTAGCAGAGCCAAGAAAACAAAGTACACAATGACTATAGGATTGTAAATGGAAAGACTAATTACTACAGAGCAATCAAAACTAAATACTACAAAATAATACATGTAACCCCAAAGAAGAAATGTGACAAAACCTCCTTCAACCTGCTCCTTTGAAGAGGAGAGAAATCCATAGGTGTGGGATAGTGAGCACCTTTTTAGATATTTTGATGTACTGATATTTTTTTCTAATGTCTTTTTCTTTTCTTAAATAGTAGTATTTGCTATATGGAATGACTGTCCAGTAAAGGGAATAGGGAGAGGTACTGGAAGAAATTTTGTTGATCTGAAATCAGAAAATATTAAAATTTATTTTAAAAGAGAAATAGTCAAATAATTGTTTATATTTTCTCTCTGAATTATCACTTCCTGATTTAGGCATCAGGATCATGTTTATTTAACAGAAGTGTTGGAAAGGATCTTTTCTCCACTATTGGAATCAGTTTGTTCTATTTTTGGTGAATAAATTAACATCTAATTGACAAACAACTAGCATGTTTCAAGTTCCACTGAGCCATTAAGAAAATAATGGTATGACTGATAGGAAAAGAGAACTACAGTATCTATCTTTGTTAATTCATCTAGAAAAAATTGGAAAGGCCTATTATCCACAATATCTTATAGTAGGTAAAAGGGTAGATAGAAAAATTGAATAAGCAATATTATTTGTCCTCAAGATTTGGTTTAGTGTAGGCAACACTGGAAGAGATGACTTCAGTTTTAGTCCCAGGTCTGCCATTTATCATCTATCTAACAATGCTGCACTTCAAACTCTATCAAAACATAGGTTGTGCATTAGCTTGATTTTGTATCGTACTCCGAAATGAACAAAGTACTCTGGGTGCAATAGACTCCTAAAAGGTTTTTTTTGCTTGTTTATGAGACCTGTTGTTGAAGCTAAATGATTAAGTCACTTCTCTAAAAGTCAAGGGAGTCCAGCTGACTAAATTGTAATGGCAAATACACTGGTTGGTATCAAAAGTTAGAGTAATAGATATTAGAGACCATTAGTGTTAACTCTAGTACCATTGGGGAGGAAGTAGCAACTAAGTCTCTGAAGATTTCAACCTATGAGTTTGAGAACAAATTGAGGGAAATAATAATGGAGGGAATTCTACACAAATAGCCACACTACACATTAGTGTATTATAGGTGTATAAGAGGATAGCAAAGAGATATGAGACCATATGAGGGAGAGAATTGATTTTACTTGGCAATTTAGAGAAGGTGGAGAAGTTGGCATTGGAGCTGTCATTGAATGCATACTAATCTCTTTCTGAACTGAATGTCCTTGAATGCAGAACATTCCCTGAAAAAGAGATCAGTACTTTCTCTGTGACTTTTATTTATGATAAGCTTCCTTCAGCAAAACCACAAAGGCTGGCTTCTCAGGGCTCATGAGGAAAAAAGATGGGGAATTTCATCTTATTCTTTCATATCAGTCTTTTCAGAAAAACTAACACATTGTTCTGAACTCTGACAAATGCATAAACATATGCATATGTTTACATTGAACCTCCAGTGACTTTTCAGAAAGCTTCTTCTTTTATGAACCAAAAGCTGCAGCCAGGAATAACAAAAGAAATGCTTTCATATATTAACAGGCAGGTAGGTTAACAGTTCTGCTCTCAGTTGGGTTTCCTTTCATTGTACGTAATGTTTTAGTCAATTTCCCTATGTTTAGAATGTATTTCCGTGGGTAACACTCAGACAATCAATTCAGGAAAGATGTTAAGATGGTGAGATGTAAAAGCTCATCAAAAACCAATAGGCAGAATCTTAACGAGAGATGTGCACACATTACAAAAATATATCATAGGGGAAATAATGGAGAAAATATGCATCAACCAAAGCAAAGTAACTTAATCTCCCAAAAATGTTTTGTTTATATGTTTATAAACATAAATAGTTAAATGAAGAGAAAAGGATAGAGGGAAGGAGAAAGGGAGAGAGATGAAAAGAGGAAAGGAAAGGAAAGCACAGTGAGAGAGTAAAAAAACAATAAAAATCAAAGGCACATAAAGAAATTGAGAGGAAAGAGAAGTCCAAAATGCTTTACTGGTTCCTTACCAAAATACAAACTTGGATCAATTATATCTTTGATTTCAACAACTATTTATTAAACCCCTATTACATGTAGAGCATGCATCCGTGATAAATTCTAAAAGTGAGTGCCATCATGTAAGATATGATTTTGTAATAAAATTCAAAAGTAATAGTGATTTATTAGACTTCTTTTGATGAATAGTCCAATTTAACATTTATTAAACTTGTTACATGTTTAATGGGAGGCAATTACAAATGTCGCTTTACCTCTTTGTCTTAGCTTCCTCGCTAAATTTTTAAAGAGGGGGCTAATGATCAGAATGATCACTAATTCTACCAACTACAACAACTACTACCAGAATTTCATTTAAAAATTTACATGAAGCTCCTCATTCTAGCCTCACTATCCCAATTCTTACACCGACAGGCAGATTTGATTACATTTCCAGAGAACAGTTAACTTCTTCTCCTTTTAATATTCTATAGCTAACCTTGAAGATTTCAGAGATCTTCTCTAGCACTGGTGGTTATACGTTTACTGGTCCAGTCTCTGATGACATGGGCAATGGAAGTGAGAAGTGACACTTCTGGGCTCACTCCACTCCCACCCCCATGGCTTTGATTACAGGCTGCAGAATTTAGGCTACATTTGACACTCCTGTGAGACTTTCTTTAATACCTTATTAATCTTTCCCCCATGGAAGTTCTCTCCCTAACCTGGACTTTGCACCCTGAAATCCCCTTCTAAGGCCCTTCCTATTCATTAGCTGGTCCCTCCCAAGACTTCTTATTTCAAGATGGCCATTCAGGCCACTCATGTCTTTATTTCTTTCCAGACTGCACTCATGACTCTATTCTATATGATCAATAATATTATAAAAGAATACAAAATCAATACAACTTATGCATTGAAAAGGTCCAAAAATATGTGCAATGTGTAACATCTGTGGATCTTCCAAAAGGGTAGGTTGGAGACATCTTCTCACATCTCTTCATTCAAGTTGTGCTTGTATTTTAGAATTTTGCTACATTTACTTTTGATTTTTTTATATGTAGTTGTTCCTTCTGTTTACATTGTTGTAGTCATTGTGTATATAATTTTGGCTCTGCCTATTCACTCTATATCAATTCATATATAGATCTTTCCTTGATTCTCTGTCCTCATCATATAACATAATTTCCTATGGCACAATAATATGCCATTACATTAGGACATCATGTACTATCATGGATTTAGTTATTCCCTCAGATTTTGGTTGTAATAGAGGTGGTGAATATGACTTTAAAGGAACCTTGCCACTGACACAGCAAGAAGAGTTTTTGGAGATGATGTTTCCAGTGAACACATTCACAGTGTTGGATCAGAGGCTGAGTATTGGTTGAAATTTCTAAAGAATGGGACTGTGAGACAAGTTGGCAAGTTTCTGATATTTTCTGAGCCAACCTTTGTAGGAGGGAACCTTTGGTTGTTACGCTTACTGCCCATGGACACAGTGGAATTAGGGGACTTGTTACTATCTCATAGGGAAAGACTGAGCCTAGGGGAAAGAAGGGGTCTGGAACTAAGGCTTAGCAGGGATAAAGGAAGGGCTTAGGACAGGTAATACCAAGCTCCTCAGAGAATTTAGTAAGGTGGGGTTTAAGTATAACATTAAGCTTTTTCACTTATGCCTCATGATGTTGTCTACTTTGGGATCACTTGTCAGTTACCTATGTTTAGGGAAGGAAAGCAACATAAAAAAGATAGCCAGCAACAGAGTGCCTCACCTCAGACTTGCCTAAATAGGATACATACCTTCTATAATACACACTTATAGCCCAGAATTACATGGTGTCACACATTTTGGAAAGAAGAAAGAACACAGAATCAGAAGGCAGTCATTGATATTTATAGTCTGACGAATGGCATTCCTACTTAATTCAATGACCAATTCTCTTCTCCTTTATTGTTACCATAGAGTGGAGAGCAAGAGATCTCCAAGCATTTGAGGCACCCCTCTAAAGGACCAAGAACTTTAGCAACTAGGAGACACAGTGTAATAAGTATTTAGCCTGTGTTCAAATACAATCTACATCCCTTAGAAGGTGTGTGATCCTAGGCACGGCATTTAAGATCTTCTCCACCTTAGTTTCCTCAACTGTAAATTGAGGGTAATAAGAGCATTTATATCTCAATATTGTAGGGATCTAATGAGATAGTATGTGTCAAGTGCTTAGCACAGTGTCTGCACAAGAGTAGTGCTTAACAAATGCACTTTTCCTTTTTTCCTTATATTTGAGCACACATAAGCCCAGAAGTTGCCAAGGTAGCCTTAGGGGTTCATTCCAATGCATATTCTACAGGATTTTCTTTAATCCAACCCTCAATACACCAATGAAACTGAAAACTGAAATAAATATGTACTAATATATAAACTATTTGCAAAAAATGTTTGCAAAAATATAAATTATCCAGATTAGCAGAACAGGAAATAAATAATTTAAGGAATCTGATTGAGAAAATTACTTTAGTAAGCCATAAATGAACTCCCAAGAGGAGGAAATATGGATTCAGAAGTATTTACAAGTATATTCTATCAAACATTTAAAGAATGATCCTTATTCTACATGAACTGTTTGCAAAAACAATCATAAATTCATAGCTGAAGGGGAAGTTAAAAGTTCATCTCAATCTGACCTCATCATTTTTTAGATGGAGAAACTAGGGACCAGGGAGTACCCATAAATTTCCAAATGTTTTACAAACCTTAAATGACAGAGCCTGGATTTCAACCTAGGTCGGCAGGTTCCAAATGCAATCCTCTTTCCACTGCGCCATAGATTTTTCCAGAGTAAGAAATGTACTTTATTAAATTCTACCTTTGAAGAAAAATCATCTTTATTTTTAAAGCAAAGAGAAAGCAGAAAAATGATATTATAGGTTAACATCACTAGTAAAAATCAAAACAAAATCGTAAATAAAATACTAGCAAGGAGATAATATTACTTTATGTGTATATATGTGTACGAATACATACATAGTGCATATATAGATATGTGTATATATATGTATTTATGTGTGTACATACACACACACACATATATAATATTATGTGTATTTTCTGTGTAAGTATGTGGATTCTTACCCAGACTACCAAAATTGTTAAACATAATGAAAATTAACTTGAATGAATGGTAAAGCATTTTTTAAAGCACTTAATATGTATCAACCACTGTGTAAATGCTGGGTAAAAAAGTAAAGTGAGAGATGTCCTCTCAGCAAATTCACTGTGGGGGAAAATAATTGATAAAAGAAATTTCAGTGATAGAGCTGAAGGAAAAGTTGAAAAATAGCCAAGTTTCAGCAGAGGGACAGATGGCAAAGCCCAGAGATTTTTAGGGTACATAAGTAGGTCACATGATATAGTTACAGGGACTTCCATTTACAAGGGTAAGACATATGATTATATAACGACTGCAGGGAAGATGGAAGGGCTTGATCATCTTCTATTTCATCAGGAGGAATGAGGGTATTGACATCCCATATGCAGGTCATTTGAGCACTTACACAGCCAGGGTGAAGGAGGAAGGTTTACATCTTGGTTCATATTCTCTCTGCTACCCATAAAGGATGACTTCTGGGAACCTCTAGAGGCATGGGAGAGATGAGAGAGAAATTTAATGGGAGTAGGCTGCCTCTAGTTGTGGTAGGTCTTCCCATGCCTTTCACAAAATATGATATTCAGTTACATTGAAAATTTATGGAAAAAGCACATTCCATGAAAATAATTTTTAAAACTTCTCTCTATAAAAACCAAGATTTAGAATTATATGTAATGGAGAAATGTTGGGAACTTTCTATAAAACTATAAGGGTTGAAACAAGTATGCCTACTGTCTTGAGTGTTATTTGACATGATAACTAGTGAATTGATAAGTATTTATTAAGCACTTACTCTAAGCACACAAGTAGATGATGGTGATTCAAAAACAAAATATAGTAGTCTGTGTTTCCATGGACCTTGCATTCTATTGGGAAAGACAAATGTACATATATGTAAGTATAAAATACATACACACATATACAAACATATATGTATATATGTATGTGTGTGTATATATATATATATATATATATATATATATATACATATATATATATATATATAGTAACTTTATAAGGAATGAAGGAACTAACAGTTTTGGGAAATCAAGAAGATTTTGAAGGAAAGTAGACATTCTGTGATATGAAGACAAATTAAAATTAACATATTCCAGGTATAGTAAAGGCACAAAAATAGGTTATGGGCACAAGTAATAATAAGGATAGATTTTGTTAGAAAATGTAGTTCATGAAATGGCTTAATGACTATACTAAGGCTGTAAAGATAGACTGGAGCGAGGGTATAGGGGGTGTTTAAATTCCAGGCAAAGGAGTTTATGTTTATTCCTTGAAGTAATAGAGAACCATTGAAGTTTACTCAGTAAGGGAGTGACATAGTCAGATTCATAGGTGAGGAAAATCACTTTGGCAATAATTTGGAGTATGGAATGGAAAGAGGAGAGACTTGAAAAAGGGAACCAATTAGGAAGCCATTCCAATAGTCCCAGTGAAAGGTGGCAAAGGACTGAAGCTGGTAATTCTATTGGGAAAGACAAATGTACATATATGTAAGTATAAAATACATACACACATATACAAACATATATGTATACATGTATGTGTGTGTGTGTATATATATATATATATATATATAGTAATATCTCTAGAGAGAAGATATTGGATACAAGAAATGTTGTTGAAGTGGAATCAACTCTTGAAAAAGATTGTTTACAGCAAATCGGGCAGAATAAGGAGTAAGAATAAGGAGAATAACTTGAAACTAGAATGTACCATTGATGGAAATAGTTGTTGAAGAAATATATTTGATGTTATCCTTATAACAGATCTTTAATATTATATTTATTTCTCCATTTACACATAGTCTGTAGGGAGAGTTCTAAATTTTAATTCGTAAAAATTATAAGATGGGGAGGAGCCAAGATGGTGGAGTAGAAGATTCACATATGCTAGCTCTGAACTTACAAGGTTAAAAGGAACTCCCAACAAATTCTGGAGCAGGAGAATCTGCACAACAATGGATTGGAGGAGATTTCTGTTCCAGAAAGCCCTGAAAAACCGGCACCAAAGGTCCATCACGCACCGGACCAGAGCAAAGTCCAGTCCAACTTTGGCCACATGGCACCAAGAGGAATGAATTCGGGCAGGCTTCAGGGACAGAATCTCCAGTGGCCGCAAGGGTCCCCTCCACCCACAGGTGCTACAGGTCAGTGAGAGGACTTCTGGGCTGGTTGAGAGGGGAGTGGGGGGTCCCCATAATTCAGGCACTATTAGGAGGCAGTGTCAGAAACAGCAGCAGACTGGGGCTCCCGGAGCAGGCAGGAGTTGGGATTCATTACTGAAGGTCTCCACATAAACCTCCTGAGGGAACTGAGCCTGGGAGGTGGCCCTGCCCCCACCCGAGAACCTAAAGTTAATCTTATCCTGAATAGCAGCCCCGACCACCACTGAAAGCCCTGAGGCTGGGGAGCAGCATTTGAATCTCAGACCCCAAGCACTAGTTGGGCAGATCTAGGCGGGGGTGGAGAGGAATTTCAGAAGTCAAGTAACTGGCTGGGAAAATGCCCAGAAAAGGGGAAAAAAATAAGATCAGAGAAGGTTACTATCTTGGGGAACAGATGTTTCCTCCTTTCGTTTCTGATGAAGAAGAACAATGCTTACCATCAGGTAAAGACATAGAAGTCAAGGCCTCTGTATTCCATACATCTGACATAGATATACAATGGTCTCAGGCCATGGAAGAGCTCAAAAAGGATTTTGAAAATCAAGTTAGATAGGTGGAGGAAAAACTGGGAAGAGAAATGAGAGAGATGCAAGAAAAGCATGAAAAACGGGTCAATACCTTAATAAAGGAGACCCAAAAAATGCTGAGGAAAATAACACCTTGAAAAATAGGCTAACTCAACTGACAAAAGAGGTTCAAAAAGCCAATGAGGAGAAGAATGCTTTTAAAAGCAGAATTAGCCAAATGGAAAAAGAGGTTCAAAAGCTCACTGAACAAAATAGTTCTTTCAAAATTAGAATGGAAAAGATGGAGGCTAATGACTTTCTGAGAAACCAAGA
>CM053772.1:115319918-115387306 GCA_028658325.1 Potorous gilbertii | reverse complement strand
AGCAGTGGTTCTCAGATCCCTCAACACACAAGTGCCAAAGAAAACTTCAAAAGTCAGTGAGAAAGCTTTTTTATTGGGGAAAGGGAGCACAGTATGGCTCCACCAGCAGCAGCCACTAAAGAAGCAGTGTCCATTGTTGGAGCCCTCTAACTAAAAAACCCCTGAGAGAACTGAGCAGCTGATCTGAATCTCATTTCTGAGTGGCTGCCCTGCTTTCTGCCTAAAGCCCCTGGGGGAACTGAGCAGCTGATCTGCGACTCAACCCTGAGACAGGTCAGGGGTGAAGAAGAGGAGTGCAGATAGGGAATTCTACTACTCACCGATTCTGAGCAGAAAAGTTTTTGGTTGGTCCTAGACTAGTGTGCAGGTCAGGAGAGGAGTAAACTCCTCTCCATTGATTTTGCCACCTTAGAGGAACTAAGAACTTTCAGGTGACCAGAGTATACCCTGCTCTTGACAAAGGATTCAAAAGTCAAGTAACTGGCTGGGAAAATACCTGAAGAAGGGAAAAAATAAGACTATAGAAGGTTACTTTGTTGGTGAACAGGCATTTTCTTCCACCCTTTCTGATGAGGAAAAACAATGCATACTGTCAGAGGAAGTCAATACTTCTGGATCAGCACCTCCAAAATAAATATGCTATGGACTTAGGCCATGGAAGAGTTTGAAAATCAAGTCAACAGCTTGCTAAAGGAAACCAAAAAGAAATGCTGAAGAAAATAACACCCTTAAAACAAGGCTGACTCAATTGGCAAAAGAAGTCCAAAAAGTCAATGAGGAGAACAATGCTTTAAAAAGCAGAATTAGCCAAATGGAAAAGAAAGCTTAAAATCTTACTGAAGAAAATAGTTCTTTAAAAATTATAATTGAGCAGATGAAAGCTAATGACTTTATGAGAAACCAAGAAATTACAAATCAAAACCAAAAGCAAGAAAAAATAGAAGATAATGTGAAAAATCTCATTGGAAAAACAACTGACCTGAAAAATAGATCCAAGAAAGGCAGTTTGAAAATTATGGGACTATCTGAAAGTCATGATCAAAAAAAGACCCCAGACACCATATTTCATGAAACTGCCCTGATATACTAAAACCAAAGGGCAAAATAAATATTGAAAGAATCCACTGGTCACCTACTGAAAGAGACCAAAAAAGAGAAATTCCTAGGAATATTGTGGCCAAATTCCAGAGTTCCCAGGTCAAGGAGAAAATATTACAAGCATCTAGAAAGAAGTAATTCAAATATTGTGGAAATACAATCAGGATAACACAAGATCTAGCAACTTCTACATTAAGGGATCAAAGGGCTTAAAATAAAGGACTTTTAATTCAAACAGTGAGTTCTTAAAGGTCCTTGGGTTTATCAAAGAGTAGATTGCTATATTCATTGTTTCTTGAATTCCTGATCAATTGCAGTGGTCTGTGCTTCTGTTTCTTAGCCAAGTTCTTTTGATAATTTCTGCATTATAAGACAATTTCAGATCTGGTAGAGCTAGGCCACCTTCCCTATCATTTCTTTTCACTTGTTGCTTTGATATTCTGAATCTTTTATTCTTCCAGATGAATTTGGATGTTATTTTTTCTAGCTTTAGAAAATAGTTATCTGATAGTTTGATTGTTATGATCCTGAATAAATAAGCTAATTTACATAGAATTGTCATTTCTATTATATTTGCTTGGCCTATTCTCAAGTAACTGATGTTGGTGCATTTACTTAGATCTGACTTTACAGAAAAGTGTTTTGTATTAGTGTTCATATAGTCCCTGGGTTTGTTTTGGTAGGTAGACTCCCAAATATTTTATAGTATTTAACCTAATTTTAAATGGAATTTCTCTTTCTATCTCTTGTTGTTGAGTTTGGTTAGTAATATGTAGAAGTGCTGAAGATTTGTGTGGGTTTATTTTGTAACTTGCAACTTTGCTACAGTTGGTTATTATTTCAAGTGGTTTTTTATTTGCTTCTCTGGGATTCTCTAAGTATATCATCATATCATCTGCAAAGTGTGATAACTTAGTTTCTTCTTTGCCTATTCTACTTTCTTCAATTTCTTTTCCTTCTCATTGCTACAATTAACATTTCTAGTACTATATTGAATAACAATGGTGATAACGGACATCCTTGTTTCGCTCCTGATCTTATTGGAAATGCATCTAGTTTATCCCCATTGCATATAATGCTTGCTGAACGTTTTAGGCAGATACTGCTTATTATTTTATGAAAAGTTGCATTTATTGCTATGCTCTCCAGTGTTTTCAATAGGAATGAGTGTTGTATTTTGCCAAAAGCTATTTCTGCATCTATTGAGATGATCGTGTGGTTTCTGTTAGTTTTGTATAGCTTTTCTAATATTGAACCAGTCCTGCATTCCTGATATAAATCCTACCTGATCATAATGTATTATTCTCGTTATAAATTGCTGTATTCTTTTGATAAATTTTTATATAAAATTTTTGCATCTATATTCATGAGAAAAATTCATCTAAAATTTTCTTTCTCTCTTTTGACTATTCCTGGTTTAAGTATCAAAACCATATTTGTATCGTAAGAAGAATTTGTGAGGACTCCTTCTGAAATTTTCCCAAATTGTCTATATAGCATTGAAATTAACTGTTTTTTAAATGCTTGATAGAATTCACCTGTAAATCCCTCCAGGGATGAGGGCTTGGTCAATTTCTTTTTCTGAGATGGGGTTGTTTAAATATTCAATTTCTTCTTCTGTTAATCTGAGCAATTCATATTTTTTTAAAATAATCATCCATCTCATTTAGATTGTCCAATTTGTGGGCATGTAGTTGGGTCAAGTAATTTCTAATTAATGTTTTAATTTCATCCTCATTGGAAGTGAGTTCACCTTTTTCATTTTTGAGATTGGTAATTTGGATTTCTTCTTTCTTTTTTTAATCAAATTGATCAAAGATTTGTCAATTGTGTTTTTTTTTCATAAAATCAACTCTTAATTTTATTTATTAGTTCAACAGTTTTATTAATTTCAACGTTAGTAATCTCTCCTTTGGTTTTCAGTATTTCTAATTTGGTATTTACTCGGGGATTTTCAATTTGTTCTTTTTCTAGCTTTTTCAGCTGCATGCCCAATTCATTGATCTACTCTTCCTCTATTTTATTCATGTAGGCATTCAAAGATGTAAAAATTTCCCTAAGAACTGCTTTAACAGTGTCCCATAAGGTTTGGTAGGTCGTCTCATTTCTGTCATTCTCTTGAGTGAAGCTGTTGATTGTTTCTATGATTTATTGTTTAATCCATTCATTCTTTAGGATTAGGTTATTTAGTTTCCAATTAATTTTTGATCTATCTTTCCATGACTTTTTATTACATAGAATTTTTATTGCATTATGATCTAAGAAGGATACATTCACTATTTCTGCCTTTCTGCACTGAATTGTGAGGTTTTTATGCCCTAGTACATGGTCAATTTTTGTATATGTGCCATGTACTGTCGAGACAAATGTATATTCCTTTCTATCCCCATTGAATTTTCTCCAGGGATCTATCATATTTAACTTATCCAGAGTTTTATTCACCTTCTTAACTTCTTTCTTGTTTATTCTGAGGTTAGATTTATCAAGTTCAGATGAGGGAGGTTGAGGTCCCCCACTAGTACAGTTTTGCTATGTATTTCTTCCTGTAACTCCCTTAAGTTCTCCTCTAAGAATTTGAAAGCTATACCACTTGGAGCATATATGTTTAGTAGTGATGTTGCTTCATTTTCTATGGATATAGTTTCCTTCCTTATCTCTTTTAATTAGACATATTAAAAATAAATAAATAATAATAATAAAAGGCTTCTTCTTTGTATGAGATTAGGATTGTTACTCCTGTTTTTTAAATATTAGCTGAAGTACAATATATTCTGCTCCAACCTTTTACCATTACTCTGTGTGTACCCCACCCCTGTTTCAAATGTGTTTCTTGTAAACAACATATTGTTGGATTATGGTTTTTAATCCATTCTGCTATCCCTCTCCATTTTATGGGAGAATTCATTCCATTCACATTCATAGTTATGATTACTATCTGTGTCTTTCCCTCTATCCTCTTTCACCCTGTTTATGCTTTGTTCTCCTTTCCCCTCCACAAGAGTTTTAATTTTTGACCACTGTCTCCGTGAGGCTTCCCTCCTTTCTTTCAGTCCCCCCCTTTTGCTCCCCTTTTCCCTTACTACTTCTCTCCCCTTTAGCCTCCCCTCTCTTTTCTTTCCCCATTCCCTCATACTGCTTATACAGCTAGTTTGAGTTCTATACTTAACTAAGTTTACTGTTCCCTCCTTGAACCAATACAAATGAGAATAAATCTCAAACAGTGATCATCTCCCTCCCCTTTTTCCCTCTACTGTAATATACTTTTGTGACTTTTCTTGTAATGTTATTTACCTTTTTCTGCTCCCTCCTTTTCACATCTCCTGTTACAATCCCTTCCCAACCCTAAGTCACATTTTTATCATCATATCATTTAGTTTATACCCATTTCCTCTATCTATGTGTATACCTTTTAAATACCATAATAAATACACAATTCTCAAGATTAACAAATATCATCTCCCCTTATAGAAATGTAAACGGTTAGCCCAAATGAAGAACAGATTTTCCCCCTGTTTATCTTTTTATGCCTCTCTTGAGACTTGTGTTTGAAGATCAAATTTTCTATTGAGCTCTGACCTTTCCATCAGAAAGATCTGGAAATCCCTTATGTCATTGAATATCTATCGTCTTGCCTGAAATATTATACTCAATTTTGCTGGGTAATTAATTCTTGGTTGTTCTTCCAGTTCCTTTACCATTTGGAATATCATATTCCAATCCCTTCATTCTTTTAATGTAGAAGCTAACAAAATTCTGTGCGATCTTGTATGTAGTTCCTCGATATTTGAATTGTTTCTGCCTGGCTGCCTGCAATATTTTCTCCTTCACTTGAGACTTCTGGAATTGGCAACAATATTCCTGGGAATTGTCACTTTGTGATCCCTTTCAGGAGGTGATCAGTGGATTCTTTCAATGGCTATTTTGCCTTCTGGATCTAGGAACTCTGGGCAATTTTCCTTGATGATTTCTTGGAAGATATTGACCATGCTCTTTTTCTCATCATGGCTTTCGGGTAGACTAATAATTCTTAGATTTTTCTCTCCTGGGTATATTTTCTGGATCAATTGTTTTTCCAATGAGATATTTACATTTTCTTGGTTTTTTTCATTCTTTAACTTCTGCTTGACTGATTCTTGATGTCTCATGAAGTCATTAGCTTTTACCCATCCAATCCTAATTTTTTATAGATTGTTTTCTTAAGTTAACTTTTGCATCTCCTTTTCCATCTGTCCAATTGTTCCTTTTAAGGAGTTATTTTCTCCAGTTAATTTTTGTACTTCCTTTTCCATTGGTCCAATTTTTCTTTTAAATTATTCTGTGATTTCTTTTTCTCATAGTTTTTAAATGATTGTCCAGTTTTTCTTCTACTTCTCAAATTTGGGTTTTAAAATTCTTCCTTAGGCTCTTTATACTTCAGACAAGTTCATATTCCCTTCTGAAGTTTCAGATGGGAGTAAAGTCTGAATACTGACCTCTTTGATATTTGTGTTTTGGTCCTTGTCCCCACAGAAAGATTCTATAGTCTTTTCTTTTCTGGTTTGTTTCTTGCTCATGGTGATCACCCTTTTCCTGACTTTTAAAGTAGATCTCTGTGTCTGTCCCATGGTTCTTTTACTTAGAACTTGAGGCTTTATGTATTGTGGTCTCTGGTTCTTTAAGCTACAGCTAAAATGCTGTAGCTTACCTGGTGCTGAGATGGCTGTTGTGCCAAAGTAGAATTCAGACAAAGTCTTTCTGAGTTTTCCTGGAATTTCCCTGGAGTTTGCCCTGTTAATTATGGGGGAGGAGTGGTCTAGCTGCAGCAAGTTCCTTTTTCTGAGCTAAAGCACGGACAAACTCAGTGGCTGGTAAACCTCATCTGTGCTAAAGTCTTCCACATTCCGCTGTTGGTGATGAGGCAAGCCTGGGGTCCTGGTGTTGGCAATTATGGACTCCACCTCCCCAGAGCTCAGGATCTCTTCGAGGTTTGCTGAGGTGAGTCTGCCTGGGGCAGCTCCCTTCCTACACTGGTCCCCTTCAGCCACAGCAATAAGACCCCTTTATGATTTTCCTAGCCTCATAGGCTAAGAGACTGCTTGCCTCTTCTGCTGATCTCACTCTTCTGGGACTCTTCCTGGTTTTTCCAGGCTTTACAAAGTCAACAAGGGGAGGGGCAGAGCATTTACAAATCACTCCATGTTGGCTCCTGGAAGTTCAATTAGGTGATTTAAAGATATTTAATCTATGAGCTGATAATCTCAGGAGTAATTGTTGCTCTTACCTGGGGTGCTGTGCTTCTCTCTTGCTCAGTTCCATTGAACTCCCACCCTGGGCTGATATGTTTGAGAATCTGTAGTGCTGCTGCAGTTTCAGACAGCCTGAGGCTTCTTGCTTGGCTTTGGTATGGTGGTGTCTGAGATGGTACAGCATGTGGGCTGTGCCCTTCTCTAACCCAATGCAATAAATTTTTCCTATCAACCTTCTAGGCTCTCCTAGGTTGGAAATCTTCCAAACTTTGTCTCCTATTGTATTCTGCCACTCTAAAATTTGTTCCAATTCTCTTTTTAGAGATATCTGAAGGAGTTTGTCTTAGAGATTAGGTGAGTACTTGCTCTCCTTCCACCATCTTGGCTCCATCCCCCAAAAGTTCTCCTTTCTACTCTCTTCACATCACCACCCTCTTTATTTCAATATTCAAAGTTTCCTCCTTGCCATTCCATCTTCTAACTTTATGCCCTTGCATTAGAATTCTCTCCCACAACATTTCCTAGGATCTCTTTTCTTTTGTCCTTCAACACTCATCTCAAGTGCCACTTACTTTATCAGGCCTTTTGTGCCCCAACCACACACCCAACTTCCAGTGCTCTCCCCTCCAAAGTTTAGATAGATAAATATAGATATAGATATACATATTGATATAGATACACATATGCACATATACACATATATAAAATATACACATGCACATACATGCACTTCTATGTATGTATGTATATGTAGCTATGTATGTATATATCTTCAAATATATGTACATTTTGTCTTCCTCTGCTTCTAGAGGTAAAGGACTACTTTACTTTGTCTTTGTACTACAAGGACTTAATTCAGTGTCTAGTACAAAGGTATGGGGTCAGAGGCTCTACCCTCAATTTCATATGATATAGAGAACTCTCAGATGTCTTTACCAATGCATGTTTCTCTGCAGTTTCATTACTTTTTTATTTAGATATTTTATTTTTTCTAATCACATGTAAATATAATTTTTACATTCTTTTTTCTAAATTTTGAGTCCCAAATTCTCTCTCTCCCTCCATTCATTTCCCCTCTCTGAGTTGGTAAGCAATTTAACATAAATTATACATGTCACTCATGCAAAACATTTCTATATTAGTCATTCTGTGGAAAGAAAATACAGAAAATAAAAACACACAAAAAAAGAAAGTAAAAAATAGCATGCTTTGATGTGTATTCAGACTCCATCAATTCCTTTTCTGGAGGTGGAAAGCATGCTTCATCATGAATCCTTTAGGATTGTCTTGTATCATTGTATTGCTGAAAATAACTAAATTATTCACATTTCTTCATGATACAATGTTGCTATTACTATGTACAATGTCCTGTTGACTTCACTCTGCGTCAGTTCATGTAAATCTTTCCAGGTTTTTCTGAAATCATCCTGCTTGTTATTTGTTATAGCACAATAATATTACATCAAAATCATAGACAACTTGTTCAGTCATTCCCCAAATGATGGGTGTACTTTTAATCTTCTATTCTTTGCCACCACAAAAAAATGCTATACATAGCTTTACAAATAGTTCCTTTTCCATTTTTCTTGGAACTGCAGACCTATTAGTAGCATTGTTGTAGCAAAAGGTATGCCTAATTTTATAGACCTTTAGAAATAGTTCCAAATTGCTCTCCAAAATGGTTGGATCAGTTCACAATTTCACTTACAATGCATTAGTTTTCTAATTTTCCCACATGCTTTTCAACATTTTATCATTTTCCTTTTCTGTCATATTAGCCAATCTGATAGGTGTAAGGTGGTTGCTCAGAGTTGTTTTAATTTGCATTTCTCTGATCAATAGTGATTTGGAGCATTTTTTCATATGACTATAGAGAGCTTTAACTACTTCATCTGAAAACTGCCTGCTCATATCATTTGACCATTTATCAATTGCAGCATAAATTGTGTTCTTCTAAACTTGACTCAGTCCTCTACATATTTGAGAAATGAGAGCTTTATCAGAGATACTTGCTGTAAAAAAAAATTCTTGGGTACATTTCTTTTGTTTGTGCAAATCTTTTGTTAATTTAATATAATCAAAATTATATATTTTACATCTCAAAATCATCTTCCTTATTTTGTCTTAAATTCTTCACTTATCCATAGTTCTGACATGAAAACTATTCCACACTCCCCTAATTTGCTTTTGTTATCATCCTTTATGTCTAAATCCTGTTTGCATTTTGACTTTATCTTGGGAGATAGTGTGAAATACTGGACTATATCTAGTTTCTGCCATACTGCTTTCCAGTTTTTCCAACTTTTTTTTTAGTGAGCTCTTGCCCCAAAAGCTTTGATCTTTGAGTTTATCAAACATTTTTATAGTAATTTACAACTGATTTACAATCAATTTCACTGCTCCATCACTCTATTGCTTAGCCAGTACCAGTTTGTTTGGATGATTACTACTTCATAATACAGTTTGAGATCTGTTACAGACAGGCTATCTTTCTTCACTTTTTTTTTCATTAATTTCTTTGATATTCTGGATCTTTTGTTTTTCCAGATGAATTTTGTTATTTTTTCTAGCTCTATAATTTTTGGTAGTTTGAATGGTATTGCTCAGCTTACTTTCTTAGAGAGTTACCTACACCATTTCATAAACCTTGACTTTTATTTTATTTTATTGACTTGTTCAGCACTATTCAGTTAATAGTTGAGAGGTGCAGCTTGGACTCAGATCTTCCTTTTGCCAAGACCACCTCTTTCCACTCTGCCATGTTGCTTCTTACCTAAAATACTTAAAATAATAAATACTTAATAAAAGCTCAGTTATTGATTAATTGACTAAGGAAGGGCAGATTACCTAAGGTCTAAGTGCCCTCAAGTAACTAAGACTATAAATTATAGAATTACCTACTTCCCTTTATCAAAGAAATCACAAGTCCAAAATAGTTTTTTATATAGTTTAGCTCCAGAGCATTTATTTATACAAAAACTTTTGCAAATCAGTTGCATTTTGAGTTGGAGGATGGCTTTGCAAGTAAATAGTTAACCTAAATTAAAAATCAGATTCGTATGGTACAAATAGCATTCCAGATAAAATGTAGCCTTTCTGAGTTAATCATCTAGTCAAATGCCTAAATTGCCAGTGAATTTTTCCAGCAAAAAGCCATTTGGCAAATTCATCTTTTGGCTGCCAACTCAGAAACAAAAGTAGAGACAGTTTTAAATGATCTCAAACACATTAGTCTATTGCAGAGCTCAATGAATAGCTATGCTTCCTCAGCATTTATCAAACTGCATCCAAGTGTTAAATATCATTATCAAGAGATTATTCATTCTTTGGCCCCCATTCTTTTTTGCTCGATGTCCTATTTAGTACTGGAAAAGGGCATCTGATTTTCAGTCATCTTTTAATAAACATTTCTCTTGTCTTTCTTTTTTCATTTCAAATACATAAATATTGTAATTAAAAATTTCCCATTTCTTCATTAAACTTTACTTTTCATATATGAATAGATTTATGGCATGTACACTGTGACTTTGGTCATCTTAGCATTGTATGCATAGCAGTTGTGATACTCAGGAAAAAATGCTGACTTTGCTAAGCAATGAAGTAAATTTCATGAACATGAATACGTGTTTGAGTGGACTAGAACCTCATTACATGCTTATCTTACATGGAGTTATATCTTTAAAATAGCTGTTTTAAATACCTCCTACTAACAAGAAAAGGCTGACTAGCCATTAAATGGTTATAAATCAACAGCATATTTTCAACTCTACATTTGAAATTTGAGTCATTGTTTTGGGATTAGAAATATACAAAGGATAAAAGTTAGGGGAAGGGATAAAGTTTCCTCATACAATATACCTCAAAAAAGGTTCAAAATGGTATATATGACTGATTTGGAATTAATCTCCATTAGCCAAATGGAATGTAGATATTTAATTAAATTGATATCTCATTAAATAGCTTACACATTAACTTTCAACATTATAGAAATTAATTGGAAGACAATATGTACATCCATATAAAGGGATCAAAATGGAATACTTCCTATGTTCTACTAGGAGCAAAAATACAATTAGACCCTACCTCACTGCCCCCTAGAAAAGCATGTTTCCAATTTTCTTTAGGAACATTTTTGTGGAAAAACAAGGCTCATAAAGCAGCATGGTGTTACTAGCAGACTAGAAACAGACAAGGGAAACTTTTATTTCCATATTAATATCATTATTTTTTATGATTTGCACTTTAAAGTAAGACTTTGAGGAACAAATAATAGTAAAAATTCATTTTGATCCAGCACTTTACATTTGTCAAAATGGTTTTCTCCAAACTACCCCGTATGGTTAATAATATAGACATCATTACCAATTTTTACAAAGAGAGAAAAGAGTTTAAGGAAGTTTTTACATTTTTGCATTTCCAAAATTGACCCCAGTCTTTCTAAGATGGATCTTAGGTCTTGTCTTCTCTGGTCTTTGAAAAATACCAAGAATGTTAATAATGGTGGCAGCATCAAACCAAAGAATGACCTTCACCTCTACCCATTATGCAAAAGGGTTATTTATGCATAGTCTTTTCAGACACATATTAACGGGCAGTAGTGATCTCTCTCTTCTCTCTCCCCCTTTCTCTCCCTCCATCTCTTACTCTCCTTGTGTATATCACATGTATTATTTATGTATCTATGCATATATGTATATATAATCATACATATACATGTGGAAAGTATACACAGAACATGGTTAAGTTTAATCTACACTAACATTTCTCCATAACGTTCTTCACTGTAGAAAATCAACAAAATATTAAATCAAGCCCTGATTTGTAACATTTGTTTATTTCTGAGGTAAAAACGTTTATTATAAAAATTTGACAATCACCCCTTGAGATCCTATTGAAGATGGGCTTCAGTGCACTCTTGAATTCCACTCACTTTAATCAATCAAAAGTACAAATCAGGTATGAATAAGTTTTTAAACAATTTGTGAAGATTCTACAATTTGGTTCATTTGATCAAAGGCACATGATCCACACAAGAAATATTTTGTGATTGATCAAGTTCAAGTCACATCACTTGGGCTGTATATTATCACAGCAAATAAAATGGGAGTCTGCTAGTTCAATGGTAAACCAGTCTAGTTGCCAAAAAGTTTCACTTCAAAGGATTCGAATTTAATAACTGGAGCCAAGTCCCAAAGAAGAGATAATTTACTGGATGGGACTAGACCAACATGTTTCCACCCAGACTAATAAGTTTCCAACTTCAAGCTGGAAGTTTTGCGTCCTTCTTGCCTAGCCTCTTTGACACCAACCTAACCCTAACCCTCGATTCTAACCCTATATGCTCTCAATTCTAACCCTAAATGGGCTCAATTCTAACCCTAACCCTAACCCTAACCCTCGATTCTAAATGCGCTCGATTCTAACCCTAACCCTAAAAATGCGTTCGATTCGAACCCTCGATTCTAAATGCGCTCGATTGTAACCCTAACCCTCGATTCTAACCCTAATCCTAAATGCCCTGAATGCTCCCTAAATGCGCTCGATTCTAACCCTAACCTTAAATGCGATTCCAACCCTAAAAGCACTCGATTCTAACCCTAAATGCTCTCAGTTCTAACCCTAACCCCTATCTCCCCCTTCTGGGCTCAGTGAAGGTTTTATGTTGTTACATATGTGATATAGGTCAATTTTACTATCCTATGCCACATGAAGGAACTTCTTCATGCTGTACATTGTATGGGATATTCACATATGGATAATTCCTCTGATTTCTGTTTAGTATTGACCTAGGTAAAGGGGCTTATTCACTATTGTGGCAATTAGAATTTTATGGGAAGGAAATCTTTCAGAAAGAACTGGCAGCACCCTTTCCTTATTAAAGTAGTGACCAAGAGAGCAGCTTGAACCTAAAAATCATTGCCCCTACATTAGTAATATCTAATTACTAGATTTCATTCTAGCCTAGTATGTCCTCTCTGAGGAAAGCTACCAGTTCACCTTCATGGTCCCCTTCTCCTGCTCCTCTACAGAGAAGTAGCAAGCTTCCTATTGAGACAGATAAGATTCCAGATACATCAACTCATGCCAGGTTTCAAGCTACATTTAGACAAACGCATGAGAATACAAAAAGAACCCACATGGGCAACACGTAGCTTATATATGTATTGTAAGGCATGGCACTCTATTTTTTATTTTGCTTAGCTATCTGTGTTACAAGAGAAAGTTGACGGATGAGGGGGTTGGGTGTAAAATAGAAATTACTATGATATGAAAGCAAACGGAAACAATAAAACTTCTTAAGAAAAATTGTAATTACCAACTTCGTAGAGATCAATACCAGTTCATTGGCTGAAAAACATATTGTATGGGATGGGTGAATAGTGAAGTAAGTGCATAGTAAAGAAGCAACATATTTTATTATAAATGATTCTAGGAGTTAGGCAATTTCTGAAAGGGATAAGAGATTTAAGATGATAACCTGAAAGGATGATAGGATCACCTGAAGGTTTCTCAAAAGTGAGAGAGAAATGCTCTTCAGGTTTGAAGGTAGGATCTAAGGAAATGGTAAGTGATACAAACATTTGGAAAAGAAACTATTTGAAGACACATGTACAGGAGTTAGCTTTGAGCACCACAAAGAATGAATAAAAATTGTAAAGTTATTTTTGAAATGAAAAAATAAGGTATATGATGGATACTGCTATACATAACCTTGATTTTCTCAGCAATGTAAATGATGTTATCTGCTGAGAATCTGAAGTCTAGGAGTGAATTTGTTTAAGTTTTAGTGAGGAGTATGATAGAAGTAGTATGAATTGTATCAATCAGCTATATTAAAGAGCAGATTAGATTAGTATTCTGTGGCAAAATTAGGGAGTCAGCAGTGTTTTTAATTGGAACAGTTCAGAACTTAACACCACAGCTGCTGCTCATCAAGGAGCAGATGAAGGACAGTAAAATCTGACCAATATGTCCTATCCATCATGAGCAGGCATTTTGAGATAAAGTTATGCTTTTAAAAAATGGCACTCCTCACCTAGCTGCTTTCTAAGATACTTATCTATTTCCTTTGGAAACTGTGGCTCTTACTGGACTAATTTTTAGAATTTTTGCATATTGGTTGGTCGTTGTATTTACTCATTTAGTTCAAACTTTTAGTCTTTGTCATATGACCCTTCTGATAAAATTAAAGATCTATGCGTTCAGAAACCTGACTTGTTACTTTACCCCCTCATTTTCCTCCATGTGATATAAGCCAAAAGCCTACTCAATTCACTAAAAAACATAAACCCTATTTAAGTATGAAAACAACTTGTCTCAATTGTTGAAGGATTTCCTGTGCACAATCATGAAACAGTCCATGATTCCTATGGATGAGTTTAAAGCTGCCTAAGACATAGTAGAGAAATATAATAATATTTCAAGAATTCTACCATATTTCAGTATTTCACACTTTTGCTATAAATTGTTATCAGATTGCTAGTAGAGAAACAAGTTAGGCAGAATAAACTTTATCAAACTGGCATACTTTAATACTTTTGCTGTCATTGCTCAGTAGAGATTGATGCCCTAGTTCAAGATGAAATGTACATTTCATTGTCAATGATAGACAAAAGGGATTTCAGATTCAATAATCTTCTGTCACTGTCTGAGAGCAATGGGACAAGGATCAAGAAAAAAAAAGATAAAAGCCTGAATGTTTGTTTTCATCTCTTCTTAAAATATGGAGAAATGTTCTGTTTCAGCTCTGGCATGTTTTGACAATTAAAGGATCTAACAATTTTTAGCTACTTCAGGACTGATATTTTTCAACAAGAGATATTCCCACTCAATGGACAATTGCTTACCATGGTTACTGGACTTCTGTTAAAAACTGTTCGAGTTGTGTGAAACCTACAGTGACATTACCAATGCATACTCCTACTGTGAAAGATTTTTCTTTGAGTGTATAATGCCAAATCAAAATGGAGACATATGCCCAAACTATAAAGATAGGATAGATTTACACACCGCCATTTAGGTTAGTGAACAACTTTTCATTGTTCAATAAGTTGAAACAATAACATGGTCTATTCTTGAACTCCATGATCAAAGAATCCGAGAAGGTATTCCTGTATGTTGAGCTATGAACCATTATGGATACATGGTAATGGGATTTGAAACATATTTGTAATTCATCAGTTAAAAGTTTGGATCTTTGTGTCAGACAAATATGTGGGAATCACACGATTCTTCAATATGGCAAAACAAGCATTCATGTAACTATTGAAGTTTTATTTATTCATTTTATTTGTGTATCAAGATGTCATGTCAATATGATTATACTGATTCTTTTATGATGCTCTTATTAAAATGAGGTAATTTGATGCTTTATTCTGTGTATGCTATTGTCTACCTTTACTTCATTCACTTATACCTTAGTTCTAATATGCAGCCCCCACTGACATTCATCAGGGAATGAAGTGAATTTCCTCATAAGTGAACTCAAATTCTAATACTTACAGTGAGAAATTAATTATGCTTTACTAAAATCTTTCTAAAACATGTTGTTTTATTTCCTACCTTTTTAAAGGGATGATAATGAATAGACTTTAACCTACTGAGACACAAGGTGCATTGAGACAAAGTTTGAAAATTGGGTTCTAAGTGTGTTAGTGCAATATACACACATATATGTGTACATATGTGTATAGGTATGTATATGTGCATATATGCCTTGTGTTTATGTGCATTTGTGTATTATATGTCTATATACACATATGTGTGTGCATGAATATATATTTACATATATATCCATCAAAGGATCATAGTTCTAGATCAAGCAGAGATCTCAGTGACCAGCTAGTCCAACTAGTGAGGTTAAATTGAGGTTACATAGGGATTTGGGTGGCACAGTGGAAACAATGCCAAGCCTGGAATCAGAAAAGCTTATCTTCTTATGTTCAAATCTCGCTTCAGATACTCACTAGCCATGTCACCTAAGTAATTCACTTAACCCTCTTTACCTTAATTCCTCATCTGTAAAATGAGCTGGAGAGAAAAATAGCAAACTATTCCAATGTCTTTCCAAAGAAAACCCTAGATGGGGTCATGAAGAGTTGGACATGCCTGAAAAATCACTAAACCACAATGCCTACCTTAATCCCTTCCATGAATCCATGATCCAGTCAAATGGGCCTTCTTGATGTTTGTTTCACCCTCAACACCCTCTATCTCCTGTCTCCATGTCTTTGTCCTGGCAATTCCCCATGTGCAATCTCCTGGAATATACACTCTCCTTATCACTACTTCTTATGATCCCTGGATTCTTTCAACTCAGCTACCAGCTTCTATATTTGTACATGTTGTCTCTTCTGATAAAATGTAAGTTCCTTGAGAGAAAGATCTGTTTTGTTTTTGTCTTTACATCTTCAGGCATACCTCAATCAATCAATTACATTGATTGATTAATTGAGATACCAATCAATAAACAATTATTAAGCATCTATCACATGAAAGGTGCTGTGCTAAGTGTCGGGGGTACACCCTGCCCTCAAGGAGCTTACAATTTAATTGAAAAGACAACATGCAAACTAATATGCACAAAGTAAGACAAAAAGGATTTGAAATTTCACCATGACACATGAATTAAATACAGCAAATTAAATACCAATGTGTCATGGAGAGGAAAATTTTTACAATCTTAACATAATAATACTAACATTCCTAATACACTGTCCTTATGAATACCTGTAGGTAGACAATATAAGCATAATTATTTTCCCTTTACTGGTGGAGATATTGGGACTCAGAAGTGATTTGCCAATGGTAGCATAATTAGTCTTAAAATCAGAATCTTGGTCCAGATGTCTTAACGCCTTACCCATTGGAGTTAAGAGATCTTACATTCTTTTTGACTATGTCACAGAAATACACATTCCTATGCTATAGGATCCAGTGACTGCAATTCTATCCAATTATGCAAATTACAATCTAATGACTTCAAATCTTATGTGTGTGTATGTGTGTGTGTGTGTGTGTGTGTGTGTGTGTGTGTGTATGTATGTATTCTTATTTCTTTTGGTTGGTTCAGATAAGAATGAGATTCAGTTGTTATCTGTTTTTCCCCACCTCTTCCTTCTTATTGGTACAATCTTTTCCTTTATACAATTAAATTATGAGATAATTTCTGTTACTCTTCTTCTTCATTTCTCTTTTAAATGCATTTCCTTTCTCCTTCCCTTTTCTCCATTTAAGATTATTATAATATATCAGAATTACTCCTATATAGTCTATCTTATTTTACTCCTGATGATGATAGGATTCTGAGGGCTTTCTAAGAGTATGTGTACCACCTCTCATATTAGAATGTGAGCAGTTTATCCTTGTTTAGTCTCTCATACCTGCCTGCTCCTGTTTAGCCTTTTATAATTCTCTTCACTCCTATGTTTATATTTTAAAGTGTCTACTCAACTCTGGTCTTTTCATAAAGAATGTTTGGACATCCTCTATTTCCTTCTCCTTTTTCATAGCAAACAGAACAAAAATAAAAACCAGCCAGTTTCAACTTATCTTTGTTGCCTTTTCTTATTGTTCCATTTAACTCCCTCTAAGCAAAGGTCCTATGCCTTCTCTGATCCTCCTTTTTCTCATAAAATCCCTCAAAACAAAACAAAAATATTTCATTGTCATTGACTTTATTTGCAATCTTCAACTCATTCTAAGATTTAACATTCCTAATATTATTTGTTTACCTGTTCTCTACATTTCTTTTTAAACCAAAGTTGTTTGATGAGTTCCATGTTCATACACAATTGCACCTTCTGACAAATCCCATTTTCCTTCTTGTTAAAATTATTTTCATTTGTGTTTTTACAATTTTATTCTTGAGCATTAACTATCCTTCCTGTACTGACTTTCCCTAAAGTTGTGTTCCATGGGAACTGGATGATCTTTCTCTGTATCTTTTGAAATGTTTTCCCAAAATTTAGAAAGCATATCAGGGTAACCCCAAATATCTTCTCCTCTTTCACAAACTTGGATGAAGTTGATCACTTCTTTGACTTCCCTATGGCTTTCTCTCATCTCCATTTCAGAACTAAATCATCCTTTTTAGTGAGATTCAGATACAGAATAGAATTTTCCCTTTTGAAGGATGAAATTATCACTAGGATAAGTCAGGAAATCATTAGCTGTTCTATCCAATTCTTATTTTGCTTATTTCCTTTAGAAAGAATGACCTTTAACACTAAAAATCAGAACCAAGATGAACAATAGGGACATGTTGCTCACAGTTATTAAAGAGTGCATCTAACTGATTTTCATGTATTCAAGTCACCCAGCCAATATGAATTATGTCCTTGGTCCCTGCATGAACTGGTGCATGTAATTGCAGAGCCACTGACAATGATATTTAAAAAATAATGGAAAATAAAGAGATTTCACAAATTTGGAAAAAGGCAAATGTTGTTTTGATTGTCAAAAGAAGTGAAGAGAACATATTTTATAAAATGTAATACAGTGACTTGAAACACATTTCCTGAGAAATTCCTAGAATAGATCATTAAAGAGATGGTTGATGAACATCAAGAAAGGAAAACAGTGACTTTTTTAAATAGCCTGTTCTTTTAAGAACAATTCATGCCAACCTAACTTCATTTCCCTTTCATTGACAACTCTACTAAACTAGTAGATGATGAAACAGTTTTGTGTGTGTGTGTGTGTGTATGTGCAAGCACGTGCACCCATGTGCATGTACACCTCCCTATAGTCTGTTTTTGGCCCTGTGCATAGAGAAGATGATCTTTAAATTTCTAAGTGACACAAAGCTGATAGGAACAACTAATACAGTGGATGACAGAAACAGGATCCAAAAGAAATTTGACAGACTAAAACATAGGAATGAATCTAACAATACGAAATTCAACAATTTTGTATTTTTACACATTAAAAAACAACACAAGTATAAGATATGGAAAATATGGATAGAAAGCAACTGTTCTGGAAAAGATCTGAGGCTTTTAGCAATCTTCAATCTCAATGTGAATTAGCTGCATGACGTAGCAACCAAAGTAACTAATTCAATCTTGGGACACTTTGAGAGGCATAGCTTCCAGGAACAGTCAGGTAATAGTTTCATTATATTGTGCCCTCATCACACCTCATCTGCAGTATTGTACACAATGATATGGTTGTCATTGAGAATCTGAAGAGTATTCAGAGGAGGTTCACTAGATGATGGAGTTTGGAGTCTATATCATATGAGGATTGGTTGAGGAAACTGGGAATTTATGGGTTACAAAAAAGAAAGGGAGAATGTGATAGCTATTTGTTCTATTTGACCCAAAAGGGTAGAATCAGGAGGAGTGGATGAACATTGCAAAAAAGAAAGTTTAAACTAGACATCGGAAAAAACTTCGTAATGTTTAAAGTGGTCCAATAGTATAACGAAATGTCTCAGTAGTTAGTGGACTCCCCTTACTTGGTCTTTAAGCAAAAGCTGTATAACTACTTGTTGTACTACAGTAGCTATGCACATGTAGATTAGACTAGATAGCCATTAAGGTCCTTTCCCAATCTCAAATTCTATGATTGTGATGTTATTTAATATATTCTAAGGAATATGCCTAAAGAAGATATGGTCAAATCCAGGCAAAGCTTACTAAGACTAGCATCTGTTTTTCCTCGAATTTATGCCTGTTGCTGAATCTCACAACCATATTAAGTTTCTTGGTTGCTGTATAATTATTAATGACTATTGAGCTTGAAATTTGTTAAAAATAGTCACTCTTTTTTAATATTAAGTTTTTCAAATTACATGTCAAGGAAATTTTTAGCTTTCATTTTTACAAGATTTTGAGTTCCAAAATTTTCTCCAAACTTTCTCAAATGGCAGGCAATTTGATATAGGTTATACGTGTTCTATTGTATAAAACCTATTTCCTTATTAGTCACAGTCATGAAAGGAGAAACAAATAAAAGAAAGAAAAACATATAAAAAAATAAAGTGAAAAAATATACATTGGTCTGCAGTTCTTTATCTAGATCCATCAGTTCTTTATCTAGATGTGGATAGCATTTTCCTTTGCGAATCCTTTGTACTTGTTTTGGATCATTGTGTTGCTGAGCACACATGAGTCATTCATAGTTGATCATCACACTATGTTGCTGATACTGTGCAAGATGTTTTCCTAATTCTACTCATTTCACTTTGCATCACCTCATACAATCTTTCTAGGTTTTTTTTTGGAAATCTGTTTGTTCATCATTTCTTATTAAACAATAGTATTTCATTGCATTAATATACAACAGCTTGTTCAGCCATTCCCAAATTGATGGATATTCCCTCAATTAACACTATTTTTCAACCACAAAAAGGGCTGCCATTAACATTTTTGCACATGTAGGTCTTTTCCCTTTTTATGATTTTTTTTGCGGATACAGAGCTATCACAAGATATGCACAGTTTGGTGACTCTTTGGGCATAGTTCCAAATTGCTCTCCCAAATGATTAGATCAGTTCACAACTCCAATAACAATGCATTAGCGTCCCAATTTTCCTCTCCAACATTTATAATTTTCCTTTTTTGTCATATTAGCCAATCCAATAGGTATGAGGTGGTACCTCAGAGTTATTTTAGTTTGCATTTCTTTAATCAAAAGTAATTTTGAGCTCTTCTTCTTATGCTTATAGATAGCTATTATTTCTTAGTCTGAAAACTGCCTGTTTACATCCTTTGATCACTTATCAATTTATATCAAATAGATAAATTTGACTCAGCTCTCTATTTTTTTAAGAAACAAGATCATTATCAGAGACACTTGCTATAAAGATTGCTTCCTAGCTTTCTATTTTCCTTCTAATCATGATTGTATTGAAGAATTTTTCTGGTTAAAAAAAAGCTTTTTATTTTAACATAATCAAAATTATCAATTTTATATTTCATAATGCCTGTAAATAACTACTTCTTTAAGAATTTGAATGCTATCCCAATTGGTACATATATGTTTGATATTGCTATTGCATCATTGCCTATGGTACCTTTTAGCAAGATATGGTTTCCCTCCTTATCTCTTTTATTTAGATCTATTTGTCTGAGATTAGGATTGTTTATCCCTGATTTTATTACTTCAGCTGAATCATAATAGATTCTGCTCCAGACTTTGACTTACTCTGTGTGTAAATCTCTATGTCTATATTCTGCTTCAATAATGTTTCTTGTAAATAACATATTGTAGGATTCTGGTCTTTGACACACTCTGCTGTCACTTATGTTTTATGAGAGAATCCATCCCATTCACATTCAAAGTTATGATTACCAACTATGTATTCCTCTCTGTCCTATTTTTTCTCCTGTTTGCTCTCTCTTTTTTCACCCTTTCCCTTCCCACTAGTGTTTTACTTCTACTTTCTGCTCTGATCTGTCCTCCTTTGTCAGTTCCCTCCCTTTACTAAATCTCCTCTCCTCCTACTTCCCTGTTGTGTAAGATAGATTCTTATATTCAACTGATTGTAGGTATTATTCTCTCTTTTAGCCCATACTGATGACAGTAATGTTCAAGCCTCCATTGTAATAGATCTTTCTCACCTCTTCATGTGAAACAATTACTCTATTCTACTCCTCTCTCTCTTTTCTGCACTCATTGTACTCTTCTTTCTCATCCCTCAATTATTTTTGTCATTCCCTCAAATTTACCATAGGCCCATGATCTCTATCTATTATTATTTCTCACAGCTATACTATTAATGATACAATTTTTAAGAATTACAAGAATCATCTTCGTATGTAGGGATATAGCATTTAGCTCTATTGAATTCCCTATGTTTCCTTTTCCCTTTTTACCTGTTTGTGCTTCTTTTGAGTCTTAATATTGGAGACTGAATTTTTGATTTAATTCTGGTCTTCCCCTTATGAAAGCTTGAATCCTTCAGTTTCATTGAATGACCATCTTTACCTTGATGTATATGCTTAATTTCACCAGGAAAATGATTCTTGTTTGTAGTAGTAATTTCTTTACCTTCTAGAATATCATATTCCATGACCTCCAGTATTTTAATGTTGCAGCTGCTAAGTCTTGTGTAATCCTGATTATGGCTCTACAATATTTGAATTGTTTCTCTCCAGGCGTTTGCAATATTTTCCCTTGACCTGAAAGTTATGAAATTTTGCTATAATATTCCTCAGAGTTTTCATTTTGGTATCTCTTTCCTGAAGGGGTCAGTGGATTCTTTCAATGCTAATTTTGCCTCTGCTTCCAGGATATCAGGGAAGTTTTCCTTGATAGTTTCCTAAAAGATGTTGCCCAGGTCCTCCTTTTGATTATGGCTTCCAGGTAGTCCAGTGTTTCTGATATTATCTCTCCTGGATCTCTTTTCCAGTCAGCTGTTTTCAATATCAATTATTTTACATTTTCTTCCATTTTTTCATTTTTAAAAATTAGTTTGATTGATTCTAGATGTCTTACAGGTCATAAGTTTCCACTTGTCCAGTTCTAAATTTTAAAGAGTTGGTTTCCTCAATTATTTTTGTACTTTCTCTTCTATTTGTACTTTTCAAGGAGTTGTTTTCTTCAGTGGTTTTTTATCTCCTTTTCCATTTGGCCAATTCTACTTTTTCAAGGAGTAGTTTTCTTTTTCCAAGTTGTTGATACTTTTTTCATACTTCCCTTACATCATTCTCATTTGTTTTCCCATTTTTCCTTCTACCTCTCATAAGATTTTTAAGCATCTTTTTGAGTCCTTTCATGAGTTCTTTCTGGACTTGAGATGACTTCCCATTTTTCTTGGGGATTTTGCTCATAGATATTTTGACATTGTTTTCCTCTTCTGAGTTTATGTCTCAATCTTGACTGTCACCATAATTATTTTCTTTGGTCAGATTCTTTTTATTATTGCTGTTGCTTGCTTAACTTTTTTGACTTTTTTCCTTCCTTTTAAATTTGATCTCTGCTCAGGGGTGGAAAGGACAGTTTCTCCAGCTTCTTGCCCCAGTGGCTGTAGGTCCTGACTATTTACCCGATGTCAGACTGTTGTTGTTGTGAGTTTCATGGGGAACCCTTGTGTGTGGAGCTGCACTGAGGGGGTGTAGTGGGGGTTCCTGGTGCTGCTGTAGGCCAGAGAGTTCCAGCAGCTTACCCGGTGCTGAGCCAAGCTATTAGTATTGGTGTCTGTGGTGTACCAACATTTGTGTGGTGTTTCTGAACTTCACCAGGGATGCCCTGAAGCATCTGGTGGCTGCCTGTTGACCCAGGTTTATACTGAAACCACAATAGTCTTTTAGTCAAAGTCCTACATTTCTCCAACTTCTCAGTCTCATACTTGTGAAGGTGACTTTTTAACACAAATATAAGGTTTACATTTATCAAAATTAAATTTTATTTTTGTACCAATCTATTAGCCCATCAATATAGTTTTGGATCATAACTCTACTAAATGTTGTGTTAATTATCACTCGCAGTTTTGTATCATCTGCATATTTGATTAGCAAATCATCTTTATCGAAGTAATTAATGAAGATGTTAAACAGCACAGCACTAAGCTGGGGAATGATGATGAATTCCTTCTTACAAGTTGTTATAAACCGTTGGTGGCTTCTTTTTTGATATGATCATCCAAATTGTTCCAAATCTCTTTCCTCTTGAGAATCTGCTGTCTTTGATGGGAAGGGGTGATGAAAATATCACTTGTAATTATTTGGTCTTCAGTTTCTTGCCCAAATTTGTGTTATCTTGAGCAATGTTTTCTAGGGTTTTTTTCTGCCAATATGAATTGCGTCCATGTGATTCCCCATAAGTGGGTAGCAGCTACTTCTTTTGTTTAATCTTAGGAGATTGTCTAGCACACCTTGATATATGTTAGGGAAAGTAACAGATTCTGATGATCATTCCTGTAGTTGCTATAAGGGTCACAAATAACCATCATTTCATATATTCTGGAACTTAGTAAACACTGGTACATTTTACTTTTATTATTGTGAACATCAAAAATATCCACAAACGTAAGCATTTCCATATACAAAGAAAAATTGTGAATATTATATATAGCTTAGTTTTTTGAATATATTGAAATTTATTACAGTTTTAAAACTGCCCTCTATGTGAACTTCTATGTGCTCTATTCTATATATTTAAAAAATATTTTGCTAAAGAACATCATTTAAAAACTAGAAGAACAAAGATATTATCTTTCAGATCTGTGCATAGGGAAAGAATTCAGTATTAAACTATGATAGAGAGGCCCACACAGGGAAAATGGATCACTTTGATTTTAAAAAGTTAAAAAATGTTTTGAGTAAACAAATTTTGTATAGTAAAAATTAGAAGGTAAAATGGAAAATGAGGAAAAAGTCTTTGCAATGGATCTCCGACAAATGCTATATTTCACATATTTATAAGGAATTAATCCAAATTTATATGGTTAAAAGTCATCCTCTGTAGCTAAATAGAAAAGATATGAACAAGCAGTTGTAAAAAAATGAAATCAAAGTTGTAAAGTTATGTTATCAATATGCATATGTATGTATAAATATCATATATTACCTAACAATCACTAATAATTAGAAACCTTTTAGTTCCACCTCAAAACTATTCAATTAGCAAAGATGAAATAAAGGAAAACAACAAATGTTGATGGTGCTGTGGGAAAACAGATACATTTGCTCATGGTTGTTGAAACTATGAATAGATCTAGGCATTCTGCAAAGCAATTTGGAATTATGCCTAGAAAGTTCACAAACTATGTATAGTCTTTGACCCTGCTATGCCACTATTGTACTTTGGGGATCCATAACTCAAAGAAATCAAAGAAAGCGGAAAATATATGTGTGTGCATATATAGAGAGAGGCTCGAATTACGGCTGGAAAAAACTGGAAATTAAGAGACTAGCTTCTTATTGAGAACTAAAAAAAATGACAGTGTGAATGTAATGGAATATTATTATTCCAAAAGAAATTATGAAATCACAAACTTCAGAGAAAACTTGGATGACCTTTGTGAAGTGATGCAGAGTTAAGTCAGAAGAGCAAGGAGAAGAGTTTACATGATGAAAATAGCTTTATAGAGAAAAATAACTTTGAAATTCTTTAGAACAATGCAATGCTAAATCAGGAGTCCAAAAGAAAGAAGATGAAACAAATCACTCACTTTTAACAGAGAGGAAATGAACTTCAAATGCAAAAGAGACATATATTTTTGAACATGGATAAAGTGGGATTTTGTTTTACTAGACCATATAGGTATGTGTTAAAGTATTTGTAGTGCCTTTTTGTATTATTTTATCATTTTTTCTCAAATAAGTTACTAGGGTGAGGAACAGATTAACAAATATGCATTTATGTATATATGTATATAAATCATGAGGGCATGCAAATCAAATCCAATATTTGTATTACGTCAAAACTTTATCGTGATCTTGAGGTGACCCTCGGTTCTTTAAGTCTATGTTAGTGGAAAACAAGCTCTAAGAAGTCCCATGAAGCTTAGTTTGGCAGTGGACTGTGTATTCATGACCTGAAGACCAGGTCGGCTAAGTTGTGAAAAATCCCTCACCAAATCATTGGCTTAAGAGTAATAACTGTCCAATCACAGTAACTCACAAATACAGGATTACAATCTACATTGGTGGAATGAGTTCTCACAGTAAGAAAACTATAGCTCCTAAAGTATTGAGCTATGATTATCATTTTAGCAAATAAAGTCTTCTTTAAAAACAAAAATGAAATCATTTGATACTGTTTTCTTTTTTTTTATGCATTTGGTTTTGGTATCATCCTCTTCAACTCTTACTTTCCTCTCTCCACTCCTACCACAAATGAAATCCTTCCCTTGGAACATATAAGTATAGTGAAACAAGTCATTTCTACATATTATTCATATCTGAAAATAAATGCTACACTCTGCATCTCAAGTTCATCACTTTTTTTATAAAGAAATGGGAATCATGGTTTGTCATGGATCTTCTGGAGTTGGACACTGCACTAATCAGAAAATAATATTAAGTTTATTTTCACATAGGAAAGAGAACATTAAGCCTCAATGAATCTTTCAATGATTACCATCAGTTGAGAGGTTAGTGTTCAAATGTCATTGGAACATTGCAACAAACAGAGCTGCTCATTAGTTGTTTTACATTTAACATACATTAAAGACAGCCCCACCCCCAAAATGCCAAATGGGTTCTTTTCTTCCCTATGGTCACTTTCTCTGTGGATAATTCTTTCCCTCTTAGCAATTCAGCTTCTATTACTGATTTTGCCATGACTACTATGGTAGCCAATATCCCAGTGCTGAGATCAAAGAACAGGGACTCTTCTTTTTTCTTTTGTTTGAACTCCTTAAACAGAATACAAATTACCGTTGTGGTCTGTAAATGATGTTTTCTACTATTTCTGCCTTTTTATAATTATTTGTGATATCTACATGGCTTAATACATGGTCAATTTTTGTAAAAGTTTCATGTTGTGCTGAGAAATTTATATATCCTTTAGCAAACCCATTTTTTAAACATTATCTCTTTTAGTTCTATTTTCTCTAGCAATTTTTAAAAATTCTCTATTTTCTCTTTTGTTTACATTTATATGCTTTAACCCAAAACTAAGGGAGAAATGCTAAAGTCTCCTGCCATGAATGTATTATTATGCCTTATACTTCAGTTAGTGTTCCCTTGACAAAGTTAGCTGCTAAGGCATTTGTAGAATATGTTTAATATTGACACTGGTTAACAAACCAGCTAACAAACACAGGCAACAGCCTGTGGTTCCTTTTCCCACGATGTAGTTTTCTTGTTTATCTCTTTATGTTGGGAATTATTCTTTTGACTTTGTCTGACAATTTGCTTAACACGTGCATTTTGAGATTCACCCAATAAATAGGATATTTTGTTCTAGTCTCACATTTTCATTCCCTGTATGTGTTTTCTTTTTAATGTGTTTCTTATAAGTAAAAGGTGTTTTTTCCATACTCATTGTCATTCTCTTACATTTTGTTGGATGTTTTCACCCATTTACATTTAAAATTATGGGAAGTTTGTATCCTCCTCTATTTATCTCTTTTTTCCTAAATTGTATTTTTCTTGCCCCTCTTCCTCTGTAACAATAGTACACTGTCTCTAGTCATTTTGTGTTTTTTTCCTTAATCCACTCCAAGACAAACTTTTTCTTACTGATTCCCTTACACTTACCTCAACCTTCATCAATCCCATTTATCACCCATTTATATAGTTTTGAAGTTTTTCTTAGGTTATTCACTCCTTTTTATTTTTACTTTTTATCTAGTTATCTAATTCCTTTTTTTCCTCTTAGATAGCTAAGTAACAACCTCCTTTTCTCCTTTTTAATTTCTTTTACTTATTAGAATTTTTTTCTTTTTTCTAAAAACAATTACTTTCTCTCATTCTCTTCATTAATTCTTTTGCCTTTCTGTCTATTCAAGATTTTATTCTTTAATTAAAGATCCTTATACATATTTATTGCTTTTTTTATCCTCCTTGTTCCTCCTGGAATGCAAGTTTCTAAACTACCAATTTTGAGTGCCTTCTTCCAGATACTTTCTATGTTATTGCCCTATAGATCTTGCCCCTCCCCTTTTTTAATTGTGCCTCACTTAGAAGTACTAATTTCTTTAAGAGATAGAAAAGATAGCAGTATTGCCCCATAGGGGAAATTTTCCTTTGTCCCCAATTGTGTGGTTCGTTAAAACTGCATGACTTCTCCATATTTTTCCTATTTGCCATTAAATCTTTTACCTGTGTCCACTCCCACCCATCCACTGTATTCATTGTTTTTAACTGAGTTTTCTTCCTTATAATATTTTCAATAAAATCAGTATTTTTCCACATACTCATCTATCATTTTTTGTTTCCTGGTCTTTTGGTGGCAGTTCCCCCAAGGCTGGACCTCAAAAATTTATGTCTCCTTCCATGCTTAAGAATTCATTTTTCACCAGCCTCAAACCATTCCCCAAGTGATTTCTGGAGAGACAGAATTAGCCCCAACTGAATGCCAGTCCCCTTTCCTTCATGTCTTTTTTGACTCTGTCATGGTTTCGTATGCGCTTTAGTTTTTTGTGTACTGCAAGAGTACATATGTTTTGTTTTATCTCAGACACACTTTCTCATACTTCTGCCTCCTTCACATGTGAGAGGAAGGGAGAAGAAAATACAGAATATATGTGCTATTACTTGTTGGTACAGAACTGTGAAATGTGGACAGGACAGAATCGAAGTGTGCTGGCAGAGACTGCCATGGCAAGAGAATTGCTGAGTACATCCCAGAGCACAAGCTCCAAGTTCAAGAGTCCCCTTGTGCAGCCCTACCAAAGCATAGGGGCTGGTGGAGAAGGGAGCACTGACTGAGAAAGTTAGGGAATAAAGCTTACCTTTCTCGACTCTTAATTCATTGGATTGTTACCTAATTAAAATTCTTGGTATCTTAGCAGATGTCAAAATAAGTACAATCACTTTGCCTCAGGCATGCTTCTTATTTTAGAGAGTTTTGAAAAGTTATGAGCATCATAGAAAATGAATAATATTCTGTCTTTGTCACATGACCTGAAAGATACTACTTGATATTTTAAAGGTGTGCTCCTTGTTTTTTTCAATCCCTTCACTATTTTTCCTCTCTTTTTTATTAGGATAAGGAGACGGAGTAGCATTTGTTAATTTATGAATAGACAATGGAAAGGAAATAATTCTTGGTTTCTTTCCATTCCAATATCTCCTAGAAAGTTTCTAAAATAATTGACTTTTCACTGCTTAACTAACTTTTATTGTTTTGTTATGTTTATTTTTCTACTCTGGCCAAAAATAATGCTACTATTAAATTTTGTGTACATGATTACCAACCTATCTGAAGAAAAACCTCTGATGAAAAGAGTACCCATCAGAAAATTTTTAGCAAGAGTAGGTAAAAACCAATACAGAACTTTGGTTTACTTCTGTCAGTGGCTTTGATTTTTTTTATCATATGAAAAAGTTATGATTACATTCATTGTCATCTATTGCTTTTTTCCCCCAGTTGTCATTAAGTTTGATTTGTAAAGTGCTTTGAAAACCTTAAAGCACTTTTTAAATGTTAACCATTGGTATTGTTATTTATTATTTTATACTGATCCAGGCTCACATCCCCAAAAGATGATAGAATCAGGTCAAGGTTAGTAATTTCATTTCTGTTTATTATCTTCTAGATTGATTTTCTTTTCCCTGAAAGGAAATTCTCTGAGTTCCTTCATAATGCAATAACAAACAGATACATACATATATATGTATGAATGCATGTATATTTGTATGACCCTTCACATACTCTTCCCTGACCTCAGCATTTACTGTCTCATCACCATGCCTTCACACTAATTATGCCTCAAACTTGGAATACAATATTTTCTTACCTATACAACCTAGAATTTTTAACTTCTTTTTGGGATTTCTCTCAGGTATCCCTTCCATGAAATCTCTCTTGATTCCCTAACCAGAATTAATCACTTTCCAAATTATCTTGGATTTAATTATATGGTTACATGGTCTGTCTCACAGCAGAATTTAAGCACCTTGAGGACATAAATTTGTTCTTTGTTCTCTTTTCATCATCATCATCTAATAAGTTACCTTATATAGAGAAAACACTTAATAAATATTTGCTGGATTGACCACCTGAAACACTTTTTGAATTTTTCAATAAATCTGCACCTAGATTTCTATTAAACCTAGTCCACCCTCTTTTAGGTCCTGGGAATGTGGGCATGAATGAACCGAAAGGTGTCTTTCCTTTTGTGATTCATAAAGACTCATATTTCTTCAAAACTACTAAAGAACTACTTTATGCAGATTTGGGTGGCAGTACCAAGATGTCAGAGTAGAAAAACAGGCCTCCTGCTCTAACTCTCCCTCCAGACCCCATAAAATATCTGTAAAAATGACGCTAAACAAGTTGTAGAGCAGCAGAAACCACAAGATGACAGAGTGAAAGAGATTTCCAGCCTGAAATATCCTAGAAGGCTGACAGATAAGATCTATCATATGGGGCTGGGGTAGAGGACCAGTGCAGGAGTCAGGAGGACTTGAGTTCAAATTCCACCTCAGACTTGACACTCACTAGCTGTGTGACCTTAGACAAGTCACTTAACCCCAATTGCCTCATCCTGATGAATATCTGGTCACTGGATTCAGATGGCTCTGGAGGATAAGTGAGGCTGGTGACCTGCACAGCCCTCACTCACTCAAAACAAAGTCAAGGGCAGGTCAGGTCAACATTTCTCTAAAGGCATGGTGTTCTTTGGCAATGAAGGAAGAATACACATTGCACTGGGCTAGGAGTGGAGCACAACCCAGACTGAGCCATGGGCCACAGACAGAACTGGAGCAGGCTTCAAGACTCAGAATCAGGGTATCAGCTGCACTTCCCAGATTTTGCCAGACACAAATGTCAAAGATAGCTTTTTCATGTGGATGAGAGGGGTGCTTGTTTCAGCCCCAGCCCCAGCCCCAGGGCAGTGGCAGCCTCTGTGGCAGTGCATTCACTTTTGAAGCCCTCAGCCTAAATACCCTGGGGGAATACAGTGGCCAATCTGGATCTCAGTCCTAAGTGGTGGTCTTGGGGTGAGGAGGAGCACTGGCATGGTGGAGTTGGTGGAGGCTTGAGAGTGGAAATCCTACTCTCAGATCCTAGGTAGAAAAGAGTGCTTGTGAGTGCTCCCAGGCAAGACCATAGGCCAGGAGGAGGAGAAAATTCCTCTCCTTTGAGTGTGCCACCTTGGAGAAACCAAGAACTTACAGGTCCCTAAAGTATGCCCTTCACTTGACAAAGGACCCAAAATTCAAGTAACTGGCTGATAAAATACCCCCCAAAAAAAGAAAAAATAAGACTTAGGTTACTTTCTTAGTGAAAAGATATTTTCTTCCATCCTTTTAAATGAGGAAGGACAAAACATAACATCAGAGAAGGACATCAAAGTCAAGGCTTCTACATCCAAAATCTCCAAGAAAATATGCAATGGTCTCAGGCCATGGAAGAGTTCAAAAAAGATTTTGAAAATCAAGTAAGAGAGGCGGAGAAAAAATTTGGAAGAGAAATGAGAGTGATGCAAGAAAATCATGAAAAGCAAGTCAACAACTTGCTAAAGGAGACCCCAAAAATACTGAAGAAAATAACACTTTTAAAAATAGACTAACCCAATTGGCAAGAGAGGTCCAAAAAGCCAATGAGGACAAGAATGCTTTGAAAAGCAGAATTAGTAAAATGGAAAAGGAGGTTCAAAGACTCACTGAAGAAAATAGTTCTTTAAAAGTTAGAATGGAGCAGATGAAAGGTAATGACTTTATGAGAAACCAAGAAATTTTAGAACAAAGAGAAAAGGATGAAAAAAATAGAAAACGATGTGAAATATCTCATTGGAAAACAAATGACCAGGAAATTAGATCCATGAGAGATAATTTTAAAATTATTGGTCTACCTGAAAACCATGATGAAGAAAAGAGTCTAGACATCATCTTCCAAGAAATTATCAGCAAAACCTGCCCTGTTATTGTAGAACCAGAGGGTAAAACAGAAATGGAAAGAATTCACTGATCACTTCCTGAAAGAGATCACAAAAGGAAAACTCCTAGGAGTATTGTAGCCAAATTCCAGAGTTTTCAGGTCAAGGAGAAAATATTTCAAGCACTCAGAAAGAAACAGATCAAGTATTGTGTAAATACTATCAGGATGATAGTATTACTTAATACTTGATCTGTTTCTTTCTGAGTTTCTACCCTAAGGGACTGAAGGACTTGGAACATGATATTTCAGAGGTCAAAAGAGATAGGATTAAAACCAAGAATCACCTACCCAGAGAAATGGAGTATAATATTTCAGGGGAAAAATGGAATTTCAATGAAATAGAGGACTTCCAAGCATTCTTGTTGAAAATACCAAAGCTGAATAGAAAATTTGACTTTCAAATACAAGAACCAGGGAAACATGAAAAGGTAAACAGGAAAGAGAAGACTTAAGTAACTCATTAAATCATACTGTTTACATTACTGTATACATGACATTTGCATATTACATGAAAAGACACTATTTGTAACTCATGAGACCTGTTTCAGTATTAGGGCAGTTACAGGGAATATATGTATAGATGTAGGTGTGTATGGATAAGTATGTATGTGTATATTATATATGTGTAGGTATGTATATGTACATGTGGGTGGGGTGTATATATGTATACATATATACACACATATAAATACATGTGTGTGTGATACATGTATAAGGTGTGTTCAGGGAGGACCAGTACCTTTGGTGTGATGGCTGCCAAGCCCTTTTCAGTACTCTTTCCACCTTTGGTGTCCACCTGTTCCACCTAACTCTCACCTGTGGCTCCAAGAAACTGCAGGATGTGCAGTGGCCACACCCTGGTAAACTATTTCGGCAGACAGGCCTAACCAGGTCGAGAGTAACCAAGGTTCTCAAACCCATGTGAGTTAGGTTGGTGTCTATTCCAAGCATATGAAGATTTTTTCTGGTGGAATGGGTGGATGAGAACAATTTGTTTCTATGGCCATGAAGGCAGATGAAGGAGGCAAAGCAGAGCACTTAGAGTTTGGTTAGATAGTGAAGATGCCAAGGTCATCCACTACATCCTAAGCCATCGCCAACCATCTTGACTCTGTCCTGCCACTGGACTATGATGATTCAGGAGGAGAGAGTTAGGCTGATGACTTCGTGCAACTCTGTCTCACTTAGATCCAATTTACACACAAATCAAAAGACATCACCCATATCATTTCACTATTATGCCTCAAAGTCCTGTGGAGACAGGCAAGCGATGAAGCAGCAGATACAGATACACTTAGAGCTGTAGTCACGACCCTGCACGCAAGAGGCCCAGGCCATTGGGTCATTTCTCACTGGAAGCAGCAGAGGGCCTTCACAGCCCCTGGGTGTCTGAGTAGCCTTTTAAGGAGTGCTCTGCTCACTTTCTGGTGTGAGGAAGGGGGCTAGAAAAGATGCTCTAAACATTGCTTGCTCAGCCAACACTGAGCTGATCACTGCAGTAGGTGGGGAATCCCACTATGTGGCCAAAACACAAAAAAATGTACAAAAACATCTGCAAAGATGATTTCACCATCAGCACATGGAATGTGTGCACACTTGCAGACAACACAAAATCCAGTAGGCCTGAAAGAAGAACTGTACTTATTGCAAGAGAAGTCAACAGGTGTCACATCCAAATAGCAGCCCTGAGTGAAATAAGGTTGGAAAATGAAGGAAAACTTACTGAAGTTGGAGCTGGATACACCTTTTTTCTGGGGTGGGTGCAGTGAAGGGGAGCACTATGAAGCTGGCATGGGTTTTGAATCAATAGTAATCTAATCAGCAAGCTGGTATGCCTGCCAAAAGAAGTGAATGACAGGCTTATGACAATGCAATTACCACTCACATGAAAACATCATGCCACCATCATCAGTGCCTATGTTCTCACCATGACAAACCTTCATGAAGTCAAAGAAAAATTTTATGACGACCTAGAAACTCTTATCATCAATGTGCCAAAAGAGATAAGCTTATAGTGCTGGGTGACTGTAATGCTAGAGAAGGCTCAGACTACCAGATTTGGCACGGAGTCCTAGGGAGGAATGGAGTTGGAAACAGCAACAGCAATGGTCATTTACTGCTGAAGACTTGTACATCACATAACCTCATCACCAACACTGTCTTCTATTTACCTAAATGCAGTAAAACTTCATGGATGCACCCTCACAGCAAACACTGGCATCTAATATATTGTGTGATTGTAAGGAGAAGAGAGAGACAAGATGTGAGAGTGGCAAAAGCAATGTATGGTGCAGCGTGCTGGACTCATCATAGACTTATCCTTTCCAAGTTAAATATTTGCATTCATCAAAAGCACTGCCCCCAAGACAAAATGACTACCAGAAGAATTAGTATCAACAAATTAAAGGTCTTCTCTGACCACGAACAGTTTGCTGCTGACTTGGAGGGAAATTGGAGCCAACATACAGTTGGCAACAATGCAGCAGAAAAGGAGTGGGCAGTCCTCAGAGATTTGGTGTACAGCAACGCATTTGCTCATCTGCATCAGAACATTCATACATTCCAAGACTAGTTAGATGAAAATGATGGGTAAATTTAGAAGCTGCTAAATGAAAAACATGAACGCCACAGGACTTACCAGCAGGATAGTTCATCCACCTCTAAGAAAGCAGCATTTAATTCCTTCATAAGAAAAGTACAAGCAAAGGTTAGAGAGATGAATTCAATTTTACGCTGATAGTAACAATCCAAAGCACTTTTATGATTCCCTGATAGCTGTTTATGGACCAAAAACTTATGGTGCATCACAACTACTCAGTGCTAATGAAGCCACACTGATTAGTGATAAGGACATGATCCTAGAGAGATAGGCTGAACAGTTCCATAGTGTTCACAACAGACCATCATCAAGCAATGCTGAGGCCACTGATCATTTACCTCAAGTTGAAGTCAATCACTTAGCTGAACTTCCAACTGAAGAAGAGGTTTCCAGGGTCATTAGGCTCCTTTCATGTGGCAAAGCACCTGGTGCTGATTCTATTTCAGCTGAGATTTACAAGGGAGGGGAACAAGTGATTATACAAAAGCTGACTGAAATTATCCAGGTTATATGACAAGAGAAGGTTCTCCCCCGAGAGTTCAAGGATGCCTCCATTGTCCAACTCTATAAGGGACAAAGGAATAGATTGTCTTGTGGTAATCACAGGGGGATCTCTCTCTTAGTCATTGCTGGCAAAATTCTTGCTAGAGTCCTCCTTAATAGGCTGATTCTTCACCTGGAAGATGGTCATATACCTGAGAGTGAGTGTGGTTTCAGGAAGGACCGAGGAACAGTTGATATGGTGTTTGCTGCCCTACAACTCCAGGAGAAATGCCAGGAGCAGAACAGAGGTCTATACACAATATTTGCCGATCTGACCAAGGCCCTTGGCACTGTTAGCCATGAGGGCTAATGAGAAATATGTCAAAATTTGGTTGCCTGGAGAAGTTTGTCAATATTGTACACCAATTTCATGATGGCATGTTTGCTCAGGTTCTGGATAATGGACAAAGCTCTAGTGCCTTCCCAGTCACCAATGGAGTGAAACAGGGCTGGGTTCTTGCTCCCATGCTTTTTAGCATGATGTTTTCAGCCATGTTGGCAAATGCTTTCAATGAGGATGAGAAAAAGTGAGAAAAGGTGCTGTGATCTTTGAGCAAGGCAGAATTGAGACAGCACAAAGTAAATGCAGAATGCGCAAATTTGGGATATCCACCCCAAATATTCAAATGGATTATCTGTGCCCAACCTATGGCAGAGCATTCTGAGCTTGTATTGGTCTGATCAACCACAGTCAGACACAATGAAATTTCATTTTACAATGGTGATGTCATTTTGCTCCTCTTCAAAGACGAAGGACAACAACCATATGTATATACATATATATAGATGTGTATGGATTTGTATGTGTGTGTATATTATATATGTGTACCTATGTATATATACATGTGGGTACTTGTGCAAATATGTATACATAGGTATATGAAGGTATATATATGTACATATATTATATATATATATATATATATATATATATATATATATATATATACACACACACATAGAGGGCACAGGATGAGCTGAATATGAAGAGAGAATGCCTAAAAAATTAAATTTACTGTTGAATGGAATATACTAGGAGTGACAGAAAGGGAGAGGTAGAATGTTAACAAATCATCTCACATAAAAGAGGGAAGAAAGAGCTTTTACGATGGAGGGGAAGAACAGGGAGATAAAAGGAAATATTACTTACTCTCATGGCATTTGGCTTAAGGAGGAAATAATACACTTGGATATGGCAATCTGTTTTACCCTGCAGGAAGGCAAAGGGGAAGGGGGTAGAAGAGAGAAGGTAATAGAAGGGACAGTAAATTGGGGAAAGGGATAATCAGAAGCAAATACTATTGTGGGAGGACAGGTTAAGAGAGAGAATGGAATAAATGAAGGACAGGATAGGACAGAGGGGAATGTGGGTAGTCTTTTACAACATGACTACTATAAAAATGTTTTGCATTGTGACACATTCATAACCTATGCAGAATTTCTGGTGTTCTCAATGCGGGTGGGTGGGGAGGGAGGGAGAGAATATGGAATCCAAAGTTTTAAGAATGAATGTTAAAAAATTACTTTAGCATACAACTGGAAATTAAGCTCTGGAGGCAATGGAGTATAGAAATCTATTTTGCCCTACAGGAAAATAGAGGGGAAGTGGGGTGGAAGAAGGTTGGGCAAGAGAAGGAAGGACAGACTGGAGGAAGGGTTGGATGGGGGGCATGCTGTCCTGGAGTGAGGATGGGGAAAGATGGGGAGAAAATTTTGAGTTCAAATTCTTGTGGAAGTGAATGTTAAGAACTGAAAAATAAATAAATTATAGATTTTTAAAAAGAGTTAATCTATAGTGTCAATAAATGTTTATTCTAAACCTTTGCCTTTAGAAATAGAGAAAGGTAGTAATATAGGAAAAACACTCAAAAAAAACTTATGTCTTTAACTTTGTAAAAGTTAGTAAACAACAGATGTACCATTAGTGTTCCCTCCTATTGACAGGACACATTTTTAATTGGCACTCTTACTCAAATGTTTCCTTGTTTAATTTGCGCTGTTAAGTTTTGTTTGCTTTTCTGCTTTACTCTGCCAACTGCCAAGGGATGTGAGAAAATTAAGAACGAAACATTCGCAATGGGGTGTGCAGAAAAGAAATGCAAATATCTGCATCTAAGTTCTCTTTATACATGAATTAAGACATACTTTGATTTAGGAGACGAAATATTTTTATTATGGCCTTAAAATCAACAAATAAAAACATTTTCATATGCAAAAAGGCAGAAAATAGAGATTTTACATGAAATTCCAGTGCTACTACCTAAAACTTACTCCTTTTACCGTATACTGAATTCAATGTAGTAATACCTTCTTTGATCTACTTGTCTGCACCCCCTAGGCAACCATCTTCTGTTCTCTTCTGTGTTTTTAGTAACTGTTTCCCTCGTGCTCTTTTCTTTATTCTTTCTTTTTCTCCATTACTGTTGCTACCTCCTTACTTTTCTCCATATCCTCAAATTAAAAGTCCTCCCATCTAAAAGAAAGAAAGTAAAAATTATACTCACATGAAACATGTTTGTGTTCTGATAATTGTGTTTGGAAATGACTTTATGAAAGTCTTCCTAGTTTCTCAGAATCTGTATTTCTTATACAATATTCCATTACATTCATGTCATAATTTGTCCATCCATTCACCAACTGATGAACTTCCTTTTGTTTCCACTTCTTTGCTACTACAAAAGTACTTTTTCTAAGGATCTTTATAAAAGGGCCCTAAAATCATTTACTTTACCTCATTAGGGTGTAAACCTACTATTTGTGTGTGTGTGTGTGTGTGTGTGTGTTCGTCCTTTGTTGCTGAAGAAGACCATGCCATCAGAGAAGTAATGACATAACTTGCACTTGACTTTGTTCTGAGTGAGGGAGGGCTGTGCAGGTCACCAGCCTCACTTCTCCTCCAGAGCCATCTGAATCCAGTGACCAGATATTCATCAGGATGACTGGAGGTGACCCAGGATGAGACAATTGGGGTTAAGTGACTTGCCCAAGGTGACTCAGCTATTGAGCGTCAAGTGTCTGAGGTGAGATTTGAACTCAGGTCCTCCTGACTCCTGCACTAGTGCTCTATCCACCGCACCATCTAGCAGTCCCAAACCTACTATTTATACCCTTATGTCAAAGGAAATTATGCACACACACATACATACACAGACATATATACAATTAAACACACACATATATATACACATTATATATATGTATATATATACACATATACATTCGTGCACACATGTGTGTGCGCATGTGTATAATTGGGGGTATAGTTTGAAATTGATTTCCAGAATTATTGCACTAATCCATAACTCCACCAACAGGATGTTAGTGTTCTTATCCTCCCAAAGCTCTTCTATTTTCATTTCTTTAAAACTTGACCAGTTTAATAGTCATAATATGGAACCTCAGAGTTGTATTAATTTGCATTTCTCTTCTTAGTAATTTGATGCAATTTTTCATATAGTTAATGATAGCTTGCAATTCTTTTGCAAATTGCCTGTTCATATCCTTTTATCATTGACCTATGGGACACTAAATTAATTCTCAGTATAACTGAGATACCAGACAAGTTTGCAGCAAAGATTTTTTTCCACAGTTAGTGATTTCTCTTCTAATTCTTAATTATGACTAATTTATTTGAGCAAAACCTTTTGAATTTTGTGTAACCAAAATTTTCCATTTTATCTCCTCTTTCTCTCTAATATTTAGTCAAGAATTCTTTTCCCTATCCACAGTTGTTAAAAATAACATATTCCATTCTTTCATTTGTTAATGATGTTACCTTCTATATGTAGATCATGTTCAGACATTATTGGAGTATATCATGTTAGATTTTAGTGTAAGCTTAATTTATCATAGACTGCTTTTCAATTTTACCAACACATTTTGTCATCATCATAGTAGCTTATGTCTAGATTTATCAAAAAAAAAGTTACTATTTCTACTTGGTTCTGGATCATGTGTGCTTAATCTGTTTCATGGATAAAGTTTAAAAAAATACCCACTTGTTTTGACAATTAATCTTATAATATGTTTTAAGAACCTGTAATGCTATGTCTCTTTCTTCCAACTCTCTTGCATCAATACCTTTGAAATTTTTGACCTTTTATTCCTCCAATTGAATTTTGTTATAATTGCATCTACTTCTATAAAGTGACCTTTTACTATTTCAATTAGTGCAGCATTGAATCCATAAATTAATTTAGAAAGTAAGTATAACAAGACTAGAAAGGTAGGAAGGGCTATGTTATGAATAGCTTTAAAGGTCAAATAGAGATTTTTATATTTGATCCTGAAGGTAATAGGGAGCCCCTAGTGTTTATTGAATGGCTAGCAGAATAGGTGGAAGGAGTAAGTGACATGGTCAGACATGTGCTTCAGAAAAAAATCAATTTGATTGTAGAGTAGATGATGGATTGAAGTAGGAATTCTATTCTATCAAATTCTATTCTAACTCTATTCTACTAAAGGTCCTTTTCTTACTGTAGTTTTGCTTTATAAGGTCAGTTGTTATTGGTTGTAAGCTTTTGACTTTTAAAATATTACATTCTAATTTGTTTTTTCTTTTTAATAGCTTCTGTAAAGTTTTAAGTGATCCTGACTGCTGTTTCTTCATATTTGAACCCTTTCTTTGTGGCTATTAGTAGTATATTTTATTTGACCTAGAAGCTCTTGATTTTGTCTCACATTTCTGGATGCTTTCAGTTTCCCATCTATTTTAGGAGGCGATCAGTGCATTCTATTTACATTTTGACCTCTGATTCAAATATATCTATATACTTTTATGATTTCTTGAAATGCAAAGTTCAAGTTTTTGGTTTAGTCATGCCTTTCATATAATGTGATGATTCTTGAATTTTTCTTTCTCAATATGTTTTCTAGGTCAGCTGTTTTTAATAGGAGTTATCTTACATTTTCTTCCATTTATTTTTTTAATGTATTTATTTAACTTTTAACATTAATTTTCATAAAATTTTGAGTTCCAAATTTTCTTCCCATTTCTCTCCTCCCCCCACCCCAAAACACCGAGCATTCTAATTACTCCTATCACCAATCTGCCCTCTTTTCTAACAGCCCTCCCTTCCCTTGTCCCCATCTTCTCTTTTGTCCTGTAGGGCCAGATAACTTTCTATACCCCATTATCTGTATTTCTTATTTCCTAGTAGCAAGAACAATACTCGACAGTTGTTCCTAAAACTTTAACTTCCAATTCCTTTGGGAAGGTAAGCAATTCAATATAGGCCATATCTGTGTAGTTTTGCAAATGACTTCCGTAATAGTGTTGTGTAAGACTAACTATATCTCCCTCCATCCTATCCTGCACCCCCATTGCTTCTATTCTCCCTTTTGATCCTGTCCCTCCTCGAGTGTTGACTTCAAATTGCTCCCTCCTCTCACTGTCCTCCCTTCCATCATCCCCCCGACCCTGCTTATCTCCTTCTTCCCCACTTTCCTGTATTGTAAGATAGGTTTTCATACCATTTTCTTCCATTTAAAAAAGTCTTTTGACTTTGTATTAAATATTTCTTGTTGTCTTATGGAGTCCTTGAATTCTCCTTGCTCCATGTTATTTTTCAAGGAGTCCTTTATTTGCACCGTTTTCTGCCATTTCTTCCAAGTTATTTCTTTTCCTTCCAGTTTTTCAATTTTTCCTCCTGAACTTTGTGGTCATTTTTTTTAATCGTTTGGTCCTTTTATCCCATCTACTCATGTAGTCCTGTTGACAATGGCATGTTTTTCGCTAAGGTTCTGATTGTAGCTGTTTTGAGTTCTCTGAAAGTTTCTTTTGACACAAAGCAATAATAAATCATGGTAATTAGTTTTACTCAGTGTTTTCTCCTACTTTTCTGTTTACTCATATTTTCAGATTTAACTTTTGTTTTGGAATTTCATGCTTCTGCCTGTTACTCTATTAGATGCACCATTAGATGAGTTGTATATGATTTCCTCCTCTTTATAGTTATGATGCAGCTGCTGCCAATCTAAATGGAGCAGCTAGTATTAAATTACACCTTCTGCTTCAATACTTGGCTCCTCTTTCTAAATCCTAGTAGTTCTCTATGGCTTCTGTACAGGCCTCATTTCCCTCTTCATATGATCCTGCATTACATGAAATTGTTCCTATCTTCTGTATGCCCCACAACTGCTACATTTTAGTCCAATAACTAGAGATGGTTTCCCTATAACAACCTTCTGACAATCTCTGCACTTTCTAACTTAGTGAATACTGGCTTCCCTAGTTCGATCTCTTGGGCAACCTACATTCTCTTCTGAACAATTTTTGGTGCCATATTGGATAGAACAGAGAAATTTGCCTCTGTTTCTTTTTTAATTCCTTTGACATTGGTTTTCCCTGGCCATTTCTGGACACCCGTTAGAGTTTATGTGAGAGAACTGGTTTCTTTCTCTTCAGTTTTATGACACTATCTTAGTCATAAATCGGGATATTTTATACATTCCCTAAGTTGTTTCAACTATCCCTGATCCCATTTATCCCTCTGCAGAGTCAAGAAAGCATAGCTGATACATTCTTCAGGGCATTAAATGATTGGGAATATGTATCCTCATCCTGTAGGTCTAGATTTTTAGATATTTTCATTATAGTGTGTAGATTATTAATAATTGGTATGATTTATCTGTTAAATATATTTCTGATTGTTAGGAGGTCAAAGTTATGTTTGGGAGTTAAAATTATGACAGTTGAAAATATTGTTTGTTTATTTCAATTCTCCAGGATATTTAAGGGTTTGTATTTAGAGTACTGGGACAGGTCAGTCTTCTGTACAGCATGGATAGAGTGTCAGGCCTGAGGAAGACTCATCATCCTGCCTCAGACACATACTAATGGTGTAACCCTGAGCAAGTCACTTAACTCTTTTTTGACTCAGTTTTTTCATCTGTAAAATAAACCTGGAGAAGGAAATGGCACACTACTCTATCTTTGTCAAGAAAACCCAAAAAGTGGTCACAAAGAGGTGGACAAAACTGAAATATGACTGAAAAACAATAATATAGTACTAGAATTTCTTAACTGTTAGTTTATAAAAGATAGCAAGCTTTACTTACATAATTCCAGCCATAATATTTCTTTTTTGCAAATTTAATATATAATCTGCATTGATCAATAAGCTGTGACTCCTTAATTACCTTTCTACAATTTCTGACCTACCCCTGAGTCTCTATCATAAATGCTTCCATTTCCATCAACAAATCCACATGAGATAGTCATCTATTCAATACGTCTTTGTCAACATATTTTTGTTTGAATTCATGTGGCTAGCACCCATGGAGAACTCTTTTGCTCTGCCTTGAATCTTAACCATTTTATAGGCTCCATCTGGAGATAACCACTTTAGGCCATACTGAATACGTCTTGTGACATATGCCAGTTGTCAGAATTTATTATCGCTTTAAAAACTAATGTCTGTTCCAAAAGTCTTTCTGTAAATTATTAATTTTTCTAAATGTATTTCTATCATTTACCTTTAAGCCCAGGAAATCAGTTAGTCTCAGTATATTCAGCCCCAATTTTCTCATTGAAAGCTTATGCTCAGATGCGTCTGGCTGACATAGCATCACTTTCTTCCATTCATTCAGTTGATCTCCAGATTTAAACTCAAAGCTTTTACTATCTATTCTTCCTTTATATACATATTAAGCAATTCACATATATCTTGCCCTAATGGCATTTGGTTATCATTGGAGAAAGTCTGCAAAAGTTGAAATAGCTATTTTAGTAGCTAGAGTCACACAATTTGATGTCACTTTGTATAGCAAGTGCTTAATATGATGTTTTTATATGATTCTGCTCTGACTTGAAAGTCATGTATTGTTCTAGTCAAGAAAGATGGACAAAGATTTGAGACTGGACAGAAATGATAGATTTTAAACTGCATATTTATGTCAACCAAGTATTCATATATATAAATTATTTTGCTCATTGAATGTTTTAAATGTAAAATAGTATTCAATGGGAGCATCACTATGCTTAGATCCATTTTCTATATTTGCAGTACACTATTAATTCATGAGTGCAGAAGTAAGTTTAAAAGGTCTGTGTTAATCAAGAAAGGTAATATAAATGTTACAGAGCTTTACCAAATTCAAAATGAGTTGTTCTTTATGGCCCTGAGGCTTTTTCTCATGCTCTCTTTATCTCCTTAATCAATATATATTGTTGTCCTACAAATTTGTAAAGTTTTTTTGAGTGATGTTAGCTGTGAATTATTTGGATAAGTTACATGAATGCATAATTAACCTGAATTTTGAGGGATAACTTACATTCTCTTATTTTGTCAATAAATGTAGATACTTGTTAGAAAAGATGAAATCAGGCTTGTGTCAGAGAGGAAGCTTGTTAAGTACTTTGCTGTTAATCCATGCATCACTGTGAATTATTTGAGTTTTTAATTATGGATTTTATTCAAACTCACAAGTTTCCAATTTTGCAGGGAATGTAGAATTTAATTCTGCTCTCAGTGAAACTTTTATATTTTCTTTAAATTAATAGCATACAAGCTTTTGCTTTCACATTTGATTCAGCTCACTTTTGAACATGGATATGACTAGAAATTTTGCATGACCTTCTTCTGCTGTAACATTTTCTCTTTCTCCTCTAATTTCTTTGCTTTCAAGTTCAATAGAATAAGTTTTCTTTAATGTTTTGAATTGTTTATTGCTTTGTTTGTGCTGCTTTGACTAGTTATATGACCTTAACGTTTTTTATTTCACTTCCAATTGTTGATTAACCATATGCAAAATCTGTTACACTTTCATTCCAGATTTCATTTGACATTTCTTTTTTGTTGACTGATGCAGAGATTGATGTTCAAATTTATGACTGTATAAACTAGATAGATATGTTGTAATTTTCCAATGTCATCCTGTGGGTTTTTAAAAGTTGTTTGAAATCTTTTTTCCAGAATGGGATTGGAAAGTTATTCTTAGGAATATTCCTAGATAAATTATTTTTCTCCTACAGTCCTAGCCTTGGCATTTTACTTTTGGATTCAGGTGCCCAAAAGGCCTTTATGCTATCAAGTATTTGGGGGAAATATGTTGATTGATGGTAGTTATTGAAGACAGTCTTTTTTTAAAAAAAAAATTACTCTTTTGTGGTCTGGAACTTTAATTTATTTCAACACTCAAAAAATACTTTTCATAATTCCATCCCAAGTATTACTATCTCCATTTCAAAATCATTTGATATATTGGCATTGTTTTTGCCATCCATTTCATTATGAGGTAGAACTTTTGGTCTACATTAAGTAGAGAGTTTCAGTGCCTTCAGTGCCTTTAGTTTTTTTTTCCTCTTCAGAATTATTTTCTCATTTTTCTTTATTTTATCTACCTGTACTTAGGAATGACATTATTCTTTTCAACTGCTCTACATTTATCTGCTATATATTTTTGTGTGACTTGGAGCCAAAACTATTATTGCTAAAAGTGGTATGAAACCTTGGGCCTGATAGATAGATATTTTTCAGTTTTGTTATAATACTGACATAATATAAACCATCCATATCTTCAGTCTATTTCAATCATACTCATGGTTTCCCAATTATAAATTATCATTGCCATCTGATCCAAAGCATTTTTTCCAAGTAGTTATTTCTTGGTTGTTTTAATAAATTCCTGAAAACACAAAGGTGTTCCACTTCCTCTACCGTCCATGGATCAGGATACTGGTTCATACCATATTAAGACATCAGAATAGGACTTTGTGAAGAATTGATCCATTATAGTGCCTCCCTAAATAACATTCAGGCCTGTACGTAATGTTTTAGATGTGATCTGACCTAGAATATAGTAGGGTTATCATCTTCTGCTTTCTAAAGACTTTCCTTAATTCAGCCTAAGATCACATTAAATTTTAGCCGCCATGTTGCACTATTGCCTCTTGACCTTGTAGTACATTACAAAGATAACTTTTTGTTCTCTGGGAAAATTTATATTGATCCTTGTTTTGCATTCCTGTCATTTTCCAATACCACTCCCCTTATGGGATGCTTTATTACAAAAAAAAATATTGATAATAACATAAACTGAGATATTGACTGCGTCTAAGAGTACCTACCCTAGTCTATACTGGTAGTATACCACTTCATCCCAGGAAGAGGAAGGTATATTTTATCATAAATCTTTTAGAATCATTAGGATTATTATATTTATTTTAGTTATGATGTCTTTTAGTATTAAGTTTCCTTATAATATTATCATTGTCACACCCATCACAAATATTCTCTTAATTTTTCTTTCTTTAATATATGTTTAAAATTGTTCCAAAACTTCTCTGAATTGTTTTATTAGACATTTCTTATATTACAATAATGTTCTATTACATGCCATAAATTGTCCAGTCATTCCCAATCAATGACTATCAATTTTATTTCCAATTTTTTGATGATTCAAAAATGCTTCTATAAACACTTTGCTTCACTTTTGGCAAACTGGCAAAGAGTTAAACCTAAAAAAATAGGGCATCCTAATTTTAATAAAATGCAACTGTGCACAATTTCTATCTCTCTAATTGTTTTTATTCCTTTGGTTTTATAAAAATAAAAATGTTTTAATCATTTTCATATAATTCCTTTGTGTATCTTGGTAGATTAATATTAAAATACTTTATGAATTTTAGTATAGGTATATATATATATGCATCCAAAATAAAAACCATAATTTTAATGGAATTTCTCTTCCTGTATCTTATGAATTTTGGTAGTAATATAAAGACAGACTGATTGTTTTGTGGGTGTATTTTACCTGTAAATAAATGTAGCTATCAATTGGATTTTTATTTTTTTATTTAATTTCTGGGATTCACTAAGTCATCACGTATTTTGCAAATAGATATAATTCTGCCTCCTTTTGTCTATGCTTATTCCTTTACATTTTTGTCTTATTGTTATAACTGGCTAGCATTTCTAACATTATAATGGTTAATTCACAAAATCCTAGTCTGCTAGCTCCTTGTGGCATGAACATGACCTTGACTTCTCTAAGGCTGTGCAATATCTTCCAAAACATGAAGAGGTATAAAAATTCTACAAACACCTCTATTAAGACCTTCCAGATTAAAGCAGTATATGCCTTGTTACTCAATGAATTTAATGCAAAGGAGGTCATGAGCAAAAAGATAATAGAAAATTGAAAAATAGAGTTCAGAAATAAGGAATGTAAGGGGCCAAAGACCTGTAGGCTTCATAGAAGCTTTATGCCTATAATTAATAAATATTTTCTTCCAGAAAAAGAACAGGATGGTACTGCACATGGGAATTATCAAATATCACAAAAATGAAAATAATTTTCATTTAATAGACAAGAAGTTTCACTCTACTGCCTTAATTGAAAGCAGAGAGAAAAAAAATTAATTCCATTGGCAAACTTCTCACTCAAAACCAGCAAGTAATGTTGTCACTCTCAATTCCCAACATTCTTAACATATTTTTAAATAGAAGATCCTTATTGATTACTATTCATAAAGCATAAATAAGAGATAATTCTCAATGAAATAAATTATTTTAACTAATATTAAAGAGTGATAATACATTTTAGTATTTCTTTTTAAATTTTATTTAATGCATCATTTCAGATTATTATTAATTTTTTATCGTTATCATGGTGCTAAAAAAAGTTTTGAATTTTAATCAATTTCGCTTTACTTTAAACTTCTAAACCTTGACGTATTGACATTTATTTTTATATATATGTATCTGTATACAAACTGTAGTTTTTCATTTCAACGAGACTAATAAAATTATGCCAAATATTTTATAAAGATACAAGATAGTAGTTGCACATTATTCCAAATTTCATTTTAAAATATTTCAATCAATAAACTCTTTAATGAAAGATATTTAAGTCAAAGGAGTGTTTGGGGAAATATTATTTAAGTATATGTAATTTCACATACTTTATCCTAAATAAGCATAAAATTCCACATATTAGTTAAAGGTGTCATGTTCCTATTAGGCTTCAGAATCCTGTTTTTGTTAAGTAAAAGTACTTTTAAGAATACAGATTCTTTGCACAATTCTTTTATCTGTGGGAGTATATGTAGATGGGAATATTACCTTTAAGAACAGAACTGTGGATCATCCTTCCCTTTTGCAAGCACCGGACTTTTCTTCCTCTAATAGCATCTCTTATTAGCATTGTACTAGACTCAGAAATCAAGTTTCAACTTCATAGAGCTTCTGTTATGGCATGCTGGTTCCCTGGTTTCTCATGACTTCCTTTCTAGACTTGCGGCAACATCCAGTCTGGAATACGGTTACTAAGGTTTCCATGACCGGAGTTTCTAGATTCAGACACTCTACTGTTTGGGCCTATAACTAGAAGTTACCTCTATTAAGATAATCACAGGTCCAGGCTGCCTCCATGTTCCTATTGTAGGATTATGATGGAGAAGTCAGCCGGAGAAAGTCCAAAATAATGCAGACATCTTCCATGAAGGACCCAACATCCTTACTCATGACTATATGGTAACCTAGTAGCTGGGGTAGAGCTGGGAAGAAAGAGGTCCAGAGTCACATGGTTCATCTTTTCTCTGCTCTTTAGGAGCTTATATGAGCTATTAATACAATAAAAAAACCATAAGATTTTTCTCTCCATTCAGCTCAGCCCTTAGGTGGCAAAAATAAAAACTAATGTTTAAACACAGAAGTACAACTCTGTGCTATGATATCTCTAAATATGCTGTTAGTCCCTGAATTCTTTTGATCTACTCCCCTATAACACAATTAATTAATATATAATAAATAACATTTGTGAATAACCATAAATTTATATGAAAAGTTAAATTGTAAAAGGAAAATAAGAAATTGTAATATTTACTCAAAGAACAAAAGACAAAACAATAAAATATTAGAAAGAATGCTAACATTAACAGCAAAGGAGAAAAAAAATAAAGCTTTCATAGCTCTCCTGAAGTAATAACAGTATGCTACTCTTCTCTTCTTGCTCCCAGAAAGTACTGGCCAAAAATCTGGGATATCCAAGTAGTTTCGAGTATCCAGTAGCAGTTTCTGTCACTAGAGTCCTCATAGGCTTTAGAAGAAATTTCTTTAGGAATCCTGCTTATTATGTCTATCAGAAATAGCCTCATCTTACAGCTGTTCCCCATCATCCTACTCTAATTAATCACTTTTCTATTCCATTATTGGCACAACTAAAAAAAGAAAAGAAAACACAGTTCAGGACCTCTAACTCTCACTTCAAAATAGATCTCCAGGTGAAAGAACACTACCTCTTTCCCTGCACTACAATTCCCAGAAGTTACTGTTCCCAACATTGGAGTATGACCATATTCCAAATACATAGAATTTTAATTCTGAGATTAAAAAGTCTTCTAACTCTGCAGATTTCTCTGCAGAGAAATGCCCTGTGGCCTTCTCTCATTCTGAAAGACCTTTTCATTTCTCGGACCTCCTGCTCCATGAGTTCCTCCATTTTGAGAAAGTGCCCAAGTCAGCCAATTCTCACTCCTTCAATTCTCTCACAGCTTCATTCCTTATTCCATATCTTTTTTCTACCATATCTATATGTAAGTACCTTCACTCTCTACCACCTTTATCCCTGTTCAAATACCTTTCCCCCTTTCAGTTTCCTTTTATATGCTGTCTTTCCATATTGGAATGTACATCCCTTGAGATCAGAGAATCTCTTTTTTCTTACATTTGTATTCCTATCACTTTACTAGTGCCCAGCACATAGTAAGTACTTAATAACTGCTTGTTGACTTAGTGACTAAAAACATAGTTATGACAAAAAAGGTAGAAATCATTTTCAAATTATTTATGTGACTAGTCATGCCATTATCTTATTAGAAAAGATGAAAAGCAACACCAAATTAGAAGAAATAATAAAAATTAAATGATACACTTATTGAAAAAACTGCTTTGACCTATTTAAATGAGCTGTTGATGGGAAAATGAGAGATGGATATAAAAATAGACAACACTTTCCCAAAAAATGATACTGTAGATGATGCTCCTAGCCTTTACCCACCCTCACCGCTGATATTTGCTTGCTAACCAATTTAACTTGGGACTCATTTGTTGACTGCAGACAAGGAATCAGATTAAGCTAGATGCCACTGCCACCCAAGAAAACTCTTTAGTTCTTGCCTGTTCCAGTCAAAGCTAAGAGCAGTTTTATCTTCCCTAAAGGGATAACTAACTGGGTGATTCTGATTTGTGTGGTTCTGATTTCTAGCCAAGATTACTAGAAGCAGTTGTGTCTCCTAAAGAAATTAACATTCCCTGATTGTCAGAGAGGGGTATGATCAGTCACACTGAAGGTCAACTCTAGGGAAAGTGAATTGGCCTTCAGCATGACTGATCATGCCCCTCTCTGACAATCAGGGAATGTAAGTACCAAGGAACAGTAACAGGTTTAGACATCAATATGAATACACCTCCTAAAGCTTGGAAAATGGCAACGTTCAAGGAAATCATATGCCATACTTCATTTTACCAGACCTTTAGATACCTTTCTTGGAAATGTTACACCAAAGGTTAAAATATAGGAAATGGAGAGTTGCTGTAGGAAGAGAACAAGGTCAGAATGGAAAACAAGATTGTTGTCATGGAAGAGGAAGAGAAAGTTTCCAGTGACAAGTTCCATAAATATTGTTACTCATTGTTAGAAAAGATGTTTCTTTACAATGTTAGTTTTTAGTAACACGAACATGAGAAAGAGTTGTCTATGTGACATTTATCATCAATCAAAATTTCAGTTTTCTCATATATATTCTTAGTGGTTCCAAAAGGTAGATAACTGAACATTGTTAAAAGATTGATTCAAGTTATTGTTTACTTAAATTCTGATTTAGTCAATCATATTCTATCATTTTTAGGTTAAACAATGTCATACATATGGAACATATTTTCAAGCAATCCTCTTTTATGTCAAATACAATAAGTCCCAATTATAACGTCTTCATTTTCTTTGGGACCACATAGAAATAAAACAATGAAGTCAGTTAAATATTTCAGAAACTAAAACACTCTTGGAATATCCAAAATAGATTTTTCCCAGATTTTCAGCCTACACTGGAGTATTATAAGGGAAAGCATGAATTACTTGCCTTTGTTGTTGATAACATTATTCATTATATTCTTCCATTCAAATATTTTATTTAAAATATTATCAAAATAACATATAATTTAACATTTCATGCTTGAAGTAAAATTATAACTACATTGACATTCTCAAAGAATAATCACAAAAGAAAGATATTGGAAAATTGTTAGCAGCATCGCTTCACAAAACAGTGAGAATCTATGAGGAGGGAAAATGCTTACAAAAAACTGAGTGAGCTACCCAACCAAGTGTGATTATCCAGCGGGCATTTTTAAATAAAACTGCAAGTAGGATAATTTAGAGATAAAAATTGAAAATTATGTCAAGATCTGTATTTAAAAATCTTTCTTTTTGACTAATGGAAATTAAATCACCATATTTTGTCTCTATGATTAACATAAATAATCCTATGTGAGGAAGTACAAATGAAATTAAAGAAAATGCAGATGAGAATGTCAGGTGGACTTATGTGCAAAATATGCACATAAGAGGTCATTGCTGGAGGACATCAAATTTTGAAGACAGTGATGGATTGATTATTAAGATATCTAGAAAGGGGTGAGATGACACAGAAAAAGATCACAAGTCATTGAAAAGAAAAAAAGTTGACAAAAAAATTTGAGACTAAAAGTAGTATTACTCTATCTTTAAGATTTAAGATTTGGGTGGAATATTATGGAAAATTATTGATTTTATTCATCATTAATATATATTTATTAAACTTAATATTTGTTTAATCATTAGATTTGGGCAATTTATTATTTAGAGAAATAAGAGTAATTATTATATGGAAATGAGGTTTCTTCAATTGATTATGAAATATTTAATGAACTATGGTGGGAGCTCAATATAATTAATTTAATTAAATAAAAGAAATTACTAATTTGTTAAAAAGATAGAAACCAACCAAGCAAATTGACCTTGCTTTGCTTTAGAGCTTGGTATGGTAAAATTAACTATATCAGTGAGTCAAGTGGCAGACTAAGGGCTGACTTACAGGTGAGTGTGGGTTCACTCCATTCAATAAGAACCTTATTGACTGTGAAAGGTTATTGATCTATTCCTTTACCACATATCATTAACTATCTACCTATTTGCCTATATTCCTTTCCATACAAAATCTTTATGGAGATAATCTACACATGATTATGGAGGACATCCCTTGAAGCCATGGAAAGGAAATAGGAAGGCCATCATCAATGATATACTATGATAAACTACATCCTTACACAAAATTGAGTTAAAAGATCAGAGAATATTGTATACATAATTGACTTTAATGATAATTCCACTGTTAATAGATAGTAAAGAATAAAACTGTAAAATATGCTCAACAATTTTTTATACAACTCATGTGGAGGATATCCGTTATAGAAGTCCAAAGTAAAGTGAGATTCAATATGAATAGTAAGGTCTTAATATTTGCATATGAGGATATCTAATTGTGTCAAGCTCTAGAACTTTGCCTCTTAAAGATAATCAATTAAAAACTCAAAATATTTTTACCTATCTACTCAGGAAGAACCAATTACCATTGTTTAGACTGATTTTATAGTGGAGAGGAAGTCTGTAACACTGACCCATCGTTATATATATAGCTTGGAAAAGTCCTTCAGATGGACAATGGTCTGGAACAAATTAAATAGGAGTGTGTTGAATTTAGGGAAGATTTTTTTGAGAGGGGTAACATACCTATGGTTTCACTGGCACAGGAAATTTGGAAATGAGGAAACTATTTCTACCACTGCAGATCAGTATCTTCTCTGAAATTTACAATCTTAAGTAGTTATCCTAGGCATTAAAAAGTTAGATGAATCAGAGGTAGAATTTGAAACCTGGTCTTTCTGACACAAATACCTCCTGTCTTGTCCACTACATCATGCTCCCTTTCTTCAGAAACTGCACTGCTTTATAATGACCCCCTATTCTCTCTCAGAAATGAAGGTTCCTCTTTTTAACCGGTGTTCTTCTGCTTACTGCTATAAGCCTATAGAAGACAGAGAATTTGCAGAAGTTTATATGGAAAGGTAAATAGAATAAAGGGTCTCTTCAGTTTCAGCTAGAGTAATGACCAAGATTGAACCTAGTCAGCAGAACTGTCTACACTACTTTCCTAGACAGAGTAATGCCTGACATGCCATACCTAATCAGTTAAGATCCTGGTCAATTAAATTCGTTTATGATGGCCAAGGAGCCAGACCCACTGACCAATCATCAAAACTGTCTCTGTGACCTATGATCTTGAGGTTGCATATTTAAGGGTAGGATATATAATCAATCAGTAAATTAACATTTATTAAGCACCACAGTGCCAGGCACTATGCTATAAAAAGAATTGCCCTAGTTGGTTCAGTGAATCACCTACGCAGGTTAAATCCATGATGCTGGAACTTCCCTAAATAGCTAAGCACTTCATAGAGAATATAGCAAAATTACTCCTTGATGCTGCAACATTCTTCTTTTTCTTCTGTCAGCTCTAATAAAGGTTTTTGCTATCACATTGTTGGTTCTCATTGTCCTGACACTCTCACCTTTCAGACCTAGATCCTCCAAAACAAACAAAATCTCTGCAAAAGTAAGATATTCATTATCAGTCATTCTTTGGTTATTTCAGTCATGTCTGGCTCTTCATCATCCAAGGGACAATTAAGATGCAGAACTGCACAAAAGAATGGTTAAGATAGATTTTATCAGAGATATCAGCAAGGTCAGAAAATGAAAAAGAAATGGATAATCTAAGAATTCCATTGGCATCTATACATGTCAATATTCTTTTTTTAAAAAAGTCTCCTAGGAGATAGGTAGTATGCCTGTGGAGAATTTATAGGAGGACGTTCACAAGAGTTGCACAGAATGAGATGAAGAGAACGAGTTGCACCCTTATAGAGAGTATCCATGTTGATTAGACTAAAGTGTCAGAGTCAATTTTTCCCCCCACCATTAGATTTTAAGATTCTTGAGGGCAGCATCTAGGTCATGTCTATCTCTAGCAACTAGTACAGTTTTGCATATAGTAGGTGCTTAATACTGATCAAATTCAATTGAAATGATGAGGTTTATCAAATTAGACTTAGGATTGTCATACTATAGGGGTAGTCACATAAGACAGGGGATACACTGACCCAAAGATAAAAGGTGTGTCCAGAAATGTTTTCATGTGTCTTCAGAATCTAAGCTTGCTTACCACTCACATAAAAATCAGCCTAAGAATGCAGGAAAGGAGGGAATGTGAAGTTTCCCAGGTGACAAAGCTGTCAGAAAGGTAATGGCTTCTGACACTAGGTAATTTTATTGTTGAAGCAATGCTTTATTAAAATACTGTTTTTAAATTGTCATGTAATAATATGGTGCACCATTTTCACATAAATAAACTTATTTAAGCCCCAGAAGAAATATTTGATGCCTTAAAATTGCATACTGATTTTTCCTTCTATTTGACTTTATGGTAATTTGCTGGGATTGGAGTAACTCAGAAAGAATAAGACTCATTATATTTTCAGCAGTTTTGGAATTTAATAGCTTCAAGCAATTCATGGAAGACAAATGACTTGTTCTATGAGTTTCTTGAGAAATATATAGCATTATTATTTAATGATATTTTTGTGAGTAGAGAAATAGTCTTTTTGGATGTTAAATAAAGACAAATATATTTTAATTTTGCTTATTAAAATTATATTCATATTACTCATGTTTTATCAAAGTCAGTAATATTTACTCTCAAAAAGAAATAAGTATTTTGAATTATATTGTGTCTCTGCTACTGTTTCCATTGCCACTTTAGAAAACTATGTTACATAAATGACTTTTATGATCTCTGAATTGGAAGGAATCTAGGAGGTCAACCTATTCAATGCAACTATGCCCTTTACAGCCTGACCCTCAATGACACTGAGTGGTTAGAGATACTTGGAACATGAACTTGTACATAAGATAATAAAGACAATTTGGAATGTGCGTGTATTTCTGTTTGGGTTTTTTTGTTTGTTTGTTTTGTTTTGGTCATTTCTTTTTACAATTTTTTTTTTGTTTCTGTAGGAAGTTAACCTGGTTCAAATGATACTAATGAGACCAGGATCGAAAATTTAATGTTCCTTCGACCAGTTTTTAACTTTCCTATCCCATGAACACAGAACAGCATCTTGAAGGAAAATATTAGCTGAATTCTTTTGACCTCCCCTCAAAGTCACCTCAATAGTTATAAACCATTCAAGAATTTCCCTCACCTTACTTTACATGCTCTTTCCCTTTCTTTTATCCTCATTTTCCATTTTTCTAGCACTTTTCCTCCCCCTTCATAGTTCCCATTTTGTATGACCAGGAACAAATAAAGAGAAGTGCAGTTATTTAACTTTTATGGGCCTCATTTTCCTTGTCTATAAAATAAATAGCATTAGAAAACTTAAGGATTGCTTTGTTTTGCATTTCTTTTGCTATTTTCTTGAATTTGAATTATTAAAACTGGCTTTTCTTCAGAATTAACTTTAAATCAACAGATATTTATGAAGTTCCTCTTTGGTATATAACCTTTTTCTAGGCTAGGATTAAATATTAGACATAATTCAATTTTTTTGAGATTTTCTGTATTGTTTTAATTTTCAAAGTATATATTGCCCATGTTATATCACCATTCTAATCCAATTCCATTCCTTTTGACTATTCCTTCATTTTAGGCCTTTTTTTTTGCTATTTTGCTATTTATTTTAATTATTTCCATAGCTCAAGATTTTCAGCTTCAACAAATTTAACTCTTTGTTGCCTATTTTTTGTCTTTCACCTCTCTAAATACATTTACTTCCTTCTTTTTTCAGTGGTACAGATTGTATTTTAAAAGCATATTTTGGACTCTGAGAAAATGTTATTTGATCTTAGAAGGATCTAATACTGATTTTCCTATTTTTACCTATGCTTTTATTTCAACCTCAATTTCTTTATCACTTGGATACTCTGAATACTTTATACAACATGAAGAGACTTCAAAATCCCACTGTCAAATAATTATCTAGTTGATGAAATGCTACCATTTGTACATGAAAGGTACATTTGATAGTTTTTATATATAAAATGCCAGAAAATCAATTTCAGTCTCAGAAGGAAATAAAGTGATAACTCAATATAAAATCACTTGTAGTTGCATCATCATTATTCTTGTGAATTTTCTTGAGCCTGGAAATTGCTGGAATGGCCGTTAGATATTATCTTCCAAAGATTTCACTGTTTAGCCAATATCAGATGATTGAAGCTGGAATCACGAAAACTTGAATTCAAATCTAGCATTTAATACTTACTTAGCTGTATGACTTTGTTAAAGTCATCTGACCTCAATGTTCTCATCTGTAAAATGGGGAACACAACTCTCATGGTTGTTTTAAGGATTAAATTACAGTTTATAATTAATGTTTGTAAAAGCACTTTGCAAACCTTAAAGTATTACATAAATGCTAACTGTTAATATCATTGAAGAATATAACACTTCAAAAATAAGTACTACTGTATAACAGGCCCAGTGTTAAGTAACAAATAAGATTTTAAATATTCAATAAGAGGAGAAGAGTCAAGATGGAAGGGTAGAAAGATGCACATACTGTAGCTCTTCCCCCACAACCCAAAAATACCTGTAAAGAATGATTCTCCACAAATTCTAGAGCAGCAGAAGCCACAGAATCATGGAGTAAAGGGGGTTTCTAGCCCAGGGTGATCTGGAAGGCTGACAGGAAAGGTCTGTTGCACCAGACATATGCAGAGCCCAGCTCAGCCTTGCCCACATGGCACTGAAGGAAGCAGAACTGGAGCAGGCCTTAGGGGTGGAATCCCCAGGCCCTTCAACCCACAAGCACCAAATAAAGCTTTGAAGATCACTGAGAGGGCTTTTTCACCTCAGTGACAAGGGAGCAGGGTCCTTGCCTAGTCCAGGCCCCATGGGGAAGCTGTGGCGGCAGCAGCAGTGGGGCAAAAGAGTTCCAAAAAGCCAATGAGGAAAAGATGCTTTTAAAAGAAGAATTAGCCAAATGGAAAAAGAAGTTCAAAAGTTCACTGAAGAAAATAGTTCTTTAAAAATTAGAATGGAATGATTTGAAGCTAATGACTCTGTGAGAAACCAAGAAATTACAAAACAAAACCAAAAGAATGAAAAAAATGGAAAATAATGTGAAATAGCTCTTTGGAAAAGCAACTGACATGGAAAACAGATTCAGGAGAGACAATTTGAAAATTATGGGACTACCAGAAAGTCATGATCAAAAAAAGAGCTTAGACATCATCTTTCATGAAATTATCAAGGAAAGCCATCCTGATATTCTAGAATCAGAGGGTAAAATAAATATTCAAAGAATCTACTGAATGCCTCCTGAAAGAGGTCCAAGAAGAGAAAATCCTAGGAACATTGTAGCCAAATTCCAGAGTTCCTATGTCAAGAAGAAAATATTGCAAGCACCTAGAAAGAAACAATTCGAGTATTGTGGAAATACCATCAGGATAACACAAGATCTAGCAGCTTCTACATTAAGGGATCGAAGGGTGTAGAATAGGATATTCCAGAAGTCAAAAGAACTAGGATTAAAACCAAGAATCTCCTAACCAGCAAAACTGAGTATAATATTTCAGGGAGAAAAATGGTTATTCAATGAAATAAATGACTTTCAAGCATTCTTGATGAAAAGACGAGCTGAAAAGAAAACTTGACTTTCAAACACAAGAATCAATATGAAAAGGTAAACAGGAAAGGGAATCACAAGGGACTTGCTAAAGTGGATATGTTTACATTCCTACATGGAAAGACAATATTTGTAATTCTTGAAATTTTTCTCAGTATCTGGGAAGTTGCAGGAATTACACATACACACACATACATACATACATACATATGTATATATATATACAGAAAGAGACAGACAGAGAGCACAGGGTGAGTTGAATAGGAAGGGATCATATCTAAAAGAAATAAATAAAATTAAGGTTAGAGAGGAATATATTAGGAAGAGAAAGGAAGAAATGGAATGTAGCAAATTATCTTTCATAAAAGATGTAAGAAATAGCTTTTTCAATGGAGAAGAAAAGGGGGGAACTGAGAGGGAAAAAGTGAAGCTTATTCCCATCACATTTGGCTCAAGGAAAAAATAACATGCACACTCAATTTGGTATGAAAACCTATCTTACCCTACAGGAAAGTAGGGGAGAAAGGGATAAGCAGGGTGAGGAAAATGATGGAAAGGAGGGCAAATGGGAGAAGGGAACAATTAGAAGTAAACACTCTTGGGGAGGAACAAGGTCAAAAGAGAGAATAGAAGAAATGGGGGGCAGGATAGAATAGAGGAAAATATAGTCAGTCTTACACAACTTGCCTATTATAGAAGTCATTTACAAAACTACACATATATAGCCTATATTGAGTTGCTTTCCTTCTCAGTGGGGATGGGTGGAAAGGGATGAAGGAAGAGAAGTTGGAGCTCAAAGTTTTAGGAACAAATGTTGAGAATTGTTTTTGCATACAACTGGGAAATAAGAAATACAGGTAATGTGGTATAGAAATTTATCTTGCCCTACAGGACAAGAGAGAAGATGGGGATACGGGAAGGCAGGGCAGATTGGTGGAAGGGATAATCAGAATGCAAGGCATTTTGGGGTGGGGAAAGAGATAGATGGGGAGAAAATTTTGTGAAAATGAATGTTGAAAACTTAAATAAAATTTTAAAAAATTTTAAAATTCAATAGGAAAAGCAACCTAGAACTTATAGTCTCATGGGGAAATATAACAAATATACAAATACCTGTAACATAAAGTAATATGTGACAAGTTCGTCAGAAAATTGCAAGACAAGTGTTATGTGAGGTCAAAAGTAAGAAAGTTCATTACTGTCAGGGAAATCTTCCTGGAAGAAATGACATTTGCCTTGGTTTGGCCTCAAAGTATGGGGTAAGAAGTTAATAAATACAGAGGCGGACTAAAAGGAGATGAAACCCAAGTATAAGGAATTGGAGAACAGTGGAGAAAAAGATCAGGATGTGATAAGGGTCAGGTGAGTAATCCACATATGGATAGAATATGTGAAGAAAAGTATTATGAAATAAAGCTGGGAAGATGAGATTTTACTCAGTGTGTAACCGGCAGATAGTGAAAACTTTTGAGCAAACTATTACAACAATTTATACTTATTTCATTAAAGTGTTTCTCAATTACATGTAAAAAACAATTTTGACATTCATTTTTTTAAATTTTCCCTCCCTTATGTGCCCCCCCCACTGAGAAGGCAAGAAAATTAATATTGATTATGAATGCGAAATCATGCTATTTCCATATTAGCCATGTTGCAAAAGAAAATACAAACACAAAAAGAAGAGGAAGAGGAGGAGGAGAAAGAAAAAATTTAAAGTATCCTTCAATCAGCACTGAGAGCTCATCAGTTCTCTCTCTGGAGGTGAATAGTATTTTTTATCAGACCCTTTGGAATCACCACAAGATTCATGTATTAAAAATGGTTTATTCTGGAAGCAGAGTAAGAGATGGCATGTGAGTAGAGAAAGATTAAGTTGAGAGAGCATGAAATTATTCTAAAGGTAATAATAGTCTATGATAAGATGGTGGCAGTAGGCATAGAGGGCACATATTCAGGACATACTGTGAGCTTGTTAACTAATTGGATATGAGAGAGAAAAGAGTAAAAATTAACCTGAATGTTTTTGAATGTGGGAAAATTGGTGAATAGTAATGTCAAAACTGTAGCAAAATCAGAAGAAAGATGTTTACAGATAGAAAAAGTATTGTACTTCTTATTTTCTGCTTTTCTCATCCTATACCTAGGACAACTGAGATAGAGCAAAGAGGAGTGAGTTGCCTAGCATCACACAGTTAGAAAACCGTAACGCTAGGATGTGAATACCCATCATCAAACTCTAATTCCAGTGTTCCTTCTATTTTACTAGGCTTCAAGAGAAAGAGAATATTTGGGATTGTCAGTGGAATCCAAGGGATTGAAGATGCAGAACGAGACTTTGGGAGAAGTATCAGCTCTGGAAATTTAAGAATCATTTGTGTAGCCATGGAAGTGAATGCAGTTCCTGAAGGAGAAATTGTAGAGAGATGAGAATACAAGAGAAAAGAAAAATGGAAAGGAAAAAAGGTAAGAAATTTGAGAAATCATCACCTTAAAGTGTTGAGAAGAGATTAAAGAGACTACTAAGGAAAGGTTAGTGTGGCATTCAGAAAACAAAATGAGAATAAAATATCAAAAGGTAGAAGTGGTAAAAAGACAAAGGGGAGGAAAACCCAAAGAAAGGTCGTTAACTGCATCACTGATGGCCTTTGAGAGAGCAGTTTCAGCAGATCAGTGCTGATGGAAAATAGATCATAACGAATTAAGGCGACGGTTGGTTATGAAAAAGTAGAAGCATCAGTGTTGGCCTTTTTTCAAGAAGTTTCATAGTAAAGATAGTAGTTGATTAAGATATAGAGTCAAAAAAACAGTGTATTCATCTAAGAAGTGCCCCGAGTGATGCCAGAATGGAACCCTTACACTGGAGTTTCATGGCGATAAGTTTATGGTTCCACAGTATAATTCCAAGTTCCATTTTGTTCTGTAGAGTTGATGTGATAAAAGAAGATGCAGAATAATGGAACTCTCATACTTGAGGTTGAGAAAGAAAAGAACAGAGGGCCACATTCATGAGGCCAAAACAAAACAAAAAACCAAAGGAGACAGAAAAGGTGGGTAAGGAGGGAACAAAAATCAGAATAAGAGCATCTTGTTCTGTGAAGTTGAAACCAGGTAGGGAAGCAGATACAAAATGGGGGAAGCTGATCGTTCAGTTTCTGCTCTCTGTAAAGGAAGATTCTTGGAGGATTTTGGTTCCCACCCACCCCCAACTCTCCAAACAGAGGAGAGAGGAGGCTAAGGGAGAGGGTGTCCATTAAGGTTTGACTTGACAGCATACAAGTAAGATTAAAAATCATGAGCTTTTCCTGGGACAGATATTTTGTTCCATGGAGTTGAAACCAAGCAGGGCAGCAGATTCAAAATGGAGCAAAATAGGTTTCACATATAAACTTTAGGTACCTTTAGGTACCTAGTAACTTTCCATGCATATACAAATTTGTGCTGGTAAATATTTAACAACCAGTTCCCTCAGGGAAAAAATAAGTTTATGCATAAAATATTTTTTAAGTTTAATCTACATTACTAGTATTTTCTTCATCACCTCCTTAAGCCTGAACAATCCACAAAGCAAGAAATCCCTGATTTGTAGCAATCACCAATTTTTGGGTGTAAATGCCCACAATGAAAATTTAAATACTAGTTCTCATAAATCACTATGAGCTGGCAACAACAAATAATAGTTTGTGTCAATTTCTGATTTGATAGCAATAAAAATAGACATTTGTATAAAAAAAACACTGAGAAGTAGCACAAAAGAGATAAAAATGGCCAAGGTGACCTATTTCTATGCATTTAATTTACATATAACTGATGTGAGGACTTTATGATTAAGAACTCAGAAACCCTACATAGAGGCAACATGATACTTACAGCACCTATGGTGGCCATGAATAACCTGGTGCAATTCTGAATTGTGAAATAGAACACACTCTCCATATGGAAGACAGACCGAAAACATTTATTCAGACATCAGAAAGTCAAATCCATCATACTAACAAAGAAATTACATACACAATAACAATACAGAGGCAACACCATCCCCAAGACTTCCCTCTGCTAGCCTTCCCATAAACCAGTTCCCTTAAACAAATCACACAGGCTCCCTTAAATAAATCCAAACAAGCTCTCTCACACTAACCAGCTGCCTTTCCCAGCTCTAATTACTCTCTAACTTCCTCTCAACTCTGCTCTAGCTGTTTCTTCCTGTTCCACCATCACTGCTCCACCCCTTCCTGTTCCATGTGACTTAGACTCATGTGACTCAGGCTTCCATGTGACTTAAGCAGGTCTTAAGATGGGAGAGAGATGGGAAACATCTTCCCATGAAGAAGCAAAATTATATTAATAATAAGCAAAAATGTATTATCAATACACCCTGATACTTATAACCATATGGTGAAAGTGAAAGTGAAAAATTTTATGTTTCCTCTTTGTGGCTAGGCTAATTGAAACAGGAATTTTAGTTTCTCACCATGCTATAGAGGTGAATCATTTCACACAAGAGACTACTTTAGAAAAACATGGTTCTTCAACACTAGACCTTTGAATGAGAGTGAAAGGAGTTCTTAGATGAAAGACCTCAGAGTCTTGGAAGAGACTATTGGAAGAAAAACTTTAAATAGAGATAATTAGAGGGAGATGCTTGGAGATACTAGCTACAGGAAAAAGCTTGAATGCTTAGAAGAAAATTAGCAAGGAGTACAATGGAAAAGGTTATATTTTTCCCTTTTTTGAATTTCTATCTGCTGCCTGAGAGAAGGAAACATCTCAGAGTCAACCCAAAAGAACAAATCTAGAACTATAGATCTCACATTTAAGGGAAGATTTTTTGCTAACGCAATATGATTTCTCAGAGACCAGCTAAGGAAACAGACCAGGAAAGACTTTACTGATTCCAGGCTTGGGATCTGTTTTACTAAAACTGTTTAATGTTGGAAGTAATAGGAGAAGTCTGAGTGAAGCAATTGGCACAGAAATGACTCCACCCATCAGGAGAATGGAAAGTCCCAGAAGATGAGCAGGTGATCTACTACTGACTTGTGGTACAGACCGTTGCTGAGGAAGACCAAAGACATCAAGTCCCATAGTACAGAGATGGGTACAGGTGTCCTCTACTCACATACCTGTGTGGTATGCTACTGTAAGTAGGTACCCTGATCCATATTCTGCACTGGAGACATTGTGTGTGTGTGTGTGTGTCTAAGTTTTATAGGTAGAATTTTACTTTGTGATACAAGGTAGCTAGATGGTACAGTGGATAGGGTACCGGGCCCAGAGTCAGGAAGTCCTGAATTCAAGTCCATCCTTGGTCAGGTACTATCTTTATTGTGCTGGACAAGCAAGTTAACTGGCTGCCTCATTTTCTTCAACTGCAAAATGAGGATAATAACAGTACGTACCACTCTGGGCTGTTGTGAGGACCAAAGGAGATGAGATTTGGAAGGCACTGAAGATAAAGTCTGGCATATCATAAATGCATAATAAATTCTTGTTTTCTTCCTTATGATTATTCTTGCTGTGCCTTTTATTAAGTAAATGTTATTAAGTATAATGGTGTCATCTTGGTTTATTTATTAAATGGGAAACAGGGTAGTGGCTTAAGAGTAGGATGGTTTACATTGGAAGTATAGTTCCGCCATATTGTGTTTATCACTAGGATCCTAAGAGTCAATGGTTGCAGCATATTCAAACCCCACAGGGTACTCCCACCATACCAGCATGAGATCAGCTTGCAGTGAAAAAAACCAACAAAGAGAGAGAACATGAATACACGCAGAAGTTGGCTCATGTAGCTGAGTGAATATTAGTATCAATTCTGCCTAATCAAGCAATCAGAGTCACTGCAGCATGTGGAGTTGTCCCAGGTCTACAGTCCGAATGCTCATCCACTTTTGCAAGGGATTCTATCAACACTTGTGCTAGGTATGTCCAGTTGCCTGCTTCCTTCACAAATAGCATGAATGACTCTGATTATATCCAGTATACTGATGGAGATTTATTTTAAACAAGTGCACTTATTCATTTCTTATTTGTTTCTCCTGCAGCTAAGGAATCTTGGGAAAGAGTAGCCAGTGTGGGGATTAAGAGCTGCTGAAGTTTTACCACTGCTGTTTCTTCTGCTAATATTACCAGACTTGGCTAATTAAATTGTTTTACTTTGAATATTGAATGGATTCCAGATGATTGTTCTTGACACCTTTCATTTTTGCACCACCTGCATTTCTGAATATATCCTTCACCTCTTCACTCCCCAGAGAGTCATTGCTTTTAACTAAGTCTAAAATAGAACCAAAAAAAGGAGTTTAGTAACCATTGACTATTTCTCACAGCGTAAAAAATATTCGATATCCATAGTCTTTCTGCCCATCTCTATTCCAGAGGAAAAGATACATTTTTTCAACTCTTCTCTAAAAAAAAAGTTGGCCATTGTAATTATGAAGAGATTTAGGGATTTTACTAAAATTTGATTTGTTCTTTTTTTAAAATTTATAGTCATCCACCATATTATTTTCAAGGTTATTTTTACTTATTATGATCAGAGATCATAGAGGTAGATCTAGCAGGAATCTCAGAGATGATCAGGGCTTAAACTCTCATTTTACATATGAGCCACTGAGGTACATTAGGTATGCCCCAAGGTCATATAGATAGTCAGATTCCAAACACAGTATAAGGAGTTTTAATTTTAAAATTTTTATTTTATTTTTCAATTAACATTTATTTTCCCTTTCCCATTCACCATATGGAGAAAAGGAGAAAATCAAAACTTACAACTAATATTAACTGTTAAACTAGACAAATTTCTATATTGGCTATATACAGAAATATAATTCTCATTGTACTATTTAGTCCATCATGTCTCAGTTGAGCCAACAATAGCATGCTTTGTTATTGATTGGTCACTGCATTGATCAGAGGTCCAGTATATCTCCCACTGTGCCATGTTTTTAAAAGTCTTTTCATGTTCCTCTTCATTTATATATTTTCTTATGATGAAGAACATGTTCATGTAAATATGAATTCATCGAAACATGGTATGTTTAGAAATCAGTGTTTAGAAATCAATGACATAGACTCTGTCTGAAGTTCTTTCCTGCCACAAAAGAAGTGCTACAACAAATGTTGTGTTGCCTATGGGACCTTTTTGACTATCTTCGACATACCTGTGATATATACTTAAAAGAAAACACTCTGAGTGAAAACATTTTAACACAATCTCAAATTGCTTTCTATAATAGCTCTACCAATTCACATACACACACACACACACACACACACACACACTCACAGAATAAAAGATTTTTTTTATTTTTGCCAGTTATCTGGGATAAGGTTAAACCTTGAAGTTGTTTTGACTTGCATTACATTTATGAATAGTTGTTTGGATTATTCGTGTGTTTTTAATAGTTTGTGTAATTCAGAGTAGAGATTGAAACAGAAAAGGAATACTCTAGGAATATTGGAGAAGGAAGGACAAACTGACAACTAGTGGAATCAGGGAAAACTGGATGGAGGAGGTAGTGCTGAGATTTGAAGAATCATAAGAATTCTAAAAGGCAAAAGAGATCATAAGATCATAAAATGAGAAGAAATGTGAACATAAGAGACCATCTTCCAAATTTCTCATTTTACAGATGAGGAAACTGAGGACTATAAAGGGAAAATGGCTTGCTTGAGGTCGTATTGGTAATAAATGGAGCCAGAATTTGAAGTCAGGTCCTGAGACTCCAGTTTTCTTTCCATGATGGAGTGCATATTAGGCAAATGACTGTTGCTGATAGAACATTAAGTATGGAAATCAGCTAATTTTTCCATTTCTTTTTTTATATTGATAAATTTTGTTCTGTTAAGGCAAATATTCCACCTACAAAAGACATTCCCTCAAGATAGTTAAGCAAATAACTTTTTAAAAATTATGCAACCTTATGAGAGAAGGAAAGATAAATCCTTTAACTTTGGAACATAGGATAAGAGATTTAAACCTAGAAGGAACCTTAGAGACCATCTGGTCCAATCTTCTCATTTTATAAATGAGGAAACTGAGACCCAGAGAGGAAAAGGGACATACCTAAGGTTACACAGGCAGGAAGCAGCACAGCTAGGATCTATAACATATTTTCTCTTAAGACTAACCACTGTGAAATGGGAGATGGTGATGACATAGAGTGGGAAGTTAGTATTAATGCCCAGAGTGGAAGCCATTTTTGGAGGATTTTGACATCCTAGATAAAAGTCTGTCACATAATGTGGAGACCCAGAGTGAGAGGTAGATAGTGTGACCTCTAACTCTAAGGGAATTCTGATTTCTTAGTTCACATAAATTAGGACCAGATTTAGTTAAATGTTTTCAACCCCACTAAAAGCTCTCTCCCAAAAATAGAATACACACACACACACAGAGAGACAGATTGAGAGAGATGTTATATGTTTACACATATCAATATGGCATAGATATATGTTTACATTTGTAGATAGATGATAGATCAATAGACAGAGCTGTACTTGGTATCTAAAGGATGTATTTGGCATCAGGAAGATCTAAATTTAAATCTCTCTCAGACAATGACTAGCTATAAGTTTCTGAGCATGTCACATATGCTTTCACAGTCTGAGATTCTTCATCTGTAAAACTGTGATAAATAGCACCAATCTCATGGGGTTGTTGTGAGAATTAAATGAAATAATAGTCATAGTGTCTTTTGCAAACCTTAAAATGTTATATAAATATGTGCTAGTATTGTTGTTATCAATACAACTAGATAAGTTAAAATTATAAACAACAACTCAACAACCCAGTTTAACAAACCTATGAATGCAAGTTACTTAGCCATTCTCTCTTTGACCAAAATTGCTGAAAAGTGATTTTGAATAAATTAGCCTTAGAATTATATTCTATAACATATATCAAAATAAGCTCAAAGTTTATATGAAACAAAAATATCAATGGTTATATGCCACTTTTAAAAATTGAGAGTCAGAAAAATAACTTTCATAGCTATCCCTGCTCTGTGATTCATAATCACGTAAGAGATGGATATGATTTTGATATATAATAATTAATATATTATTAATATAATTATATATAATTGAATAACATAATCATATGTATGTTAATGTAATTAATACATTGCTAATAGAAATATTCTTATAATATGTAATATTTATTATGTGAAGTTGAATAGTTTTATAGGGACAAAATCAGTGCAAATAAGACAAAAAGGGAAATCATCAATTGGAAGAAAATCATTGTATTAAACACTTTTCATAAGTGCCTGATATCTAAAATATAAAGAAATCTAATGAATATATGACTAAAAATTATTTTCCAATAGATAAACAGTCTATATGAATAAATTTGAATTGTAGAATATTGAAAATCACATGAAAGATTTTTCAAAATCACAAATAATAAAAGAAATGTAAATCTATTCTAGAGGTTTCACTGGGAAATTGGCAAAGATGGGAAAAGTTGGGAAAAATTAATACTGTAGAAACCAGGCACACTAACAGAGTTGGCAGAACTTTGAATTGATCCAACCATTCTGGAAAATGATTTGAAATTATGTCAAGGAAGTGACTAAAATATCAGAAAATCAAATGCCAATCATTTATCCCATGGAAATCAATGACAGAAAAGATCCCAAAAATATTTAAAGTAACACTTTTTCTACTATCAATACAACGTTAACAGCATAGGTGCCTGGAGTGCCAATGCAATATTCATGCCTTACAGTAGCCATGAATCCTGGCACAATTCTGAATTGCAAAATACAACAGACTCTCTACATAGAAGACAAAACAAAACATTTATTCAGACACCAGAAAGCCAAATCCATCATAGTAACAAAAATCTGTATACAATTACAATACAGAGAACAACACCATTCTCAAGCCTTCCCTCTGCTCCCACAAACCAGCTCCATTAAATAAACCACAAGCAGGTCCCCTTAAGCAAACTCACAAACAAGCTCTTTTACTCATACTAGCCAGCTGCCTGTTTGCCTAAATCCTTCCAAGGTATGACTAGACTGATCATTTTCCTCTCAGCTCTGCTCTAACTCTCTGTCTTCCTGTTCCCTTTTCCTGTTCCACCTGCAAATTCCTTCTGCCACAGGCTCCATGTGATTCAGACTCATGTGACTCAAGCTTCCATGCAACCCAGGCAGATCATGTGAGTCTGTTGATGAAATGGAAAGATTTTTCCATTTAAATTACTATTACAGTGCCCATTAATTTTGAAATGTCTAATCAAATTGTGGTATACATATGTATAGAACATTAATACATTATTGAAAATTATGAATATGATGAAAACAGAGAAACATGGGGAAAATGCAAGTCCTTGTGCAAAATGAATAAATAATATAAAACCTGAAAAAATAATATAAAAAATAACAATGTAAATGGAAAAAATGTCAACAAAATAATTGAAAATGATTGCTGTGAAATGAGAATGATGAAGCCTACTCTCAAAGAAGAAATATCAAAAAGCACTTCCTCCTTTCTTTGAATTATATAGTTTATCAAATTTAGTGACATGTTGCTCAGTTTGGAAAAACACTTTTTCCTTTGTTTTAAGTGTATATGGCTGAGCTTAATGATACTTCCTCTATGAAGCACTCCTCATCACCTCTAAATGGTCTTTGAGACCTCTCCATGGAACATACAAATTAATTTGTACCTTTCTTGTGTCACTTATCATATCCTAACTACTGCTATCATTAGTTTCCTACCTCTCTTGTCCTCCTGCCAGCCTTTAGAGTCTTTGTGGATTTAACTTATGTCTTACTCATCAGAGCATCCCCAGCCGTACTGAATACTGAATAACAGATACTCACTAAAGGTTTGTTGAACTAAAGCTCTAGTGAAGACAGATGTAATGATTTAAAAAAAAAAGAAGAAGCAGCATCTTTAGTGGAAAGACTACTGAATTTTGAATCAGGAAAGATTTGTGTCTAAATCTCTCCTCTGATCCTGGAAAGTCATGAAACCATGAGAAGTCAATTACTCTTCAGTTTCCTCATTGATAAAATAGGGGTTGGTGCAAGTAGTAATCAGGTAGTAATTACCTTATGTGGTGATTTAAACATCAAATGACAGTAGCCAATCAAAAAATAGTTACTCAATGAACATTTATTAAGCACCTACTACGTGTCAGGCACAGGGGATGAAAAGAAAAGCAGAAGACAACATTATATATAATGCACTTTGTGTATCTTAAAGCACTATGGAAATATTCATTCATTAATCATAATTTAGGATTATTTGGGGGGCGGAGCCAAGATGGCAGAGTAGAAAGACTCACATTTGCTAGTCCAAACCCACAACCCATAGATTTCCTGTAAAAAGAACTCCTGACAAATTCTGGAGCAGTGGAAGCCGCGCAGAAACACAGTGAAGGAGATTTCCATTGCAGAGAGCCTTGAAAGACCACAAAGGTACCCCAGACGGGAGCCGAGTCTTGCCCTGCGGAGTCCTGTCCGGCCGAGCGCTCCCCTCCCCCGCTCCGGCCACGCAGCACTGAGAGGAGGGAGCAGAGACCAGCAGGCGTCAGGGACCTGGATCTCCGGCAGCGGCGAAGGTCCCTCCACCCACAGATGCACAGGTCAGTGAGAGAGACAGGCTGAGAGGCAAGCGGGGGATCTCTGGGACTCGGACCCCCTGGGAAGCGGCCGCTGCGGCAGAGGCTGA
>CM053772.1:115302577-115319418 GCA_028658325.1 Potorous gilbertii | reverse complement strand
ATCCAAAGAAATCATAGAAATGGGAAAGTGTCCCACATGTACAAAAATATTTATAGCAGCTCTCTTTCTAGTGGCCAAAAACTGGAAATCAAAGGGATGCCCATCGATTGGAGAATAACTGAACAATTTGTGGTATATGAATGTAATGGAATAGTATTATGCTATAAGAAATGCTGAACAGGGATTCTTCAGAGAGGCCTGCAAAGACTTATGTGAACTGATGCTGAGTGAAAGGAGCAGAACCAGGAGAACTTTGTAAACAGCAACAAGCACAGTGTGTGAGGAATTTTTTCTAGTAGACTTTGTACTTCATTGCAATGCAAGGACTAAAATAATTCCCAATAGACTCTTGAGGCAAAACATCCAGAAAAAGAACTATGGAATTGGATCACAGATTGAAGTAGACCATTTTCTTTTGAATTATGTTTTGTTTTGTTTTGTTTCATAGTTTTGCCCATTCATTTTAATTTTTCTATACAACATGATTAAGGTGAAAATGTATTTAATAAGACTGTATGTGTAGAACCTATATAAGATTGTGCACTGTGTCAGGGAGGGAGTGGAAAGTAAGGGGGAAGGAGGGGAAAAAAATCTAAGATGTATGGAAGTGATTGTAGAACACAGAAAGCAAATAAAATAATTTTTAAAATTTTTTAAAAAAGAATAAACACAAAAGAGGCAACTCAAACTCCAGGCTAAAACTACTCATGGTAGTGCATGTGCTATAGTTGCCATATGTTTGAAAGTTTAGCATTTTACAGGAGTGAAAATGAATAAACTCCACATCTACACCTTTTCAGGATACACCAATATTGCATGAAGTTACTAGTGGAGTCAAAGTAAAACAAATTTCCAGAGCTAAAGTCATTCCTTTGTAACGCTCCACTGAATTACTGGCTCCTCTAGGTTAGTGACCAGTAAGAAAATGCTTTATCTCCTCAAAGATGCAAGAGTACTGGATCCCACATGGCCAATGAAAAACAGTCAGCAAGTTCATCATCCTCAAAGTTCCAAGGTCAAAGCACTAAGCCACTCCAAGTAGCTGGAATAAAATAAGAGGAGCTTTATGTATGCTCCATTCAGTCTTCACTTACATTATACTCTTTTTCAGAGAGTTGTGGGGTTTTTTAGGGAGAAGTTTTATAAGTCATAAGACATGATACAAATATGAGTTATATAACTATTAGCTAGCTGCGTAACTCTAGACTGTTGTGCCTTAAATTTTCTGAGCTTCAATTTCTATTATAAATTGAAAAGGATGGAGTAAATAAGGTACAAGCACATTTTCTACTCTTAAAGTCTATTATTATATATCATGTAATATAAATCTATTATTCATGACCCAAATCTCTATTTATAAACTATTCTTCCAAGTCTTTTTTCTCATTTTTCTTAATTTTTCTAATTCGTTTGCTACACATAGATAAATAATATCAAATATGAAATATAACAATAAGAGGAATAATAATGTGTCCATCTAATGAAATATCAAAATGTAACTTGAACCCCTAAGCATTAAATCAAGAAATATTTATCTAATATCTACTCTTCATTAGTCAATTTTCTTGGCACTGTGCTTAGACTTGAGGAAGATAGAAAAACCTAAGATTTGGATGCCATAGTTAGAAACTTAAAATTTAGGATCATCATTTTAAAACTATAGGGAATCTTAAGTCATGAGATCAACCACCCCATTTTATAGAATAGAAAACTGAGGAACACACAAAATAAGGGATTTTATCAAAGTCACAACAATAAGTAGAGGAGCCAAGATTTGAATCCAGGTTCTCAGACTTCAGAACCATGGATCCTTCTGCTGACACAGCAACCTCCTTAGTCAGAGTTAGGGTATATGTGTTTAAATGTGTCAAGCATGGGAGAGCTGTCAGATGGTCACATATAATAAACTGCTATATGAAAGCCACAGACAATAAGTCAAGGTAAGAAATGTCAGGATAGTCCAAGCTTCCTTGAAAAAGGTAGGGCATTCACATACTTCAACAACATTAACTTCATAATAAAGCAATTAGACAGGCAAATGTACTTTAAAATGACAGTTTATGTAAACTGTTCCTACACCACTCATCAGTCTTATATATAAGAAAAAATGACACTGTGGTGGGAAAAGTGGAAATTCCATCTCAAGGTAGTGGCAGCACCTTTAATTTACACAGCCCAAGACCTGTCACCAAAGTGTTTTATTTCTGATTCCCTAGGAAAAATTGCAATACTGTGAATGTTAGTTTAAAATGGAGTAGAATATTTTTTTTCAGCTTTTTGAAAGTGTCAAATGTAATTTGCTCTGTATCTGCTCTGTATCTGTAAGAGATGGTTAGCTATGACATGGATTCAAGGAGCACATATGTAATCTGCTTCTCTTTGGATAGGTAACTGTTTTCAAAGTACAGATCTATAACTCCAACTTGGGTATGGGAATGGCATTTTTGAGTTATCTGCACCAATGTCCTTTAATCACATGTACTCACACACACACACACTTTTAATTGAAACAAATCTAGAGGAGGAAATACGAATTTTATTATAAAACTTTAAGAACTTTCAGGTTGCATTTTTCAAATAAACCAACAAAAAGAGAGAATTACTTAAAAATATGTAAAATTTTAGATCGTAGATTTCAAATAGCACTTTTCAAAAGATGTATGTCTTATACAAAGGCATATCACCTTACTTAAACAATTTATTTGCCTTGAATATAAAAAGGAGAATTCTGGTAACTATTATTTCTCTTATCGATAAGAACACACCTTCTAACGTGAGCTGCAGAAATCTTACTATCACTGGACATCTTCAAACAAGATAGAGATGATCTCTTGCCACAGATGTTGTAGAAGGGATATCTGTTTAATCTTGGATTAACCAAGGTCCACCTTATCACTGGACATCTTCAAACAAGATAGAGATGATCTTTTGCCACAGATGTTGTAGAAGGGATATCTGTTTAATCTTGGATTAACCAAGGCCCATCCTGTATCTAAAATTCTCTGATTTTATATTCACAAGGCAATTATCCAAATGATTTACTCAAAAGAACACTTGTCTCTACTACATAGTCATATTCATGTTACCGTGCTCCTGTGCTCAAAATACACTTCCAATTATGGGCTCCAGTGCTTGTCTTGGGACTGTCAGCTTCTGATTGATGAATGTTCACTTTATTTATTCACTACTCAGATTTTCTACACTGTGTATATGCAACATTTTCATGCCAGGCTATCACATATACTTTTCATTCTCCTTGCACCTTTCCTCATTTAGCTATGAGAATAGAAATCAAATCAATACTTCTTACTCAAATGCCCTATCAATCCAATGACTGTTCCTATGAATTTCCTGAGCAAAAGACCCCTTCATGACCAATAATCATTTATAGCATTGTCTTCCCTAATTAGAATATAAACTCCCTGTATATAGAGACCATCTTTTTTTTAATATTGTTTTTGTCTGGGGTTTAGGTTTGTTTTGTTTAGCATCCTCAGAGCTTAGTAAAATACAGTAAGCTTTCAATTCAAAGTTTTTTCTTTTATTTATTCATTTATTCATTCAAGAACAGTGTCCTTTAGGAAAACAAGAAAAAAAATATTTGCACTTTTATGAATGCCCTCCCTCCCCTCACCACAGAGGAACATTTTTGCAGTGACTTAGTTTACCCAAGGAAGAAATTTGAGTAAATTATACAGATGTAAGGAAACATTATGTCTGTCTTTCTTACATTGATCAAATGACACAGGCACTAAAATTATGCATTGCTGATTTACTGTAGGTGAAATTGAAATGTCAGTTCTGTGAAAGGAAACATAAAAACTTTTAGAGTATTCAGTAAACCTATAATCTTTGCCTTCATTTAGAAAAAAGATTCGGGGAAAACTCTTCTCAAATGTGTTTACTTTAAAATTGCAAACAGTCATGACAAATCATTGTGGTAGTATTTCAATTTTTACATTGCTGATTTTACATAGTTCCAATAGGTGCCATCAGGTTTCCTGTAAATTGATTTTTTTGCATAGCTGTTTTCTAAGAAAAGATACCTTTTGACTGATTTTACAATTTTGAAAATATCTACATCTCTGGGACTGAAAGTATAGCAAATTCTGTCCTGAATGTACCCTCAATTATATGTCTGCATAAACACTCAAAAACTAATGTAATCTTTCAAATATATGTTCAATAATTTTGTACTTTTCAAATATTACTGGCAAACGTGGTTTTCTAATTTGACTATTTGGATAATTATCTTGTAGACTCTTAGAGATGGGACAAACTTCAGAGATGATCTGGTCCAATCATTCACTTATCAGGAGTTTCTCTACAATATCCATGGCAAGTAGGCATTTTTTATTTCACTTTATAACCTTTGATGATGGTCCATATGTCAAAGCTAAAGTCAAAATCATTCTGATCAAAAATAAAAAACAGTTAATCAATGTCTTGTATTTATATACTCAGTTGAATGTGTGAGCTCATAAATTCAGGCATTTTGTCCAGTGATACAGATGAAAATCCATCTTCTGACTATTGCCTGCAACCTCTCAAAAGTTTGCTAAAACTCTACACAATTTTCTAGCAGCCTTCCTCAACTTCTCCTTATACACAAGGGTAATAGGGGAACATTAATAGTTGCTTCATACTCTCACTGGGCTGCCAAACTGCTTTAACCAAAAGGAGTCAGAAAACCTCAGTCTTTTTATCTAAGGTCACATTAAGCCTAGACACATCCATCTCCGAATAGATAATTATTCACCCAAGATCAAGTAAAAACCAAAAAAGGCAAGGTAAATCTAAATTCATCCTTACCTATCCAAGATCCATGCTTTAGAAGCCAGGTACTCATACCCACCTTTCTCCATCTCTTTCCAGTTGGTCCTCCAAACAGTCCTGAAACAATCCACAGCTTGAAAACAAGAGAAGGTGCTTTCTTAAAAATTCATTGAGTCATAAACTCTTACTGATCCATGGACAATAAAGGGATTTCCTCATTGTCTCAAAGCACCAAAGTCCTTCAGAGCTGACCCACTACATGAGTAGCATCCAAGAAATCTGTATTCCCAAAGGGCCCAAGTACTAAATTTGCATGTACATTGGGTCCCCAGAAACTTTCAGAGCACGCTACACACGATTTCCTTCAGATGATCCCTGTAGGCTAATTCAAACCCAATTTACTTAGGTTAAGCCTTTGGATGAAATTATTTCAGTAAATGTCAATATTCTTTCCATTCTTCATTTCTCATTTCTAATTTTCACTCATTTAAATAATTCATACTCAAATCATTTCAATTTTATTCTATTATCTGATTCTCAATATTGTTTTTAATAAATTCTTTTATTAGCAGTTGTTTTCCTTCATTCTTGATGAAGACCTAAATGACAATACAATGTTGAGTTCAGGGTACAGGGTGACCAACTGTGCCTGATCATTTTAATTCTTCTATGCAACATGACTAAGGTAAAAAGGCATTTAGTAAGAATGCATATGTAGAACCCATGTAAGATTGCTGTCTCTAGGAGGGAGTGGGGATGGAGAGGGGAAGAAAGTGGAGGGAGAGGAAAGAAATCTAAAGTATATCGAAGTGATTGTAGAAAACTGAAAACAAATAAAATAATCTTTTAAAAAGTCATCAGATGTTGGACTTCTTACGTCTTTTGTTCGTACATAGGATGGCTCTGGAGAAGAAAGTGAGGTTGCTGACTTTGCACAGCCGTCCTTCACTAAAATCAAATTCAACTGCAAGTCATGTCATTTTCTTGATGTCATGGTCTTCTTTGAGAAAGGCAAAGCACAACAACAACAAGGTTGGTAAGATTTTTTTTCAGAGACTGAGTAATTTAAATCCTCTATTTTTCTTTTAGTTTGGTAATTTTATTTTTTAAATATTCATATATTTCATTTTCCATTTTTATATATAACTAAAGAAAATAACTTCCAATAATTCTCATTTTCTTCTTTTTTACTAATTCTCCTTTTTGTGTTTTGAATAAGAAAAATTGTTTTCCTTTTTATTAAATTAGCTAATGGTTTGTCTATTTTTTCTCCTTTTGGAATCTTCATTTTCAAAATTTCTATTTTTCTGTTTCTTTGATATTTTTTTGTTGTCATTGTTTTGGTTGAATTCTCAATTCATTAATGTGCTGTTTTTCTTTTATTGAAAAAAATGCTTAGAGATATGCATTTTCAATACACAGTAGTTGTGTGTAGAAGTCCAGAAATTTGACTTTGTTTTCCCATTGCTGTCTTTTTTTTAAGAAATTTGCAACTGTTTCCATGATTTGCTATTTGACCCATATTTTCTCTGAAATTATATTGTTTAGCCTTCATTTTGAGATTTGAATCTATCATATTGGTCTTTTCTTAAAACCTTATTCAAATCCTTAATTTCTTTCTTGTTTAACATTTTGATCAATTGGTTTAGGTCTGAAAGGGAGTTCTTTGAGGTCCCCAATATATAGTTCTGTAGTCTACTTTTCCATGCAATCCAATTAGTTCTCTTTTTAATGCTTAGTTGTTATGTTATTTGATGTAAAAAAAAACAAGCATTTGCCATTTCATTGTGTGATGACTTTATTCATAAAGCAGTTTCCCTGTTTACATACTTAACCATCTATTTTTATTGTTGTCTATTCTGAGATCTTGACTACCATTCTTGCTCCCTTGAAATTGTCTAAGCAGCAAATTTTTCTCCAGTCACTCTTTTTAAATCAGTGTAAGATACTCTATTTCAAGTATAGTGCTTGTTGTAAAGAAAATATCACAAGATTTTATTTTCTAATTTAATGTAATTTTCAATCTATTTTATGGGTGATTTCATCCCATTCAGATTCACATTAATAACCATAAATTGTGTATTTCTCTGCTTTATATCCCCTTACACTTTTACTGCCATATCTTTTATTTAGAAGAAAGCAAGGAGAGTGAAAGAATGTGATTAATATTACTACTCTATAATGGAAAGGATTTAATCCCAGTCCTCTGACCCTCTTCACCCATCCCATACCTCAGACATTGGTTCCTATGCTTCCTCTACTTTTGAACCTTTCCCCTTTTTATCTCACTTATGAAGCTATTTTTTTCTTGTGACTATTCTTCCTCAATTCTGTCCTATTTCTTAAACTCCTGTACTTTCATCCTATACCTATTTTCCTATTAATATATGTTTATTTCAAACTGTATATGTGTTCAAACTTTTGCCCAATTCAGAACAAGGTTCACAAGATGCCCCTTTCTCTCCAATCTTACCTGCATATTTGCATACTTTTATTCTGTCATGCAATTATGAGAAAATTTAAGTACATCCTACCCCTTCCTCATTATTTCTCTAGAGTATTTTCTTCTCATCCTTTCTTTTCTAATTTAAAATCAATAAAATAGAACAAAAGTGATTTCCCCACCTTAGGTCATGTCTTTTATAACTTATTTTTGTGACTCTTCTAAATAGTAAAAATTTTAAGGCATCCTTGTCCCTTCTCCCTTTATTAGAATATCAATACTTAATATAATTTAGCATCTTCTGGTTTTATTTAAATGTAATTTCATTTCTAGATTTCTCATATCTCATATTTCCATTTCAGAGATCCTATTCAACTCTGGTATTTTCATTAGGAATGTTTAAATATCTTCTATTTTACTAAAAATCCATTTTTCCCCTGTATCAGTTTTCATAGTCAATTATTGTGACTTGTAAGTCTTTTTATGTTGCCTTTTGGAATACCATATTATAAAATTTCCCTTCCTTTACAATAACTATGGTACATTCTTACATCATCCTAGTTGCTTTCTTTCTGTCTGCTCATGGAACTTTTTTTTTTTACTCAGTAGCTCTAGGTATAGGCTATTATATCTTTGGGTATTTTAAATTTGCAGTTTCTTTGGGGAAGAAACCTGGAAATTAGTTCATTTATATATTTTTTACTTTACACTCTGGTTCTACTAGATTTAAATGGTTTTATTTCATAATTTCTTGAAGTATATTACCCAAGAGGTGGTATTGCTGTTATTGTTTTAAATTTTAAATCAGACTATTCTTAAATTATGTCTTCTCAACATGCTTTCTAGGCCAGTTTTTTTTTCAATGATAGGTGCCTTACATGTTTTTCTAATGTTTGTATTACTTTATTTTAATAGAACTTGTTTAATAGCATCTTTGATTTTTATTTAATTCAGAATATTTTTTGAGAGTCTATTACTTTAATCACGTTTTCCACTGTCTGTCAAGCTTTTTATTCACTTCACTTTTTTCTTGAAAACCTCTAATTCAATTTTAAATTTCACCTTTTCTCTCTTGCTTCAATTCTTCTCTTCAGTTTTGGACTCTTTGAAGCTAATTTATTCTCCTCTCTGAGTCTCTAATTGCACTTAATGTGGAGTTATCTTCTTTTCTGGTTTTAACTCTTGAGTTTTCTCTTAACACATGGCATTTTTTTCAGTATTAGTTTTCTCCAGTTTACTTATATCTCCAGCCTCAGTTCTTGGAAAGTGACTTTTTGCCAGGTTCTAATTCTAACCTCTCTGTGCTCTTAGATGGAGTGGGCAAGTCCTGTGCCCCTTGGAATCCGAATGCTGCTTCTGTTACCATTCTTGATCAGATGACTGGAAATAGGTCCTACCCTCTCTTGCAATCCAAGGCTTCATCCATCTTCTGGTTTCCAAAGTACTGTTATTGACCACAACTCCATTTCTGTCTCCTTCTTCTTGCACAATCCCTAACCTAGAGTTATTTTCTTCCTTGGCCGTGGCTCTGACATGATGTATTTGGGTGACCAAAATTGCTTCTCCTAGGCTTTTGTGGGAGCAGGGGGAAGGCTCTATCCCCTTACCTATATGAGATTATTCAGTACACTCTGCTAACCCTCATTTCTGCCAAAGACTCAACAAAAGCCATTTTGGTAGCAGTCCCCACTGACCAAAGTTTCTGGTGGCTTCCCTTTTCCTGTCCCCTCTCTGAACTCCTATATGCATCTGACTTTCTTCTTGTGTAGTCCTGGACTAAATAAGAGGAGTCTATTGCTGATTATTGTTTCATATGGAGCCATTTTAAATCTTTGATTAAGTATATATTGGTGAATAGGTCTCCTTTAGAGTCTTTCACTTTACCATCTCATTCAGCAATTCCTGAAGAAATTATTTTATGTTAATTCCTTGACTACTATATTTGAACACAGAGTATTGACTTTGAAAAAAACTGTAAAAAAGGTAAGGAAAATATACACCTATTTTACAATTAATATCTAGAAGGATAAAAAAATAATAGGTTGCTTAGTACATTAGTGAGTATGATCACTAACTAGATAACATAAATTAGGCAGTGCCCTTGGGCTTCCTAAGATATTCACTTAGTTGATTATGAGAAAAGCAAGTCTGAAATGTTTTAATTGTTGGCAGACTGATCTTTTGGCAAAGAAATAATGGTTTGGGATTCCAAGAAAAATGCAACTGATAGCACTTTCTACTTTTTTATTAAATAAACAGAACACTTACAAAGATTTCCCTGACAAACAAAATGGGAAGCAGCTTTAAAAGTAATTATACTCATGTCACCTAGAAAGACACATATTAAAAAAATATTATACAAGATTTACTGGAAACTAGGGGAAATTATGATAGTTTTATAATACATTTAATAGTATTATATCATGAACTTAGTTATTTTGTTAACTATCACCTCAAATCTTATAATACACATTTTTATTATTGAGGAGTTGGATTTGGATGATGTGATTTTGGTCAGTAAGAAATATTATGATGTAGTGGAAATAACACTAGATAAACATTAAAATCACTATTCACTTCTGAGTAGCATTAGGCAAGTCACCTCATCTCTCCAGGCATCAATTTCCTTATTGATCAAATAAAGGAGCTTGAATCACATCATTTCTAAGGCTCCTTCTGTCCCTAAATCCTATTGTCCCATGAAGGGAAAAGATTCAGCCTGAGAAATGAAGCTCTGAGGTTGATGATCTATTAAGACTAGATTTTCATTCGCATGTGCTTTCCCATCAGTTACTTTGCAATGGCACTAATGGCACCAGATAATGATCCTGAGAGTAACATAGGCAACTTTCCACAATAACACAAGAATAATTTTAGCTTAGCAATTACAATATTATATCTACCTTGCATTAAATTATATTAAGCACTAACAATTGTGAGGAATTTAGACTCTGCAGATAGTACACCTATATAAATTTCATATTACCACAAGTGAAACAAATTTTTCTCTCTCTTTCTGTCTCTGTTTCTCTATGCCTATGTCTCTATCTCTCTTTCTGCCTGTTTCTTTCTATTCTGTCCCTGTTTCTGCCTGACTCTCTGTCTCTGTCTTTGTCTCCTCTCTCTATCTCCTTCACTGTCTTCTGACTCTGTTTTGCTCTCTCTGTTTCTCTCTATGTCTCTATCATCCTCTGTCATTCTCTGTTTCTGTCTTTTTCTGTGTCTGACTCCCTGTCTCTGTATGTTTTCTCTGTCTGCCTCTCTATCTCTTTGTCTCTATCTTTTCTCTGTCTCTTTTTCTCTCTGCCTGTTTTTGTCCCTCTAATTGTATCTCTTTATCCCTTCTCTGTCTCTCTGCCCCTTTATTTTTTTCCTCTCTCTAATGTAGATGAAATGTTTATTTATTTCCCAAAAGAAATATTCATTTATTTTCCCAAAAATTTATTAATTTGTTTTCAGTATTCAACAATCACTTTCATAAGATTCAAATTTTCTCCCTCCCCCTTCCCAAGATAGCATGCAAAGTTATATGGGTTCTACACATACATTTCTATTAAACACTTTTTCACAGTAGTCATGTTGCATAGAAGAATTAAAAGAAATGGAAGAAACCATGAGAAAAACAAAACAAAATACTCTGCTTCATTCTGCATTCTGACTCCATAGTTCTTTCTCTGGATGTAGATGGCATTTTGTATCATGAGTCCTTTGAAAATGCTTTAGGTCCTTGAATTGTTGAGAAGGGCAAAAACAGTCCTTGCACACTGTGGTTGTTACTGTGTATAATGTTCTCCTGGCTCTGCTCACTTTATTAAGGATCAGTTCATGTAAGTCTTTCTAGATTTTTCTTAAGTCCACCTGTTCATCATTTTTATGGCACAACAGTATTCCATTATGTTCATATAACATAACTTATTCAGCCATTCCACAATTGATGGGCATTCCCTTGATTTCCAGTTCTTGGCCACCACAAAAAGAGCTACCATAAATATTTTTGTACATATGCGTCCTATCCCCATTTTTCATTTTAAGCATTCATTTACACAAAATTTTGAGTTTCAGATTTTCTCCCTAACTCTCCCCTCCTCCACACCCTGATATGGCATGCATTCTGATTACCCCTTCCCCCAGTCTGCTCTTCCTTTTATCTCCTCCCACCTTACCCACTTCCCCCTTACTTTCTTGTAGGCAAGACAGATTTTTATGTCCCATTGCTTACATATCTTATTTCCCAATTGCATGTAAAAACAAATTTTAACATTTGTTTTTAAAACTTTGAGTTCCAAATTCTCTTCCTTCTTCCCTCCCCACCTATACTTATTTAGTAGGCAAACAATTCAACCTAGGTTATATATGTGTAGTTATGCAAAACACTTCCATACTAGTCTTGTTGTGAAAGACTAACTATATCTCCTTCCATCCTATACCACCCCCACTAATTCTATTTTCAACTTTGACCCTGTCCTTTTTCAAGTGTTTGCTTCTGACTACCCACTTCCTCAATCTGATCCTAATCTCTCACCCCCCCCACTCCCTTTATCCCCTTCGTCCTTACTTTCCTATAGGTTAAGATACCCAATTGAGTGTGTATGTTATTCCCTCCTTAAGCCAAATCTGATGAAAGTAAGGTTCATTCATTTCCTCTCAACTTCCCCCTTTTCCCCTCCACTTTGAAAAGTTTTTCTTGCTTCTTGTATGCGAGATAATTTACCCCATTCTATCTTTCATTTTTTCTTTCATCCAATATATTCCTCTTTTACCCTTAATTATATTTTTTAGATATCATTCCTTCATATTCAACTCACCTTGTACCTTCCATCTCTCTCTCTCTCTCTCTCTATGTTTCCTCCAAATACCCTAATACTGAGTAAAGTCTCATGAGTTACAAATATCATCTTTCCATACAGGAAGGTAAATAGTTCAAACTTAATAAGTCACTCATGATTTCTCTTTCCTGTTTACTTTTTCGTGCTTCTCTTGATTCTTATATCTGAAAATCAAATTTTCCATTCAGCTCTGGTCTTTTCCTCAAGAATGTTTGGAAGTCCTCTATTTCAATAAAGTTCCATTTTTCCCCTGCAATATGATATTCAGTTTTTCTGAGTAATTCTTGGTCTTCATTATTCTTCTGATCTCCAGAATATCATTTTCCAAGCCCTTTCACCCCTTAATGTAGAAGTTGCAAGATTTTGTGTTATCCTGATTGTATTTCCACAATATTTGAATTGTTTCTTTCTGGTTGCTTGCAATATCTTCTCATTGACCTGGGAACTCTGGGATTTGGCTACAATATTCCTAGGAGTTTTCATTTTGGAATCTCTTTTAGGAGGTAATCAGTGGATTCTTTCATCTCTATTTTACCTTTTGGTTCTAGGATATCAGGGCAATAATTTCTTGAAAGATGATATCTAGGCTTTTTTATCATGGTTTTCAAGTAGTCCAATAATTTTTAAATAATCTCTCCTGCATCTATTTCTAAGTGGTATTTCCAATGAAATATTTCTCATTGTCTTCTATTTTTTTATTCTTTTGTTTCTGTTTTATAATTTCATTTTTCTCATAAAATCATTAGTTTCCACTTTTTCCACTCTAATTTTGAAGTAATTATTTTCCTCAGTGAGTTTTTGAACTGCCTTTTCATTTGGCCAGTCTTGTTTTTTAAGACATTTTTCTCCTCATTGCCTTTTTGAGCTTCTTTTGCTATTTGGGTTAGTCTAGTTTTTAAAGTGTTATTTTTTCAGTAGTTTTTGTGTCTCCTTTAGCAAGTTGTGGACTCATTTTTCATGATTTTCTTGTTCATTCTCATATCTCTTCCCAATTTTCCTCCACTTCTCTTACTTGATTTACAAAATACTTTTTGAGTGCTTCCATGGCTTCTAATTGAGTCAATTCATATTTTTCTTGAAGGTTTTTGTTGTAGGAGCTTTGATTTTGTTGTCTTCTGGATGTAAGTTTTGTGGGCTCAGAGGTACTTGAAGATGCTGCTGCTGCAGCCCCTGTTGCCAGTACCTTGTACTCATCCACCCTGGAGCTGAGGTCAAACCATAGATGAACCACACCCCTCCCCCACTCACGTCAGACAGAGTTTCTGCACTGACCTTCCATGCTCTTTGCCATTTGTGGGTTGAGAACTGCCACAACTGTCAATGATTTAGTTCTCTGAGGCTTGCTTTCCCTCTGTGCTGCTTGGGGTGGTCCAAGCTGGACTGTGCTTGACTCTGCTCCCAGCCCAATGCAATAGATACTTCTTGTTGACCTTTCAGGCTGTCCTGGGCTGGAGATTTGCCTCACTCCATCACCTTGTGGGTTCTGCAGCTCTAGAATTTGGTCAGAGTCATTTTGTACAGGTATTTTCAGGGGTTTGAGGGAATAGCTTGTGAGGCCAAGCAAAGTAGTATCTTTTGCTGCTTTTGTTTTAGTATAATCAAGAAGTATAATGCCTCTTTTGAATAATGTGATCAAAGAGAATCTTTACCACCTAATGTTGGACTTGCCTATTGAGGGAAGCTAGGTTAGGGGAAATGTTTTGTAAGAGGGTCCCAAGTACCTTTTGTTTTTTTTTCTGAGGCACTGGGTAATAGACCCAGTTTTCAGACCCTCTGGCTCTGAAAAGTGTATAAATAACCTAAGGATGAGGTTTTAGTTTGGGGTTTAGTTTTTGGAAGAAGGTTTGTGTGCAAGATGGGGCTCTGAGAAGCTGCTTAGCAGTCCCATGGTTTTGAAAACCCAGATGTTGGTGTTTCCCACTCTGGTAAAGATGCATATATGTTAATGGTCAGGCAGTTTGGAAGTGCTGCCTGTTGATTTTTGATTTCTCTGAAATTTGAATTTTGATTTTCTCTGATACCTATGCTTGATAAAAGTTATTGTTAACCTCTCAAAAGTTGTTTTTCCTTTTAGAGAAGCAGATCAAAGAACCCGTGGTAGCAGACCCCTCTTGTATGTTGGGGTGTTTAGTGATATAGAGCTCAAGCAGGTCCTTGCTTTTACTTCATCATCTTGGCTCTACCCTTCTCTTTCCCTTTCTATCTTTCTCTTTCCCTGTGTCTCTCTGTCTTTCTGCTTATTTCTCTGTCTCCTGTCTCAGTCTGTCTTTTTTTATCTTTGTTTCCTTTCTTCATCTCTATTCCCATCTTCCATCTCTCTGGCTATGTCTCTGCCTCCTGTTTCTCTCTCTTTCTTTCTCATTCTATCATTTGCCATTTCTGTCTTTTAGTATTTATCTCCATTTCCTTCTCTCCCTGTCTCTTCTCTGACTCTCTGTCTCTATATGTCTCCCTGCCTGTATCTCTCTTTATCTTCCTTCCACCTTCCCTCACTGCAGACTCCCCCTAGTCAAGGGAAATTAATTTTTGGGAATATAATTGTCTCTATAATTATGATTCTATCAACCTGCTGATTGATAGAATGGACTATGTTTCTCTTATGTACTCATTATTTAAAAAAGAAACACTTTAGTAAACCAGGCAATGACATTTAGTGCACCTATTATCATATATGATAATTTACTCAGTTCAACAGGCATTTATTGTCTACTATATGCTAAGTCCTGGTAATATAAATACAAAGATCAAAGATATCATCCTTAAGAGCTTTCCTTCTTGCGGGAATAACTATGTAAACAGATAAGCAAATGCAAAACATTCACAAAGCAAATAAAAATATTTTTGGAATTACAAGCAACAATCAAAAGGATGAAGAAAGTTTTGATTTGGGAGAGGAAGGAGGGTGACACTTGAACTAAGTCTATAATGGACATGGGTGAAGATGAAGGGGAAGAAATAGCCCCCCAGGAAATGAAACAGTCCATGGAACAGAGATGAGAGATGGAATATCACTTATGGAAAGCACTAAACAGGCAAATTTGGCTGAAATGTGGAGCTCTTGATTGGATACAATGTAAAATCAACTTAGAAAGATGCATGAAATCAGATTGTGAAACAGGCCCAAGAGGATTTCTATGACTGATTTCCCTCATTGCCCCAGTTTCTGTGCATTTTCCCATCTCTACCCCTGTAGCTGATCTCATGCCAGGGACATCATTAATGGACAGAGACAGATTTTAACAGAAAATGACTAGATTATGAAGTCCTACATACAGAAAGAAAATGGGTAAAAGTCTGTCCTGCTTCCTGGTAGATGGAGAATAAAGTTCATAGTCAATTAGAAACTGAAACTATTTTTGATTGTCTTGCTGTTACCCCTCCATTTCTAGATAGATTTAATAGTTTTCATGATTGCTGATTTATAATACAATTTCAGATCTGATAGGGTTAGGCAACCTTCCCTATCATTTCTTTTCATTAATTCCCTTGATATTCTGAACCCTTTGTTCTTTCAGATGAATTTGGATATTCTTGTTTCTAGCTCTAGGAAATAATTATCTGGTAGTTGTTTGGTATGGCACTGAATAAGTAAATTGCTTTAGGTAGAAGTGTCATTTTTATTATATTAGCTCAGCCTACCCACGAGCAGCTGATATTTTTCCACTTACTTAGATATGACTTTATTTGTGCGAAGTGTTTTGTAATTGTGTTCATATAGGCCCTGGGTTTGTTTTGGCAGGTAGACTCAGATATTTTACAATGTCTAGCTTAGCTTTAAATGGGATTTTTCTGTCTATTTCTTGCTGTTGGGTTTTGTTAGTATTACATAGAAAATAGATAATTTATATGAGTTTATTTTGTAGCCTGCAACTTTGTCAAAATTGTCTATTATTTCCAGTACTTTTTAGTGTCTTCTCTGGAATTCTCTAAATATATCATCATATCATCTGCAAAGAATGATAACTTAGTTTCTTCTTTTCCTATTCTAATTTTTTCAATTTCTTTTTCTTCTCTTACTGCAACAGCTAACATTTCTGATATCATATTGAATGTCGGTGGTGATAATGGACATCCTTGTTTCACCCCTGTTCTTACTGGAAATGTATCTAGCTTATCCCCATTACATATATTGTTTGCTGATGGGTTTAGGTTGATATTTCTTATTTCTTTATGGAAGTCTCCATTTATTCTTATGTTCTCCAGTATTTTCAATTAGGAATGGGCATTGTATTTTGTCAAAAGCTTTTTCTGTGACTATGTAGATAATCATGTGGTTTCTGTTAGTGTTGTTGTTGATATGATGAATAATGCTAGTAGTTTTCCTAATATTGAACCAGCCCTGCATTCCTGGTACAAATCCAATCTAATCATAAAGTATAACTCCTGTGATAAGTTACTATATTCTTTTTGCTAATATCTTATTTAAATTTTTTGGATCTATATTCATTAGAAAAATTAATCTATAATTTCTTATTACTATTTTATGGTTTTCGGTGTTCTACAATCAAGTCCATATAACTTAGAATTTTCCCCTCCCTTCCCCTCCTTTCCCCCTACCATTCCCTTCCTTCCCTGAAATGGCATAAAATTTTATATAGGCTCTATACATACATTCCTATTATGTACATTTTCACCGAAGTCATGTTGCATAAAAGAATTAAAATGAATGGTAAATCATAAAACAAATCAAAACATAATACAAAACAAAATGATCTGTTTCATTCTTTGATCAAATTCCATATTTCTTTCTCTGGATGTGGAAGGAATTTTGCCTTAAGAGATCATTAGGAATTTTT
>CM053772.1:115255471-115302077 GCA_028658325.1 Potorous gilbertii | reverse complement strand
AGCCATGATCAAAAAAAGAGCCTAGACACCATCCTCCATGAAATTGTCAAGGAGAATTGCCCTGATATTCTAGATCCAGAGGGCAAAATAAGTATTCAAGGAGTCTATCTATCACCGCCTGAAAGAGATCCAAAAAGGATTATTTGGACTGTACATGACTACTAAATTCTGTTTGGTCTTTTAGATGAAAGGGCCTATAAAAGTCTTTAAACAAAACAAAGGATGGAAAAATAGTCCCCCTCTTCCCATTTTACAGTTGGTATTACCTTACATTAAATTAATCCTTTTCAAAACTTTTCTATAGAAAGCAAAAGCTAAAGCTACCCTGGTTCTTTACTACCATTTAAACTATGTAGATTATGTGTTATTTCAGTTGATAGTTACCACACTTAGAGGATATAATGCCCAGGGGAGTCAAAAGCAGCTCTATTCTTTTGTAAGGCTTGTCAAATCCCCTTTGGCTTCCCTTCAGGGAAGAACTTAGCGTAGTGACATAAATTTTTTATATAGTTTATTAGAATGAATTATTCCTATGCAATTCTGTATTTCTTCTTTTATTTCCAAAAGTCTCCTAAGAACTTATATCTCTTAGTAAAGGTTTGGCAATGCAATATAAAGCACACTGCAAAGGCTAAAAAATCCTTAAGAATTTTTATTAAATGACCAAACTTGTCTCACAAGTAGAAAATTTGAAAAATTTGCAAACACAGCAATGACCGCCACCTCGAATGTGTTTCCTATCTTTTGGGTATGAGGTTATATGACAAATTAAAAATGATAACTCTGGCATCCTGATACATTCCAATCAATGGCTTTGTCAGTCTACAGTTATTGTCCCTACCTCGAATCAAAATGTAAGTGGACATATTTCTCTTGTTATTAAATCTCCAGAGGCACAAATGGAGGAAGCAGATGAACCAGGCAAGATTTGGGGTTAAATCAAGTTTTTCATCTTCGTGACATGCTTGACACAGCTAAAGTCTTTTCTTCCCCACTTAAGTTCCTCTTACACCAAAGTTATGGTCAGATTGTTCTGGACAAATATTTTTGGTTGACTTCAACATTGTTTTTCCTGTGTTTATATTTTCCTAATAGTCCTTTATCCATTTCTGCCCGAGACTTAGGAAAATAAAAGTGGGAGAGAAAAAAAATAGTATTCCACAAAAAAACTCCCTCAGCTCTTTCTGATGTCACTTTAATTAGACTTCAAGGACATACAGAAAGAAAGAAGGATAACTAGGGAAAATGTATTTCCTGTTAAGTGCAGTTGTCATTAAAAGCATATAAGTCCATGACTGAAAAAATATTTGCTTTACAGTAATCAAAGTTTGTTTCTCATAAGTGACAGTGAATTGGTGGTGTTATTCCTCCACTTGATCTTTCTTTTATAATTTGTTAATAATAGAACTGTGCGTTCTGAAAAACAAAAGCTTATGAGCTGAGCCATCGATTTTCTGTGAATTAGAGAACATCCATTAGTTTTATATAACATTAAGTGACAATGAAATTAAAAGGAAATAAATAGATGGAGGACTAAAGACCTGCACTCATTATATCTAACTTTTTGAAAGTATCATTTAAAACTTGAGAAGAATATGTTTTGTAGACAAGAGTTGCATATAATAATGCCCATAACCATAATCAAAAGACCCAAATCTCATACTCATGTTGTTGTATACGTGTTACATATTCATACCTTATATTTTGTTCAGTGTGTTTTTGATTCTTAGAAATTAGCTGTTCTTAACTCCAAACCTTCCCATAGGGCAGGTCCCCTCAGCTCCCAATTGCCACATTTTTTTTTTAACATGCGCTTTATTGAAGACACACTCCAGGAAGATTTTATCTTGAAATAGGGTTAATGCCCCTACAGCCAAAGGCTCAACTGTACTTCTCTACCTTTTGGGTACTTTTCTAACTTTGTGAAAACTGACCTCAAGGGGAGAAAGAACAGCTATTTCAGAACTTTCCAGATTACACTCTGAGATAAATAAAAGCCTCCTTTCTGCAGGAAGATTTTTGAATCACTCAACGTTTGGGGTAGTGATTTCTGGTTGTGTAGTAATAGGAACTTACATGCACTTAATAATAAGGAGTCAGAGGTTGTAACAGGAGCAATATCTACTACTAATTTGGGCCCATTGCAGTAAAGATGAAGATACCCTTTACACAGGCCAATCTTTCCCTAAAAAGCATTGAGACCATGGTTGAGACTTAATTTGTCCAGACACTAAAGTTTGGATGATTGATGTAGCTTCCTAACCATCAGGGTAACCCTAACAAATAAGTACCTTGTGCTTCTCAGACTTTACAGACTTCCCACTGATCCCTTCTGATAGATGAGGTCATCTGACAAATGGGAAAACAAGGGAGTTTGTGCCCAACTGAGTCAAATTTTTGTTAAATATTCTTTCAATGCCATTGTTGAGTAAATTTCTTCTGTTAAATGATCTATGGTCTATGAGTTTCTCATTTCATTCCAATCCAAGGTCTGGATCATTGGTCTGGCTTGAGTCAAGCCTGCCCAGAATATTTAGCATAGTTTTCAAGGCTCATGACTATCCTTTTGATTGAACTGGGGAAAGAAAAGTACAGAAAGAAGGGAGATGTTGGGGATTGAGTGTATTGTTGAAGGATCCTCATGTCTTGTCACATAACAGTGAATTCTCTCAATGGGACAGGGTGAAGGGCCCCATCGATATGGTAGCATTAGTCAACTGGATACATAATGAGATTGACAAGGGAAAGTACTACTAGGTCTAGTGTTCTCTTGCTGCTTCTGATAGCCCTAGCAAAAATGAATCACCAATGTAAGAAAAATGTATTAAAACCTACAGAGATGAATTCTAAAAGGCAAGTGAATAGGAGAAGGAATAAGTGGGGAACCTGAGAACCTACTGTGATTGTTGAAGAGAGCTGACTTGTGTTTTTACTTCTTCCTGGGGTGATGGAGGATCACTTACTTTACAAGGAGGTCAGAGGGCTGGCAGACTTTCACTATCAAGAAACACTGGAGTTTGCAAGACAAATTCAAACCAAAAAAACTTGATTAGAACTATTGTTCAAATAGTTGGTGAATTAGTGTCTTGAATGTTTCATGGAAGATTTACCTATCCATTTATGAAAAAGACCATTAAATCAGTTAAAAACTCCAGATAAGTACTATTTTTTGTTCCTTTTTTTAGGTGATTAAGATCAGGAGATAAAAAGGATTTGGTGAACCAATTCCAGTCTGCTGCACCACATACAACTCACTCTGTTATTGCCACTCTTGAAAACAATAGGATTTCACCTTTTGAGAAGAGTGTGACCTTCCTTGTCACACCACTACAGAAGCAAATATCCAATAGTGACCTTATGGCAACTTCTATGCTGGTCATTGTTGGTAGGACCAGTAGCCTAAACAACCAGACATCTCCCTGGACCTCCATTTTGTGTCTGATCTAGTCCAGTGTTTCAGACTCAGGAAAACCTTAAAGTTAACAAAACCAATTCATGTAGTTAACACCAAACAATTCTGGATTTCAAGAGAATAAATGCTATTTCCTTCCTCGTGATGAAGGTAAAAAAGGCTAGGTTACTTTGCTATATAACAACTCTATATAACTGGTGAGGAAGGCAGAGAGTATTTAGTGACTGAAATTGAAGTACAGGTAGCTAAACACAAAATCAATCTTCTGATGACTGTAGTTATCGCAGATTCCCTCAGTGTGGCAGACAATGATGCCTTGGTCTGTGGGCAGCAGAATATAGTAAGCAGTAGAATGGGCCCAGCAGAATGAGCAAGAATGTAATTCCAAACACTGTGGATAGTGTCATAGGTTCTAACAGCAAGAGGAGCACCATCAATGCAGGTCCCAAACATAGTGGGCAGCAACACAAGAAAGTGCATGGGCAGAAACATGGACATCATCATGGACAAGTGGTGCTGATAGCTTGCTGTAATTTGGAAATGATAAGATCCTTCTATATTGCTGTAGTGATCTCCAAATTCTACTTTGCTTATGGCTTAAACTTTAAGGAGCATATGACCTCACCCCAAGAGATGTGTGATCAGTCAGCTGAAGAAGGAGATGATGGATTGTGTATCATTCTTTTCTCTATAACCAGTCAAAGTCTTTGTCTCTAATATAACCACACTTACTCTTATCCTCCAACACTTCCCTACCCCACCAACTTCTACTTTGCAAGTCCCAAAACTAACTTTTTCTAGCCTGACCTCAGCCCCCCAGAGTATTTATAAATTAAAAACATTAAATCCTCTCTCACCCAATATATCAATGCCCTGTTGCCCAGATCATCTCATAGTTGCAGGAAGCACACTTCAAGGAGCGTTCTGCAATCAGTGACTAGAGATCTAATTTCCTAAGTCAGGCCTGTCCTACAAAAGTATCCAACCTCAGAAAAGTCATGTTTGTCAGAAATAAGCACTTCTGTAAAAGGGGGATCGGCTCTGCAATCCAGTGATTTTTGAATCTAGCCTCCCAAGATACCCAATAAGGATTCACAACTTTAGGGATTATAGTGATTGACCCACTCTAGCCTTTCCTTATTCCATCATCAACAGGTGTTACTGGGACCTCTAGGTCCTTATTCACTCAGAGAGCTTCATATATCCCAAGGAAATGGTTCAGATGTCCCTCAATTGGCATGTTTCCTTTTCCCTAAGATAATTTGAATAATTGCTTCACAAGGAGGGTTCCTTCACAATGAAGGAACTATTGCTAGAGATTATCTTATCTTCTAATGACTCAGAGGATCTAAAACTATTTACTTAGAAGAAAGGGAAATCCTTGGTTAAATTAGTGGCAATCCTGAGTCCCTGAATAAAGATAATGAATGGTCTTTATTGAACTCCCAGACATAGCAGTACTCCCTTATATGAGGTCCCTAAAGGGACAAAGATTTGGTATAATCACCCTAAAATGAATCTCAGAGATAAGATTTTTCTCACTGGTGAGCCAGGAAATATTGAGTAATGGAGGATGAATCTTGGAATAGACTCAAAGGGTCGTAAAAGGGTCGTCAAAAGACGTAAAAGGGTTAGAACATCTTAACTAACTTATTACAGATGAACCTGACCTATGATGAAAATCAGTGACTATGTCAGGAGTGTGTAGTGTGATACTGGGTGACTGGTGGAGCACTTGTGTTTTCTTGGTGCTAATTACTAGGCCAAAATTAGCACAGGCAGAAGAGAATTGATCCATACTTTGTTTCATCTCAGCTTCAGAGGCTGCCTTGAGTGCACCATCATTCACAAATAGAAAATCATGCACCAGCACTCCCTCCATTTTGGTTTTGGCTTGTAGCCTTTTCAAGTTGAAGAATTTATCATCAGCATGGCAACTTATCTTGATTTTGTGTTCACCCTCATTGAAAGTATTTGATAACATGACTGAAAACATGCTAAAAAAGAATGGGAGCAAGCACACAGAATTGTTTCATTTCAATGGTGAAAGCACAAGAGTATTGTTGCTTATCTACAGCACAGAGTCATGAAATTGACGTACAATGATGATGAACTTCTTTGGGTAACCAAATGCTGACATAATTTTCCATAAGCCCTCACAACTAACAGTATCAAAAAACTAAATTGCCAAGCATTCAAACTATGCTTTAGCGAGCCCAACTCTGATGAGCTGACCATGTTGTTCCAATGCAAAACATACACTTAGAGAACTCACACAGGACAAGCATTCACATGGTGGTCAGAAGAAGCACTACAAGAACACTCTCACGGTCTGTCTTAAGAACTTTGGAATTGATTGTGTGACATGGGGGACACTAACGCAGGACTGCTCATCACAGTGTACCCACATCAGAGAAGGTGCGGTGCTCTATGAATAAAGTAGAATTGAAATAGCTCAAAAGAAATGCAGTATGCACAAATTTAGAGTATCCACTCCAGATGTTCACACCAACTACTTGTGCTCAACCAATGGTAGAGCATTCTGAGCTCATATTAGTCTGATCAGCCATAGTTGGATACAATGAAACTTGACTCTTGCATACTGATGTTATTTTGGTCCTCTTCAAAAACGAAGGACAACAACCATCATCAATCATGTCAGGAGTACCATCTCCCACACCAAGGCTCTGATTTTCCTTCTCTGCTTCTGTTTATTGTCATCACTATACATTGTGAGATGCATCGAGAACTACCCACAGAATCACTACAAACTCACATACCTATATTCTTTTATACTCCAAATTGTTAAGATATAGAACAAGGGTCTTCAAGGAAGTTGTAGGAAAGGGAAAGTTATTGGTGAGAATATTTCTGTCATTTCTGGTGTTTGTTCCTTGGGGCATTCTTTCTTTATGTACATGTGTATGTTTCTCCTCTTCTAGTGTTACCTATGCCAGACTTCTCTTTTCTTCAAGATCAAGATTTTAAATCCATTAAAAGGCAGATGATTCTCTAGATTAGAAGATCTTTAACACCTTGCCACAAAGGGGTAGAAAATGGTGGCAACAATATCTGATTTCTACCCATGGCAGTAAGGCTGGAAGTTCTATTCCACATGAACTAGTTTTTTTGTTCTGTTTTGTTTTGTTTTTTCACAAGAAGGCCATCAAATCATCCTTGAGACTTAAATGGTCTAGAAGACCATGCTATTATTGAGTATTCTACTTTTGTCAAATAGTCTATTTCCTAAAAGTATATCATTTTGTTTTAAGGCTGAGCCTAAACCACTGCACTGGCCTGAGTCATTCTTGACCCACAAGAGGAGTCACGTGAAATATGGTTGTTCAGTCAACAGAAAGGAGAAGGTTTACAATGAAATAAACTCACTGTTGCTGATGGAGGTGCTGGGTGACTCCTATTCCTGTATACCTACAATCAGTTATGCTTCATCCTATAAACATAAGTCTCATTTTTATAGTCATTTCCTAAACCCTGTGATTTGAACCTGAGCACTAATTGGCTTGTCTTGTCAGTATGATAGATGATTATGCCGCACAGGAATTTAATCAGGTTCTCAAAGTCATTCATCTACTTGTTCATTCATTTATTATGCATCATTCAACAAATATTGATTGAGTTCTGCCTATGATGTTCACTGAACTTAGTTCTGTGGAAATCACTCAGTTTAAGATAGCACTTCTCGCTATCTATCCTCAAGGAGTTTACAGTCTAATAGAGTAGGTAGGAAACATACTCAGATTATTATATTTGATTGGTAAGTATCATATTACTCATTAAGAAGGCTAAATTTCTCTCAGATATTTTATTTTGATATTCCAGAAGTTATAATTAAATGACAGCTTGATTTCTGGAAGCACTAACTTTTTCGGTTACCTAACCTATGTTTGTGATGTTGAAGTTGGAGAGTTTTGAGAGAATGGGCCACAAAGTTTCAGAAAAAGAGGAAGATACTAAAGAGATGAAAAACAAATAAATTTCAGTATCACTGGGGAAAGGGGGAGGAATGAAAGTTAAGAGAGCTACAAAAGCTACTGGCCTATTTGACTACTTTTCATCTATATAAATTTTTACGATAATTAGCTGAACATGTAGTTAGGGCATTCTTAATGAGGGTATTGCTAGAGAACAGGAAGATTTTCACAAGCTATATTCCATAATAAACCATATCTATAACATCTCATAACTAAGTGAAAAGATGCAGAGAATACAATATTCCACTGACTATAGTTTGTTGACCATAAAAAAAATATTGATTCAATAAAGCAAAATGCTTTAAAGGCTTTTCCCCCCATAAGACAGCTCTTACACATACATCAGCATTACTGAAGATTCTTTGAACTATATAACAGAGATAAGGTTATTTGAAAACCCTCTGATGAATATCAGGCAAGATAGAGTTTTTAAAGAAAGAGTTTTGCCTAACCATTCACTTTGAAAAAGCCAAGTGAATAAATGTCTACTGTCAAGATTATGACAAATTACTATAAGGATAGAGCTCATTCCTCTCTTCTCTTCTCTTCTCTTCTCTCTCTCTCTTTCTCTCTCTCTCTCTCTCTCTCTCTCTCTCTCTCTCTCTCTCTCTCCATATATAAGCATATACATGTATATATGTATGTGTAATCCCCAATATATATATATATATATATATAATATATACATATCAAAAATAAATATCTTTAAAGAGCAATGAAGAGGCACATGTTGGGTGTGAACAGGATTCAATAAATAACAAGCAAAAATCTTTTTAGAATAAATACTTTAAAGGATTTAATATGAGAAATAAGAGATGGGAAAAAGAGTGCTGAGTCATATAGTAAGTCCAACAGATAACCAATGGAAAGACTACGTGCCCATATTATCCTTATGACATCAAAAGAATTCAAGGAAGGGTACCAATAGTTTGACTGGACCATTGCAGGAAATTTGGAGAAAATGAGCAAAATTCACATAGAATGGGAATGTATGAATGGATTGTTGTTGGAATGACTAGAAAAAATATCTACATGGAAAAAATGACAGACTCATTTGATAATTTGAGAAACGATACATTAGTGTCTTTGAGTGCTTGATCTAAAAGACCTTATTCCTTTTTAGGAAATTAAATCAGTTCAGGACTAGGGCCTGTTAAAATTATCTGCGGTAAGACTTTCTAATGTTGCTATATGGCTAACTCCTTTTTTTTCCCTCTAGTCAATCAATTCTCCATACTATCCAACTTTATTCCTCACTAAACCTCAAGCTTCATAAGAACTCTGGAAACATAACAGGTCACAAAGAAGCTAAACAAGAAATGTCAGTTGACTAGAAACCACAGGTGAAGAAATTGAGGAAGTTTATCCTAGAAAGAAGAATTTGAGGAGGCATGCTAGGAATCTCAAAATAATTGAAGAGTGATTAAAGTTTGCCTATTTAAAGTCAAAGAGAAAAAATCATAAATTAAAAATTAGCTTAGAAAAGATAAATTTTAGCTAAATGGGAAAAATCCCAAAATATGAGGACCTAAAGTGGAATAGATTGACTTCATAAATAGTTGTGTCCCCCTTACTGTCAATTTCCCTTTACAAGCTGTCAAATATTCTAAGAACGCTTCTCTTACAGTCATGAATTGGACTAGGTAACTTATGAAGCCCTTTTCAATTTTGTGTTATTCTGTGACTCTACTCATTTGTTTTTGTTTCATCGGAACTGTAATTTCAAGATTAGAGAGCACACCTGGTGAGGACTTTCACCTACCAATGCATCTGGGTACATTCTTTACAATTTAGAGTCTTCCAGAGTTTCCTAGAGGCATTAAAGGTTTAAATGACATGCCTAACATCACACAGTCAGTATATGTCAAAAGTAAGACTTGAACCTAGGTATTCCTGTCTCTAAAGTCATAGCTCCCTTCTTTCTTCCCTCTCTCCTTTTTTCTTCTCCCTCTTGTTCCCTTCCTCTGTCTGTCTGTATGTCTATCAGTCTTTTTGTTTCTGCCTCTGTCTCTACCTGTCTCTGTCTCTCTGTCTCTGTCCATCTATCTGTCTGTTCTCTTTCTCTCTGTTTCTTTCTGTGTGTCTATCTTTCTGATTCTGTCTGCCTTTGCCTCTCTCATTCTGATATAGGTAGTCTTTTTCTAAATCATCATCTAAATAAGTACACATCAAACAGATCAGGATGTAGTTTAAAATACAAGGGAAAGAAGTTGTTAGTGAAATGCCTTCTGGATAAAAAAAAGATGTGATAAAAATCGGAAAACTTATAAATTTTCACAGCAAATGTCATTCCTAAGAAATTATTTATGATAAGTGTTGCTTAGCAGAGATACAGTAGTTAAGATTTTACATCTTTTACTATATATAAGTTAATTTGTTGTGCATGGATGATTACATCTTAGTTTTGTCTGAATTAGGGAGGCTTGGTATTTTTCTCTTTCTTTTCCCTTATCTCATTGTTGTTTTGAATAACTTGTTCCATTAAGATTATAAATTTCTTTCTTTCTTTTTTTCCTTCTTTCTTTCTAGGCATCCAAGAATACTTGGTTATCCCATTTAGTTAGCACTCTGTCACTAAATGAAGCTCAGAGTCTTGTTTGTCTTACTATTTAGAACTTTAAAAAATGACACAATCATTCAGATCAGTGAAAGAGCCAACCTAATATTGTCCCTAGAAATGTAACAAAGAGTATTTTTATGGAAAACACATGTGGTATTACAGAACTATTATATTCTCTCCAATTTTTCTTCCAACAGGCTAAGTCAAGGGTTTGGTTTCCCAGTTTCCACTTATCTGACTTTCCAACGGCAGTGCTATCCTGAAAATAATCTACTATCACAAAAGATAACAGTCCTTCTTTCTACATAGTTACATCAAGGAACAGCAAAATGAATGGAGTTGAGACCAAAAGACATGAGAGTCATAAAGTAAGCTAGAGGGAAAGGTATTTTTTTGACTAAGGAAAAGGGAAGAGAGTATCCAACTAAAGTTAGACTTTATCCCCCAATACTTTGTGGTGAGCCACCCAACTGTGAGTATTATGAAGATATCCAACCTCTAGAAGATCTATGCTAGCAACAACAAAGACATATGTTTGAATGAAGAAAAGCAAAGAGATAAAAAGTCCAAAGGAGAATTCCTGATATGGTTCTAGTTCATAAGTAAACTAACAGATATTCATAAAGGCAGAAGGAAAAAGGAATGAAAATTAAAGTCCAGAAAAGAGTGAATGGGTTTTATAGTAAGAAGTAAAATAAGCCAAGATTCCCTATCAAAAAGAGAAATTACGGAACTCTCCAGAGATCATTAAACAATAAAATGAAATATCAGAATAGTTCAAAACTGATTCATCAAAAACTGGTTTAAAAACAAAAATTGGAAATTTAATTAGTTTTGAAATTAGATCTCTCAAAATAGAATTTTAAAAGATAAACAATAGGTACAGAAATTGGAAGAGAAATTTGAGAATCTCTCCAAAGAAGCAAGGGCTCTGAAAGGGAAAGAAGGAGATGGCTTTGGGCCAAAAAAATATGAAACTGGAAGAAAACTTGATAGGAAGAAACAAAAGGCAACAACTTGAAAATATGAATTACACACAAGGCAAAAAGACTGACTGATATATAGAGATAAGGGGAAACTTTTAACTCAGTTAAACATGGCAACTCTACAAACCTAAATGGTATATTCCAGGAACAATACTTGGTTCCTCAGGAAATCTACCTTACCTAGATGTTTAACAATCAGGGTTAAGTGAATTGCCCGAGGTCACACAGCTAGTAAATTTCAAGTATCTCAGGTCAGATTGAAGTCAGGTCCTCCTGACTCCAGGGCCAGTGGTATTCACTGTACCACCTAGCTGCCCCTACCTTACTTAGATCTTAGCTATCTACACTAAATGAAAAAAAATTGGAACCCTTTCTCAACCCTTCTAGAATCTCCTTCCTGATCCAATCTCAGGACCTAGATTGCTAGACTATTTCTAGCTTTGCTGGGTCTCTTAAGAAAGACACTGTTACTGTTTAGTCATTTCAGTTGTTTTCAACTCTTTATGACCCCATTTGGGGTTTTCTTGGCAGAGATATTGGAGTGGCTTGTCATTGCCCTCTCCATCTCATTTTTCAGATGAGGAGCCAAGGCAAACAGGATTATGTGACTTGCCCAGGTAGTAAACATTCTAGACTAGATTTGAACTCAGGAAGATGAGTCTTGCTGACTCCAGACCAGGTACTATATTCACTGAAACACCTAGCTGCCTGCAAGGACTGTGTTTTATATTAATTTTATATTCTCAGTGCTTTACACAGTGCTCTGCACATAATAGGGGGTTTAATAAATGTTTGCTTATGAAATAAATGACTGACTGGAGAAGAGACTCCTGGAGTATGGAGTAGATTCCCCCAAAGATTCCTTTCAAAGTATTTGATGTAATAACATACTTTTTATGGTTTAAAATTACGAAGTGCTTTCTTCTCAATTATCCTAAGGTAAATAAATATTGTAACTATTGCTCTCCACACTTTATAAAGCCTAAGCTTACAGAGATTCTGATTTTCATATCATTACTCAACTAATAAGAATTTGATATGGGATTCAAATCCCATTTTCCCAACACTAGGTCTCAAATTTTATTTGATGTCTGCCTTCATCACTCCCCACCACCTCCAGCTAGACACAACTACATCATACTGGTCCAAATACCATAAAGCTTCAAGAACTCTGAGTCCTTTTGAAGTCCTAAAGTAAACTCTGGCTCTATGGAAAAGAAAAGTAGTTCTTTATTTGGCTGCCAAATATTTCATATTTAAGGTTCAGACCATTCTATAATAGCTTTCCATAATCTTTTTCAAGATATCACTTGTTTGTGATGTCATTGGTTTCCTTTGAAAACAAAGGATAAACAAAAGTAATAACAACTTCCCTTGGAAACTTGAATTCTCTGCAGAGGCAGCCAGTGGTGTAGGGGATAGAACACTGGGCCTGGAATCAGAAAGACTTGAGTTTGAATCCAGCTTCAGACACTTACTAAGTATGGGACCCTGGGTAAGTCATTTAACTGCTATTTGTCTCAGTTTCCCCAACTGCAAAATATGGATAACAATAGCACCTATCATGCAGGGTTGTCGTGATGAAAATGAGATTTTGGGGGAGGGGGTAAAGGGTGTTTAGCACAGTACCTGATACATAATAGGCACTATATAAATACTTATTACTTTCTCTCTTCCTCCTCTTCCTCCTTACTATCTCACCCAGGCTAGAAGTTAATGGGTTGTTTCCATGTCCCATCTCCCTACTCATCAGCACAGAAGTTTGACCTGTTCAATATGCAACCTAGGCCAGTTTACCCTTCTGCAAGAAATGACCTTTGAAGGTCATCAATTCCCAATAATAAATACTTTAGATGGGTTTCATAAGGTCACTTACTCATGAATATCTGCTTTGTCTCTTTTAGGTCCTCTTTGAACCATTGTATCATGTGTAAATTGTTAGAGTACATCACCTTGTAACATAGGTTTGGGCAAGGTCTTAACATAGTGTGATAAACTATATCATTATATATTGATATATATATATCAATATACTATATATATATATATATATATATATATATATAGTTTTATGTCTCTTGCCTTGCTTACATAGTCCTTAAATAATACCTTGATCCAGAATGTATTTTGCATTTTTTCTTGAAAATCCACAAAAGATGTAAGGATGCCCTTAAAAAGACTTTGGTTTCCATAGCCACAGCAGTGCATTGTTATAACTCTGTGTCAGGGCCTATTGATTGCAATGCTGGGATGTCTGCTGCCCTCTACTCAGTTGTGGACCTGTGTTGTGTGGCAGTGATATATGCCTTTTGCTTGGACAGTTCTCTATGTTTTTCTCTGAAGTAAAAATTTGAGTCAGAATTTTGTTCTAAGGCATGAGAATGATTGATAGGGTAGATAGCCTTCTGTCTGAAATACTTTGTGCCAAAAGTTGGTGAAAAAAAGTGGAAAGGGAGATAAAAGAAGAGAATGGAAATGTACCATGTAGAGATTTTTGTCTGTTATCTATTTTTTCTTTTGAAATGAATCCAAAGATATTGAAACAAAGAGAACAAAATAAGTGTAATTTATCTTTAAAATATTCATTGTTTTGTTTGAGCCATTGTCTAAACTAAAATTCCACCTTCTAAGAAGTCTTCCCCTAACTCTTCTCAGTCCTAGCATCTTCTCTCTGTTAATTGTTTCCTATCTATACTGCATATAGCTTGTTTGTGTGTGTGTGTGTGTGTGTGTGTATTACATGTTGTCTACTCCATTTAATTCTGATCTCCTTGCAAACAAAGACTGACTTTTGTCTCTTTTTATATCCCCGGAACTTAGCACAGTACTTGGTACATAGTAGACATTTATTAATTGATTGCTCACTAATAGGGCCATTTGGTTTTCATTTATTTTCCTGAGATTTTCCCCCTATTCATTATCATAAAATTACTTTTGCTAATTCATGAATGATTGTTTTCTAATGTTAAGTATTGTTAAACTCTCATTTCAGTGGTAAAAGAACTGGCTTAAATAGAATAGACCAAAAACAGAAACTCAGCAAGACAGTCAATAAATATTTATGACATTACTATGTTCCAGATACTATACTAAACACTGGATTATGAATATGAAAAATATACAGACTTCTTGCCCTCAAGGAACTTACAATTATAATGGGAAAGACAACATCCAAAAGGAATGCGAAGGGGAAGGTATGTGTACAAAGTCCTGATAATGGAGAAATCTGAAATGAGTGCAGGATGACTGGAAATGGGAAGATAGATATCCCAGACCTTTCATTAAATAGTGGTATGAGAGCTCATGATTCCACCCCACAGTGGATCAGTCAAATACTTAGCATTTAAATGCTTACAAAGCACTTTGCTGAAATAAGATGCAAAAAAGTAGTATGATATGTAGGCCAAAAAATCATAATAAAAAGATTCACTAAGTCAAGTAATAGAGTACAAAATGATGGAGAACAAGAGTATGGAGTCCATAGGTTCCCTATGTGGGCAATACCACCTCCTGGGAGGTGCTGAAATGATCCAGGGGGCAGTAATAGCCTTGGGGAGTATTGAATAAAAATAAGGGGACTGCAGGAGCATAAGGAAAGAAGAGAAAAGAATAAAATTTTGAAAAACTGCTCCTACATGTTTCACCTGTTATATAACAAAGTTAAAGTCATAGTGCTTACATTATTTTCCAAATAAACACACAAAATGCAAGTCATAACCCATCAATGGTCAAGTCTGCCCACAAGTCTTAACAGGCAAGTGTTGGCAGGTGAGCTTGATACACATTGCCTAGAAGTTCAGCATTCATCCACAGGAAGATGTATATGTACCTCTATGATTTGTTTAAAATACATACTATGTGGTCATATGACTCAATATTGTATTATCAAAATTTCAATGCAAGAAAAACTCGTAAATTTGTAATAAATTATTAAATTTCATATGAATCATTTTTAAAACATTTTATATTTTTAAATAATGCCAATTTAAAAAAACAATAAAGGGTTAAAGAAAGTAGATTTTGAGGGTGGGGGGAGTGCTGAGTAACTTTTTTTAAGTAGGCGGTAAACCATATACGTCTGAGAACCTCTGGTCTAGACAGTCTCAGTGCTCAGACTGTAAAAGAAAGGTGTAGGTACGAGCATTGGACACCAATAGCTATAGTTATGATTCTATGATATAGCTATAGTTAATGATTCATATTATATAATCACTTACAATTACAAATTCATTTCTAGCAATACACATGTAGCATAGCGTAAGCATTCAGACTGTTGAATTCAAATCCAGGGAGGTTCAAGTCCCACTTTTGGGAAGCTCATTTAAACTTTTAGTGCCCCAAGGCTAAACCACGTTCGAAGACCAAAAGTTGCAGAATCACATTAGCCTACATTAGTAGAAGGAATTTCTTCACCTGGGTGTTCTCTCTATCAAAACCCTTATTAGTCAGGTAGTAAATATGTTAAATTGCACACATATTGATCCTCAGATTCAGAGACATTAAGTGACTGTTGACAGCTAAGTCAGAATTTGAAATCAGGTCTCCCTCATTCTGTGTTTATGTTTTTTGTACTACCTCAGGCTGACTCTTCAAGGATGGGCCACGAATAACCCAAAAGGTATTTGAGTGAGGGGCAGCATTGTCAACAATGAAGAAATCTAGTACCACCTTTTACTATCTTCAAGGGAACCCCCACAGTCTGAGTGTGCTGTAACTGTACACTGTTGATCAGGCTAGGGATCTTGAGGACTAAGTAGAAGGTTCATAGAAATCAGCATGTAGTGCATACATAAAACAGTATTGGGAATAATGCCGCAGGCCTTACATTACACTTGCTAATGTTCGAACAAGAACTAAACTTACATATTGACGTGTTTTGGAGTCTAAAATGATGAGGAAAAAGTAGGAACTCACAATCAGTATTTGTATCATCTGAAAGACTAGGACTCGGAGGTGGAGAACCTGAAAACTTGAGGCCACATGTGACCCTCTAGGTCCTTAAGTGCAACCCTTTGACTGAATCCAAATTTCACTTGTAAAGAATTAGTTGATGTAACTAATAGCCTCAATTCAGAAAAGCTCTAATAGAAATGAAATAGTATGATAAATTCAAGTTCATTTTCAGGCTCTTCACCAAGGTGGTAAGGTTCTGTTAATAAAACTTGGTACGCAGGAAACAAATCCCCCCCCCCAAAAAGGCAGATCAAAACCTGTGCCAGGTATTCTTTCCCTACTGATGCCTTCCTTTGCTGGTCCCTTGGGCACATTGCTCTACTAAATCTAATCTCAATTAAGTATTGTAGTATCTTCTAGGCACAATCTTTGAATTATCTGTCCTTTTAGCTTCAATAAACCAGGACTTAATGACTAGAAACTCTCCTTCACAAGGAAAGGTCCACAACATATTTCTATCATGATACTGGTCAAAAAAAAATTTTTTAACGAAAAGTTTTTTTTAAAAAGCTAGATACTTATCTGGCTTACCTCCATACTAATATGATGTATTTATTTTTAGACCTCTATGTCTTGGTGAAGATCAAATCTTTATTCAAAAATTTAATCTTGAAGATTTATAGTTACATAATTTTCTAAGAGATAGATACTTTTGTTGTTGCATAGTCCTTTCAGTTTTGTCCAACCCTTTTATGACCTCATTTGGGGTTTTCTTGGAAAAGATATGGAGTGGGTGGCTATTTTCCTCTCTAGCTCATTTCACAGTTAAGAGATCTGAGGTAAATACAGTTAAGGGACTTGCCCAGGGTCACACAATTAGTACTTGTCTAGATCAGATTCAAACTCAGGAAGATGAGTCTTCCCTACTCCAGTACCTGTGCTATTTTCTCCGTGCCACTTGATTGACCTATAAATACTTTCATAATCCTAAATTCCTTTCTGGTTTAGCTTACAAATGATTTAAAGCCAGAACAAAGATAAACCAGAGCCATTATTCTCTGCTCATCTTTGCTTGTATATATATATACAAGCAAATATATATATACATATATATGTACATATATACATATATACATATATATGTATATATGTACATATATATGTATATGTATAATGGAAAGCCTGATTTTTGTGTGTATGCTATATATTTGGCCAAGCAAATATCTGTTTTATCACCATTACATACGTATAGAACATAATCTTCTGATACTTCTGAAAGTGGTAGATATTTCCATTTTGTTCCTGAATTTTCACTGTCTGGCAGATAGAAGGCACATAATAAATGCTTATTTGTTGATTGTTGGATGTCACATGTTCAAAAGAAGAAAGAGCAGATATAGAATTTTGAGACTAGGAAATAGTAGGCTAGTTTGGTTGGAATTCACATGCATGAAGAGGAATACTACTAATTATGTCTAATAAAATAGGATTAAGTCATGCTCTGGAAGGCTTTTAATGCTAAACTGGGAATTTTGTATTATATGCTAGAGTCAGTAGGAAACTAATGGATATTTGTGAGAAGAAGAGTGACATGACCAGACTAAAGTTTTAGGAGAATTAATTTGGTACCTATGTTGAAAATCCACTGGAGAATGGAGAGATTAAGAAGCAGGGTCAATTTCTACATGGTTGGATGCCTAGCTCTTTGCTCCTGCAAGGATGCTGTCAAAACCATAACCCTCCTCTCCTTGAAACATGAATGCAAGTGGCCCCAAGTACTCCCTGGTGTCCCTCTATATGAGTGACCTGCAACCCTACATGACCAAAGTCATGCTATACAAAAAATTCTAAGCCATGGGGCCCATCCCCGTGCACTGGAACATGGCCATGTACGACTCCTTGGGTTATAGCTACATCAACTTCCAGCAGCCTGCAAATACTGAATAAGCCTTGAACTCCATGAACATTGAGGCAATCAAGGCAGGCCCATCCAAATCATGTGGACCCAATAGGATCTGGGCTCTGGAAATCAGGAATTGGCAGCATCTTTATCAATATCTTGGATGACTCTATTGACAACAAGGCTTTGTATGATACCTTCTCTGCCTTTGGAAACATCCTCTTGTAAAGTAGTGTGTGATGAGAATAGCTCCCAAGAATTTAGTTTCATCTACTTTGAGACCCAGAGGGTTGAAAACCAAGCAATCCACACTATGAATGGGATGCTACTTAATGACAAGAAAGTTTTCATGGGTCACTTCAAGTCTCAGCAGGAAAGTGAGGCAAAACTGGGGCCATGAGTGCTGAAATTCACCAACATCTATGTCAAGAAATTCAAGGGAAAATGTGGATGATCAGTTCCTTTAGGAATTCTTCTCCCAGTTTGAAAAGACTCTAAGTATGAAGGTGATGGTTGATGAAAATAGCCATTGCCAAGGCTTTGGTTTTGTCAACTTTGAGAAGAATGAGGAAGCACAGAAAGAGGTGAGCAGCATGAATGGGAAGGAGCTTGGGGGTTGGGTCCTTTTATGTTGGATGGGCCCACAAGAGGACATAGACAGAGGACAGGTTAGCTGAAGCATAGATTTGAGCATGTAAAGCAGGAGAGAGTGAACCACTACCAGGTTATGAATCTGCATGTGAAGAATCTGGATGATGTCATTGATGAGAAGCTGCATAAAGTGTTCTTTCCATATAGCATGATCACCAGTGCCAAAGTGATGACAGAGGGGAGCCACAGCAAGGAGTTTGGCTTTGTGTCTTTCCTTCCCAGAAGAGGCTACAAAGGCAACGACAGAGACGAACAGGCTGATTGTTAGCACCAAGCCCCTCTGTGGCCCTGGCCCAAAAAGAGGAAGAGCCAAAGACCATCCTCACCAACCAGTACATGCAAAGCATCTCTGTCATCTGGAACATAAATGGCCCCATCTTTCCCTAACTCACCAATTATTTCCTGTCTGCCATCCTCCAGGTGACTGCAATCTTGCAGTAGCCTACCTGAGCACCCTACTATAGTCCCAACACTGTGGCCCCCAATTAGACTGTTCCAAGGTGGACCAGCGTCTCTCCTAGGTCCACACCCTATAATTCCATTTCCAACATCAGCAATGTCTGAGCAGGCTTCTACTCAAATGCCTCAGGCAGGGCCCCATATGCAGAGAGTGGTCAATATTGGGACCCAGACTATGGGAACTGGGTGTCCAGCCTCCTTGGGCCACATCATCACACACTACAAGTACTTCTCAACTGTGCCTAATGCACATCAGGTAATGAGCCAGCTATGCATATTCAAGGGCAGAAGCTTTTAACTGCATCTATGCTGGCCTCAGCTCCACCCCAGGAACAGAAGCAGATGCTTGCTGACAGACTCTACCCACTCATTTATTGGACACATGCTCAGCTGGCTGGCAAGATCACAGGTATACTATTGAAGACTAACAACTCAGAGCTGCTGCAGATGCTGAAGTCTCCAGAATCCTCTCTTCCAAGATTGAAGAAGCAGTCACTGCACCCCAAGCACAGGAATTCATGGAGCTGCCCAAAACATGTGTATACTGAGGCTCCTAAAACTGTGACATCCCTTGACTCTGAAGAGACACCAGCCCTTTCAATTCTCTTCTCTGAGGCACTCTCAACCAGAACCTTATTTCCTTATTTGTCTGTGTACCAGCCAGTCAGCAAGCTGCTCAAGTATCCTTTGCTTTTTTTGTGTGCATTAAAAAGTTTCATGAGCTCCAAAAGAAAAAAGTGGGGCCGATAGAAGTCTATTATTATAGTGATGAAAGGGAAGGGAAGAGGCATTTTTAAAAAAGTCTACTCTGTACCAAACTCTCTGCTAATAGCTCTATAGATATTACCACATTTGATCCTCACCACAGTCTTGCAGGGCTAATGCTATCCTTATTCCCATTTTTCAAAGGAGGAAATTCCCCTTTTCAAAGGCCTACAGAAGTTAAATGATTTGCACAGGGTCTCACAGCTAGTTAAGTGTCTGAATAAAAATATGTTCTGTCTTTCTGACTCCAGGCCCAATGTTCTATCCATTGTGCCACCCCACTGCCAGTAGAGGGTCAATGAGGAGTCAACTGAACCAAGGTAGCAAGCATGTGAGTGAAGAGAAGGGGCCAGTTTTGAAAAGTGTTTAAGAGGTAGAATCGATAACACTTAGCAATTGTTGGATGGGGTCAAAGAAAAGAAAGAAACAAGTCCATGATGATTCTAATGCTAGAATGAATGCTTTTTGGGAGCTGGCATTATTTCATTCTTTGGACTGGTCTCCCTAGAAAAAACACAGTACCTGGCCAAAACAAAAATGAAAAATAAACCTAAGCATGTAATTAATGGGTTGATTTATTATTGACAGAAACACTGCAATGGTCAAAAAAATGAGAAAATTATCCTACATTAAACCTACCTGAAATAAAGAGACAAATGAGGATATAAAATGAATGTCAAATTTTAGTATGTTTCAGATGTATTATAGAAGAAAAGGAAAAATCCTGGTCATTTTTGAAACATCTTAGTAGACTAACAGTAGAAATCCCCCAGATCTACTTAGCTAGAAATAAAATATAACAAACTATGTAAGGACAAGGTAAAGCAGATGGTGTCATCCTCTGTTGTAAAAACTGTTTTCTGTTCCCTAAATAAGAGTCACCTGTAGTTTCATCTAAATGGTCAGTTCAACCCTACTGTTACTTAGATCACAGAGACTTCTTTAACAATTGTAAAAGCATTTGATCATTTCTTCTTTCCTGCCCTTCAACAGGGAATGTTCTCTCATTCCAATAATAAACCCGGTCAACTGCATGGCAAAAACTCCCCCAGAACCCTCCTCCCTTTTCCCCTTGACTAAGTTCCCCTTTCTCTATTCCTTTCTCTCCTCAGAAATGCTTCTCTTAGCTATCCTAAGTTGCTTCAGAGTGCTGCTTACTGAATATGACAAATAGGCCTTCTTATCCTCCGCAAGCTTCCAGTTTCCAACAGCCAGAGAGGCATTCCCTGCCTAAAAGCTCCTAAATGCTATTAAAGATCTTTGTTTTCACTTTGATCACCTACCTTTGACCAACAGTCATCAAACTAAGAAGCACCATTCCTCTCAGTCTAGAGAATTCCACAATTATATTCATAAAGTAGGACTTACAAGAGGTTTTGATAAGTCAGGAGCAAAATACCACCCATCAAGAGGAATAAACTGGCAAATCACATTATGCTAAAGGCACCATAGTGGTATAGTAAAAAGGATGTTGAGCATTGAAATAGAGGTATCCAGATGCAAATCTTGCCTTTTAGCCATATGAATATTGCTTAATTTTTCCAAATTTCACTTTACTGATCTGTAAAATGAAAATCACAATACCAAGAGTACCTTTGTTGTACCATCTTTCAGTCTTGTCTGACTCTTCATGACCCATGAACCCTAGCATGCCAGACCTTTCTATCTTTCCCTCTTTCAAAGTCTGTCCAAGTTCATGTTCATGTCATGCTTCCATGACACCATCTTTCCATTTCTTCCTCCACCATCCCCTTTTGTTTTTGCCTTCAATCTTTCCCAATATCAGAGTCTTTTCCAATGAGTCCTTCCTTCTCATTATATGGCCAAAGTATTTAAGTTTCAGCTTCAATATTTGCCTTCCAGGAAATAACCTGAATTATTTCTTTTTTATTTTATTTTTTGTTTTATTTTACTTTTGGTAAATAGCATTTTGCTTTTCCAATTACATGTTAAGAGTTTTTCAATGCTCAATTTTTATAAGATTTTGAGTTCCAAATTTTTTCTCCCTTCTACTCCACCTCCTCAAACAGGTGGATATAACACCTATATAGCAATGTGATATAGATTTTATGTGTGTAATTGTGTAATCATATTTCCACATTAGTCATGTTGTGAAAGAAGAAACACAACAAAAGGGAATTTGGGACAGATTTCCTTTTAAGTATTGAATAGTTAGGACATTTAGTTTATTTATTTTTATTATTAATTTTAGAAATAACCCTAATTTGAATTTATCTAGCCCTTTAAATTTTATCAAGCTCTTTCTTAACCATATTTGGGTGAGATAAGTATTACTTCTATAGCAAATCTGAAAAACTCTATCAGTGGCCACTGCATTTGAAAAGATGAGTTTATGGGTGGTGGAGCCAAGATGGTGGAGTAGAAAGACACACATAGGGAGGCTGCCCCCACGCAGCCCATAAAACACCTGTTGAGAGGGACTCTCAACAAATTTTGGAGCAGCAGAGGTGGAGAACAACAGAGTAGAGGAGATTTCCAGCCCAAGGTGACCTGAAAGACCCACAGGAAATGTCAGTTGTACCAGATGCGGAGCCAAGCTTGGGAGCGCACCCAGCCCTGCTTTGGCCACACACACACAGCTTGTGAACAGCCCTTCGGAGCAGAATCTCCAGTCGCGGGATCTCCAGTTGTGGAATCCCCAGTCCCAGCAGCAGAGGGTCCACAGATCCCTCAACCTACAGGCGCCAAAGGTCAGTGACAGGGTTTATTCAGCTGACCAGAAAGGGAGAAGGGCCTTCACAACAGGCAGGCTGCAGGAGCTCTCAGGGCAGCCCCTACAGCAGCCTGAGATAATCTCTGGATCATTAAAACCCCTGGGGACACTGAAGAGCTGAGTCCTACCTCATCCCTGTGTAGACGCCCTGAGGCATCTGGTCTTTGTCTCACACTGAGTGGAGGATCTGCCCCCGCAGCTTGACTGAATCCCACCCCCCAGTGCTAGCTTGGCAAAATTCGAGGTCAGATGCCTCTGGAGAGGAAATGCTTCTAAGATTCTGGGCACAAAAATCCTTCTCTGCGCCCAGACCAGCACACACTTGATTGTGCCACCTTGGAGGAACTGATATCTTACAGGTCCCCAGAGTATACCCTACTCTTGACAAAGGACCCAAAAGTCAAGTAACTGGTTGGGAAAACACCCAAAAAAGGGAAAAAAATAGACTATAGAAGGTTATTTTCTTGGTGAACAGGTATCTCCTCCCATGCTTTCGGATGAGAAAGAATAATACTTACCATCAGGGAAAGACATAAAAGTCAAGGCTTCTGAAAAGATGAGTTTATGCATCATTTCTAAAGAAAAACAATGCCAGGGAAAGTCCAAATTGCTGAATAATTGCTGTCCTTTCCCATGCTGGCAAGTTTATATTTAAGATTCAGAAACCTTGGTTTCAACAACATGCTGAATTCTCAGAAGAGTATACTGGTTTTTAAAGAGGCAGAGAAACTGGAAATCAAATTATTAACATTTGCTGGATTTGTTGGTGTAGAAGAGAGAAAAAGCGCAAGTGTTTCAGGAAAAAGAATCTACTTCTACTTCACTGACTACAATAAAGTCTTGACCATGCAGATCACAACAAAATATGACAAGTACTCAGAGATGGGAGAACCAATCACTTTACTTGACTTCTGAGGAATCTGTATGGCCAAGAAGCAGCAGTTACAATTGAGCATGGAATGACTGATTGATTTAAGATTGGGAAAGGAATAGGACAAAGATGTATGTTGTCACCTTCTTTATTTAAGGTATAGGCAGAGCTATTGTTAAGGAAGCTAAGGTCAACAGAGGTAAGTGACTTATCTAAGGTCACACAGTTAGTAATGTCTGAGACCAGATCTGAACATCACAAAGATGAATCTTCCTAACTCCAGACCCAGCATTCTCTCCACTGTGCAACCTAGCTACCCATATTATTTTCAAATATCTATATCTCTAATTTCTGAAAATTCTTTCACCACCTTATCTATCTATATTGAATTCTCCCTTGTGACAAAGAAAAATAATTAAGCAAAAACATGTCATTACCACAAAATCTTACAGAATATATGCATTCTTCCCCAGTCTCTTAGTTTGCTGCTTTAAAGAGGCAAATAGTTTTCATTATTTCTTTCCTCAGACCTTCACTGATTTTTAAATTATTCAGAGTTTAATTGTCTGTTAAAGTCCTTTTCATTTATATTGTGGTAGGCAGGAAATATAATTATGTTGTTTCCATATGTTTTGCTGTTAGTTGTTACAAATCTTCCCATAGTCAACTGGCATCATGCCAATAGGGTTGAGTTAGAGCTAGACAAAGATGAGAGTGAAGACAGAACAATCTTGGAAAAGTGGTTTGTTATTTGGCAGTTGAGAGGCAAACATGATAAGAGTTCCAAGACCATTGCAAAATGAGGCTAAGCAGAGTCAGTATATAGGAGAAGCTTTTCTGATGAAGGCAAGTAACCAGAAGTTTCTAAGTCTTAGAAAAGTTTTAATGATCTTGAAATAGCTTTCTCAGTATCAGTGTAAACCTTACTGTTCGGAACAGCAGGCTGGTGATATTTTGTCCCAGTAACCCAAAAAGCTCACCATCGCGGAAAGTGAAGTCAGGTTAATGACCTGCAAAAGTACAAAATGCCTAAAGACAGACTATAAAACAACTGACAGAGGAGCTATAAGAGAAAAACAATTCTGCTCCAGGAGCCAAAATGGCTGAGTGATCTGTAAATACTCTACCCCTTCGTTTGTTGACCTTGAAAAACCCAGAGAGTATTTCCCCAGGAAAAGTCCTGGAATTGTGGAGTTAGCAGAAGGGGCAAACAGTCTCTTAGCCAGAGACATTAGAAAAATTGCAAAGAGAGATCCCTGTTGCTGTGGCTGAAGGGGACCAGTGTAAGACCAGAGTTGTCACAGAAAGTACCACTTCATCAAACTGGAAGGAGATTCTGAGCCCCAGGGCAGGGTGGAACCCTTGTCAATACCAAGACCCCAGGCATGCCCCACTCAGCACAGCTAGGGAAAACTGAGAAAACTCTAGGAAGGCAGGGTTCACAAACCACTGAGCTTTCCTAAGTTCTAGTTCAGGAGAGGAGAACTCCTATAACCAGACCACCCCTCCTCAACACTTAATGCAGTTAGTTACAGGGTAACTGCAGAGAAACTCAGAAAGACTTCACCTGGACTCTGTTTTGTCACACCAGTCAGCTCAGCACCAGGTAAACTGAAGCATTTTCGCATCTGGCTGACAAAACCAGAGGCCACAATACACAAAGCCTCAAGTTTTAAGCACAAGAACCATGGGACAGAGTCCCCTGTGCCCCAGAAGGAGAGATCTACTTTAAAAACCAGGAAAAGGTTAATCATCAGAAGCAAGAAGAAAATCAGAAAAGAAAAGACCATAGAATCTTTCTATGGGGACAAGGACCAATACACAAACACCAAAGAGGTCAGCATTGAGACTGTACGCCCATCTGAAACTTTAGAAGTGAATAGGAACTGATCTGAAGCCCAAAGAGAATTCTTGTAAAAGTTCAAGAATGATTTTAAAAGCCAAATTAGAAAAAAACAATGATTTTAAATATATAAAAAAAGAAATCATAGAAGAATTTGAAAGGAAATTTGTACAAATGGAAAAGGAAGTACAAAAACTAATTGGAGAGAATAATTCCTTAAAAGGAACAATTGGATAGATGAAAAAGAGGACTCAAAAATTTACTGAAGAAAACAATATATTAAAAATTAGAATTGGGCAAGTAGAAGTTAATGACTCTATGAGACATGAAGAATGAAAAAAATAGAAGAAAATGTAAATATCTCATTGGAAAAGCAACTGGCTTAGAAAATAGATCCAGGAGAGAAAATCTGAGAATTGTTGGTCTAGAAGAAAGTCATGATGAAAAAAGAACCTGGACAATATCTTCCAAGAAATCATCAAGGAAAGTCCTAGATCCAGAGGGCAAAATAGTGATATAAAGAATCCACCATTCAGCTCCTGAAAGGGATCCTAAACCTAAAACACCAAGGAATATCATTGCTAAATTCAAGAACTAGCAAGTAAAGGAGAAAATACCACAGGCAGCCAGGAAGAAATAACTCAAATATTGAGGAACTGCCTTCAGAATCACACAAGACCTTCTTATACATTAAAGGATTGGAGGGATTGGAATATGATATTCTGTAAGGCAAAGGAGCTGAGACTACAACAAAAGATAAATTACCCAGTGAAACTGAGCATAATATCTCAGACAAGGAGATGGACATTCAATAAAATAAGGGATTTCCATATCTTCTGGATGAAAAGATCAGAGCTCAATAGAAAATTCAATCTTCAAACAAAAGCCTCAATAGAGGCAAAAAAATGTAAATGGGAGGGGGGGGTGCAGATCTTGTTATTCAATATGGGCAAATTATTTACATCCCTATATGGAAAGATGATACTTCTTAATCTTGAGTGTTGTATATTCATTATTAAATTTAAAAGGGGTATATATAGATAGAGGGAGTGGGTATAATTAAATGGTGTGATGATAAAAAGGTGATTTAAGGGTGTGAAGGAATTGTAATTGGAGATGTGAAAAGGAGAAGGCAGAAAAAGGTAAATTATATCACAGGAAGAGGAACAAAAATATTACAGTAGAGGAAAAGAGAGGAGGAGGATAAGCACTATTTGAGATTCACTCTCATCTGATTCAGTTCAAGGAGGATACAACAAACTCACTTATGTATAGAAATCTAACTAGCTCTATAAGCAGTAGGAGGGAAAAGGGGAAAGAAAAGTAAGGTGAGGCTAAAAGGGAGGAAATAAGTAGTAATGGAAAAGGGGAGCAAAAGGTATTGGGGGGCTGAAAGATTGGAGGGAAGGCTGAGGGAGGTGATGGTCAAAAATAAAAACTCTATTATGGGAAGGAAGGGAGAAGGGAGAACCAAGAGTATTAATGTGGGGAAAAGGGGATGAAGGAAAAGACACAGATAGTAATCATAACTGTGAATGTGAATGGGATGAACTCTCCCACAAAATGGAGGCAGATAGTAGAATGGATTAAAAATCATAATCCAACAATATGTCATTTACAAGAAACACATTTGAAATGGATACACAACATAAAGGTAAAATGTTGAAGCAGAATATATTTTGCTTCAACTGATGTAATAAAAGTAGAAGTAGCAATCATAATCTCAGACAACACAAAAGCAGAATTAGATCTAATCAAAAGAGATAAGAATGGAAACTATATCCTGCTAAAAGAGACCATAGACAATGAAACAATATCATTACTAAACATATAATCTCCAAGTGGCATAGCATCCAAATTCTTAAGGAGAAGTTAAGGGAGTTACAGGAAGAAATAAACAGCAAAACTATACTAGTGGGGGATTTCAACCTTTCCCTCTACGAACTTGGAAAATCTAAACTCAAGATGAACAAGAAAGAAGTTAAGAAGGTGAATAAAATTCTGGATAAGGTAGATATGATAGATTTCTGGAGAAAATTGAATGGGGATAAAAAGGAATATACCTTTTTCTCAGTGGCACATATGGCACATATACAAAAACTGACAATGTCCTAGGGCATAAAAATCTCAAAATCCAGTGCGGAAAGACAAGGATAGTCAATGTATCCTTCTCAGATCATAATGCAGAAAAAATCATATGTAATAAAAGGCCATAGAAAGATAGAATAAAAATTAATTGGAAACTAAATAATCTAATCCTAAAGAATGAGTGGACTAAACAACAAATCATAGAAACAATGAACAACTTCATTCAAGAGAATGACAGTAATGAAACAATTTACCAAAACTTGCGGGATACTAAAAAAGTGGTTTGTAGGGGGAAATTTTTATCATGGAATCCCTACATGAATAAAACTGAGAAGAAGAAGAACAATGAATTGGGCATGCATCTGAAAAGTTAGAGAAAGAACAAATTGAAAATTCTCAAGTAAATGCCAAATTAGAAATACTGAAAACCAAAGGAGAGATTATTAAAATTGAAATTGAGGAAACTATTAAACTATTTAAGAGTTGGTTTTATGAAAATAAAACACTAAAATTAATAAACCTTTGGTCAATATGATATAAAAATGGAAGAAGAAAACCACATTATCAGTATCAAAAATGAAAAGAGTGAAATGTAATGGGAGGAAATTGAAAAAAATAACTAGAAATTGCTTTGCCCAACTGTGTACCCATAAATTTGACAATCTAAGTGAGATGGAGGAATATTTTTAAATTATAAATTGCCCAGGTTAACAGAGGAGGAAGTTGAATACTTAAGTAATCCCATCTCAGAAAAAGAAATGTACAAAGCCATCAATGAACTCCCTAGGAAAAATCTCCAGGGCCAGATGGTTTTACAAGTGAACTCTATCAAATATTTAAAGAACAGTTCATTCCCATATTATATAGACTATTTGGGAAAAATTGGGAGGAAGGAGTGCTACCAAATTCTTTTTATGATGCAAATATGGTTCTGATACCTAAACCAAGAAAAGTCAAAACACAGAAAGAAAATTATAGATCAATTTCACTAATGAATATAGGTGCAAAAGTTCTAAATAAGATATTTGCAAAAAGAATACAGAAACTTATCACAAGAATAACACATTATGATCAGGTAAGATTTATACCAGGAATGCAGGGCTGGCTCAATGGTAGGAAAACTATCAGCCTTATTGATCATATCAACAACAAAGCTAAGAGAAAACATGTGATTATCTCAATAGATGCAAAAAAAAAGCCTTTGACCAAGTACAACACCCATTCCTATTGAAAACACTGGAGAGCACAGGAATGAATGACACCTCCCATAAAATAATAAGCTGTATCTAGCAAACATTATATGCAATGGAGATAAGTTAGTTGCATTTCCAATAAGATCAAGGGTAAAACAAGGATGTCCATTATCACCATTGTTATTCAATATGGTACTAGAAATGTTAGCTTCAGCAATAAGAGAAGAAAAAGAAATTGAAGGAATTAGAACAGGGAAAAAAGAAACTAAGCTATTATTCTTTGCAGATGATATGATGATATACTTAGAGAATCCCAGAGAATCAACTAAAAAAACTACTTGAAATAATAAACAATTTTAGCAAAGTTGCAGGTTACAAAATAAACCCACATAAATAATCTGCATTTCTATATATTACTAACAAAGTCCAACATCAAGAGATAGAAAGAGAAATCCCATTTAAAGCTATGGTAGACACTTCAAAATATCTGGAAATCTACCCACCAAAACAACCAGGGACTATATAAATACAATTACAAAGCACTTTTGCACAAATAAAGTCACATCTAAGTAAGTGGAAAAACATCAGTTGCTTATGGGTAGGCCAAACTGATATAATAAAAATGACAATTCTACCCTAAATTAATTTACTTTATCAGTGCCATACCAATTATACTGCCAGATAATTATTTCCTAGAGCTAGAAAAAATAATATCACAATTCATCTGGAAGAATAAAAGGTCCAGAATATCAAAAGAACTAATGAAAAGAAATGCTAAGGAAGGTGGGCTAGCCCTACCAGATGTCAAATTGTATTAAAAAGCAGCAATCATCAAAACCTCTTGGTACTTGCTAAGAAACAGGAGGGGTAGACCAGTGGAATAGGTTATGTACCCAAAACACAGTAGTCAATGAATATTGCAATCTACTGTTTGATAAACCCAAAGTCCCCAACTTCTGGGAAAAGAACTCATTGTTTGATCAAAACTGCTTGGAAAACTAGATAACAGCGTGGTGGAAACTAGGCATAGACCAATGCCTAATAGTGTATACAAGAACGAAGTCCAAATGGACACATGATCTAGGTATAAAAATTGATATTATAAATAAATTGGAGGAGCAAGGAATAGTGTATTTGTCAGATTTACAGGGAATGGATAAATTTTTGACCAAACAAGAGATAGATAACATTATGAAATGCGAAATAGACAATTTTGTTTACATTAGATTGAAAAGTTTTTATACCAACAAACACAATGCCACCAAGATTAGAAAAGAAGAAGAAAACTGGCAAAGAATTTTTGCAAGTAGCATCTGTGATAAAGGCCTCATTTCTAAAATATATAGAGAACTGAGTCAAACATACAAGAATACAAGTAATTCACCAACTGATAAATGGTCAAAGGATATGAACAGGCAGTTTTCAGAGGAAGAAATTAAAGGTATCTATAGTCTTATGAAAAAATGCTCTAAATCACTCTTGTTTAGAGAGATGCAAATTAAAACAACTCTGAGATACCACATCACATCCATCATATTGGCTAACATGACAAAACAGGAAGATGATAAATGTTGGAGAAGATGTGGGAGAGGTGGAACACTAACTCATTGTTGGTGGAACTGTGAGCTGATCCAACCATTCTGGAGAGCAATTTGTAACTCTGTCCAAAGGACTACAAAAATGTGCATAACCTTTGGCCCAGCAATATCACTTTTAGGACTGTATCCCAAAGATACCATAAAAAATGGGATAGTGTCCCACATGTACAAAAAATTTTTATGACAGTTCTCTTTATGGTGGCCAAGAACTGGAAATCAAGAGGATGTCTATCAATTGGGGAATTGCTGAACAAGTTGTGGCATATGAATGTAATAGGATACTATTGTGCTATAATAAATGATGAACAGGAAGACTTCAGAGAGGCCTGAAAGGACTTGTAGGGGCTAATGCTGAGTGAAAGGAACAGAACCAGGAGAACTTTGCACACAGCAACAATCACAGTGGGCAAGGAATTTTTCTGGTAGACTTAGCCCTTCACAGCAATGCAAGGACCTAAGAATTCCCAGTGGATTCTTGCGGCAAAATGCCATCCACATCCAGAGAAAGAACTATGGAATTGGATTGCAGAATGAAGCAGACCATTTTCTCTTGTGTTTTGGTTTGGTTTGGCTTAGTTTTTCTCCTGGTTTCTTCCATTCATTTTAATTTGTCAATGCAGCTTGACTAAGGTGAAAATGTTTTTAGTAAGAATGAATGTGTAGAACCCATTTAAGATTGCATGCTGCCTCAGTGATGGAGGGAAGAGGAAGGAGGGAAGAAGAGAGGACAGAGGGGGAGAAAAATCTAAGATTTATGGAAGTGATTATAGAAAACTGAAAACAAATAAATTAATTGATAAAAAAATCTCTAAGCAGTTGATAGAGGTGATATAGTTTCCCAGCTGCACAGGGCTGAGTTCAAATAATACAATGAGGTTTCCTCTCAGTTTCCACAAATGAATAAAATTTTCTCACAAGACACATATTGAACTAGATCCTTAAGTAAATAGAAAGAGAATGAAGCTAAAATATCAGTGAACTATGTACACAGACTCCTTGTGATCCAGTAATTCCAAAATACTGGTTGGTTAGTTGTTGTTTTTCATTCTGTTGTTCTTCATTCTTGTTGTTCTTCATTCTCAAAGAAGACCAAAATGACATCATTATGATAGAATCAAGTTTCAATGTGTCCAACTGTAGCTGATCAAACCAATCAGAACTCAAAATGCCCTACCACAGATTGGGCACGGATAGTCCATGTGAATATTTCATATGGATATTCTAAATTTGCGCATCCTACATTTCCAAATGGAAACTAAAGGAGTGTCAATCATGAGAGGAATAAATGAATAAATTATGGTATATAAATATATTGAAGTATTATCACACTCTAAGAAATGACAAGAAGACAGCTTTCAGAAAAGCCTGGAAAGATCTTATAAAACAGTACAATGTGAAATGAGCAGAACTAGGAGAATAATTTCTAGTATAACAACAATATTGTAAAAATAAATAATTTTGGAAGACTTAAGAACTCTGATCAATTCAATGACCGATACTGAATAACAGAAAGCTGATGAACTAAATATGGAGAAGATACACATTTTTACAAGGTTAATGTGGGAATTTGTTCTGTTTGGTTATGCATATTTATTACAAGGATTTTGGTTTGTTGATTAGTAGTTGTTTTTCAGTATGGAGAGGATGTGAGAGGAAAGGAAAATAAATGTTTATTAAATTTTTGATGATTTTTAAAGGTGCTAAAAAAAACTTTTAAAATGACATTTTAAAAATTAAAAAAAGACAAATATAACTCAGATCCAGATGAGTTTACAATTGAATTTTATAAGATCATGAAAAAGAAATACTAATAGCATTTATGTAGTACTTTAAGGTTTACAAAATGCTTTTCATATGTTTTCCCATTTGATCTTTAAACAACCCTCTAACATAGGTAATATTAGTATCTACACTTTACAAAATAAGATGGAGGTTAAGTGATTTCACCAGGGCCACATGGCAAGTAAATGTCTGGACTATGATTTGAATTCTTCTACATTCACTACACTGTCCACTAGATGCCTCTACAACAGTTGTTAATTTGATGACTTTAGTTTGTTTTTACAAATATATTTTGCTAAGTATATTACAATATAATTGGATTTTTTGTAATTTTGTGCATTTTATTTGATGCATTGAAATATTTTGAGAATAGATCCATTGGCTTCATCAGATTACCAAATGAGTTTTCAACATAAAAAGTTAAGACTCTCTGCTCTAAAACATTGATTAATACTTTGTTTCTTCTGAATATTGGAGGGAAAAAATATTTTGCCAAAATGTCTACTGTCCTAATAGCTAAATCAGGGAAGAATAAAGCAGTGAGAACCCTATAGACTAACATCACTAATGAGTATCAATGCCAAAGTTTTAAGTAAAATCCTAGCAAAGAAACTATAGTAATGCATCCAAAATGCTATTATTTATGGTAACCAAGTAAGATTCATACCGGTGATGTCACCAATATAGTTTAACTTTAAAATCTCAATGTACAATACTGTATATATAGCAACTTATGATATTAGAAAACAAAAACACATCAAGTTACATGATTGTATCAATACATCAAGAAAAAGCCTTTGACAACAATGTTCATTTATGCTAAAAACTAAGCAGCATAGACAAAGAATGGCCATTTTAATGTGATAAAAAGTACATATTGAAAAAAAACTAACACTATTTGTAATATGGAGCACTAGAAGATTTCAGTAAGTATATAAAACAAGGATGCCTATTTTCCTCACTGTGATTTGACATACTTCTATGAATGCTAGCATTAGCAAGAAGACAAGAGAATGAAATTAATGGCGTTGTATAGAAAATAGGAGACAAAAGCAACTATATTTGATGAAAATGTGATTTATTATTTTTAAAAAATACCAAGGAATCTGCAAAACAAAGTACTGGCTTCAGTCAAAGGTAAACAAGTAAGTCTAAGAAAAAAAATCATCTGTTTTGATGTGACAATAACAAAATTCAGGAGAAAATATTAGAACAGAAAATTTCAAATATATTTTAAATAATTTCAAAATAGCTTAATATTTTATGACATATTCAAGACATTTATAAATATTTAAGCTCCTCTGCATTGTCAGGAATTCCATGGATATGTGAGACATAGAAAACTCTACGGATAATACCCAGAGGTCTCAATGGTTATGACACTTTACTTAGCATTGGAAGATACCAGGCTGAAGACAGAACAAGGGGAGCTACCTCGTCTACCCATGCAGAAAAGTATGATTGATGGAGGTGTCAGAGAGTTATGCCCTTCTCCCTAGACCTTTTGGAGGTGGCAGAAATGAATAGGTAGAAACCAAGAACGGAGCAGAAGGAGAAGATAAGTTGGGTGAGACTGCTAGGGTGGGAAAATTCTTCACTTTCCCTTTGCCCTTTAAAGAGAATTTATGAGGCCACATGTTCCCCCTTTAACTGCCTGATGATTTATTTCCTTGTTCTCTACTTTTCTATGGGGAAGAGGGAAAGAGATACCAGCAGATGGTCCATTCTCAAAATCTGAGTAAAAACAGATAAAGTCTAAGTTTTTGTTTCCCTAACATTTAACCTTTGAATGCCTATCCTATTTTGATTTAACATAAAAAATGGTGACCACCAACACAAACTAACATAGTTATTCTCAAAATAAGATGAAGTTGGAAGAGGGACAGGTACTTTTCCTTAAAGAGATAGGAGACAATTTTCTCCATTGTTGGAAACTAGAGTGGAAGAAGATGTTGAAACAACTAAAGAGAAAGAATGTATGTACCATGATCAGAAGAAGAAATGAAAGGATATTGTTGTGTCAAGAAACCCCAATTCATATCAATTTATACTACAAGTTTATTTTCTACATTTTTTAAGAAGCCTAGATGGGAAGAAGAATCAGTTGGTACACAGAGAAGTATATCTATATCTGACAAATGAACTTCTGAAAAGGTATCTGTAGTATAATGGAAAACACATAAATATACTGGATCAATCAAACCCTGGTTTTGGAGGCAATTTATTGTGTTTCAAGGAAGTAGAGACAAAGAATTTACAATTGCCTAGTCTGTCATTAGCCAGAGGGGTAAGAAACAAGTACAATTCTATTGGTCTTTTGGTTGGCCTTTCTCAGTGATAAGGATTAGAGATGACTGCCTGTTTTATACTGAAATGGAGGCTTATTCTAAAGGGACATGAAATGTCAAGAAAGGGAAAGTCCCTATCTATTCCAGTATAATGCATGAGGAAAGTGAACCCAAAGATGAGATGTGGAATTAGCACTGAGGCAATTTGTCTTTGGTAGTCTCGAGGTTAATCTTGGTGCTCCTGATTCCCGGCTGAAGTTACTAAAGCTGCTGAAATGCTAGGATTGCTACTAGCCCTGCTAGGCATCAGAAGGAATTTCCAGCACCAAGTATATGTCCCATTTAAACTCAAAGAGGCTATAAAAACAATTACAAAATACCCTTTAAAGAAATAAAGACTTAAAAACCCGAAGGAATATCTATTACTCTTGGTTGGACTTATCAATATAATAAAAATAACTATGCTACCTATATTATTGTACAGATTAAATGTTATAACAAACTACTAAGAGGGTGCTACATAAGCTAGACAAAACAAATTGATTTGGAGAAACAAAACAGTCTAGAATCTCAAGGGAAAAATATTTTTAAATGTATTTAAAGAAGAATAACACTTTTTTACCTCACATATTATAATCAGTGATCATTAAAACTATTCAATACTGATTTTAACCGAAAGGGTATAACAGAGGACTGAACTAGATATTCAAGAATTCAGAAGTAATCAAATTCAAAACACCGAGGTCTGACAAATAAGAGAACATAAAGTACTTGGGGAAGAAATTCCTTTTTGAAAATCACTACTGGGAAAACTGGAAAGCAGTGTCAATAAAATCCCATATTACAAGCAACAATAAGTTTCCAATCATAACTTAAATGTAAATGTCAAATCATCTTCACAACAGAGAGAAAATTGATTGAGTTTCCTTTTATAACTATGTCTAGAGTATATTTTTAAAGTTTTTGAAATGTTTTGTTTTTATATCACTCTTATTGCACGATCTCTTCACCCTCTCATCTAAAGAACTATCCCTTACAACAAAAAATAAAAAAGAAAGGAAAAAAGGTCCAGTGAAACTAACTGGCATGTCAATAAATCGCATTATTTATAATGTTCCACACTCATAATACCTGGTTATTGCAAATATTTGGAGGGAGATATATTCTAATATATATCTTCTTTGTGACCAAACGCGGTCATAATTTCAGAGCGTTCAAGTGTTTTCTTACTGTTGTTTTCAGTATTGTACTATACTGCTGTTTTTTTAACTTTGTTTAATTCACACTGTTCCAATAAGACTTCTCACACTTTTCCATAAATATTTTATTAGTCATATTCAACAGTGTTATATTAATGCATCACATTTGTGTACCACAGTTCATCTAGCTATTCCCCAATTGATGGGCATATGCATACTTTCTATATCCTTGCTGCTATTTTTGTGTATATAAGGTTTTGTTTTTCTCATTGACCTGCATGGTACATATATCTAGTAATAGGATCTCTGGAACAAAGCGTATAGTTAAAATCATTTAGTTACTTTCTTGTATGTTCAAGATCAACTTCCAAATTGTTTGCAAGTTGCAAATCAGTAATACATCAATGTGTCTATGAGTTTTGCAACAGTAATTCAAAATTGACTATTCCCATTTTTTAAAATGTTTGCTAATTTTCTGAATGGGAGGTGAAATTCCAGAGCTTTGATGTACATTCTCATTAGAGACTTTAAGCAATATTTCATATAATTTTAATAATTCACAATTCTTTTTTTAAAAAGAGAAGTGTTTGTTCATATTCTTTGAGCATTGAGCATATCCATTGAAGAATGGTTTTTAGCCTTACACATTTGCTTTAATTCCCCTGGTATCTTGAATATCACATCTGTCAGTATTAGAGATATTTAATGCAAAGATCCTCCTCCCATAGGATGAGAATTCTTAACCAAACAAAGGACTGCTGCTAGATCATAACAGAAAAAATAGATCATTTTGATTACACAAAATTGAAAAGCATTTGCAAAACAAGATCAGTGTAGCCTAGATAAGAAGTAAACTAGGGACAGGAGGAGGAACTTTGCACTAAGTAACTGTGATAAAAGTCTCATGTCCAATATAGAAAGAGGGAATTAGTACTTCCTTCACGAAGATTTGGGAAGCAGGAAGGGAGAATTCTATTCTGCATTTGATTCTTACAGAGAGGAACTCATTGCTAAAGAAGAAATGATGAAGATCCTGAAGAGAAGGCATTGCTCTGACTTACATTCTTTGATAGAGGAAAGCCTATAGTCTGTTATGCACCCTGGGGAGAAAAGATTCCAAGGGGTTTAGAGGATGGATGCTAGATCTCACAGACTAAAATTTTATTTAAAAATCACCCCCAGCAAAGATGTGGAACTCTCCAGAATGACCCTTTGAAAATAGAAATGGGAATTATTTTAATTCCAGTGAGGAGGAATAATGAGAGCTGTCTGAAGGCAGGCATGTAGATATATAGGGATATCAGAAATCAATCTAGATTTCATAGATATAAACTCACATGCATATATACATATGTATATGCAAATATGCACATATTTGCACACAGAGAAAATTGAAGAAAGTTTGAGTAGCAGAAAATGGATGTAAGTATTGCATGGTCTTGTCAAAACAATATTAAGTATGCTAAAGCTCAGAATTAACTGCAGTTGTCAAGGAAAAGTTAGGATAACGATGGCTTTTTGTTTTGGTTTGTTTTTTGCTGTATTGGGAGATAAAGAGGATCAAATTTGGGGTGTAAACTACATCATAGTACAAATAGATGGTTTTAGAATTGGTTTAATGGTTGGGACTCAAAGTATAGCTGTTAGTAGTTAAGTCAAATTGTCAGGGAGTCTCTAATGAAATATTCCAAAGATCTGTGCTTAATTGTGTGCAAATTAACATTTTTATGACTTGGATATGCCACAGATATTATAATCATTAAATTTTCATGTGACAAAGAACTAGGAAGGATAGTTAGCACCCTGGATGACAAAGGAAGGGTCCAAAAAGATCTTGAGAAGTTAATGCATTGGCCTGAATATGAGGAGATACAATTCAAGGGATGACATGCCTTCAACCAAGATACTACCAGAAAAATGTTCTGATACCAACATGAGGATTTTGTGATTGAGTCAGTGTCTAAGCCAGACAGAGCAATAAATTATGTGGTGGATACCGGACTTGTCAGTTTCCATATACTCATTCTGCCTCTTCCTTCTTTTTTCTTCTCATGCTTTCTCTAGGGAAACATGAATCTACTTTACCAGTCTTTGCACAATAAAAGTCTGTTTCTTTTCTGTTTTTCCATTTTCTTTGAAGAAACTGATTTTGTCTATAACTATATGGTTACTATACTGTTACTATATTGATTTGTGTGTGCATCCCTAAGTGGGAAATAGTTATGAAAGTTGAGAGAGGGAAAAGGTGGGGGGGGTGGGAGGTGTGAGGCAGAGATATAGAGAGTTTTTAATCATTGCTGGGAACATTCACAGCAAGGGGCAGGGGTGAAGTGTGGGAGTTCAGAACTAGATTGAAAAGAAATTTCATTGCATCATTTTTATGGTTTCTCCAAAGTAGGGAGAATCCATGAATCTAGATTAATATCTAATCTCAAAAAAATCTAAGTCAGTCCTGATGAGAGAAGGATTGTAAGTGGACTGGAGTTAGTTCTTCTGAGACAAATGCCTATGGGATTTTAGATCTCTAAAATGGTAAAAGATGAAAATTGCTAATGTTGGAGTTGTTGTAGGAACACATTGCTGTTCCAAATTGATACAAATTTCTGGGCAATTTCAAATTATCTAAGGAAATCATATTCTTTGATTCAGTGAGTATCCTGCTGTGTTTTTTGCCCAAGAAGATCAAAGACAAAAGAAAAGTTCCTATATATACCAAAATATTCATAGCAGCACTTTTTACCGCAGCCAAATGCAAAGACAGTATCTGAAACTATTATTTAGAAAATGACTGAACAAATTATGGCTTATGAATGTAATGGAATAGGAATGTAGATTTAGAGTTGGAGGGGCCCTTTCTGGCATCTAGTTGAACCCTGGCATTTTGCTGCTAAGTCAACTGAGACAAAACTTGCCCTAGATCACCTGGATAGAAATTGATAGAATTGTGATTTGAACCCAGGTCCACTGATTCTTTATCTAAAAATTAATCCATAGCATTGTGCTGCCTCCCAATGTTAGTACACCTTTGTTTCAAAACTTTCCTTTTTTAAAGTTATGCTTATATCTTATGTTTTAATGAATGTTTATACCAGATGGATAGTGTCAATTCCAATTGTCTGAGGATGTATGCTTTATTATTTGTGAAACAGAAGGTGGTAAGAGATGGAATCCCAAATGGCCTGTGATATATAGAAACAAGGGACAGAGGCTGCAACTTTCTGTCTATCTATCTATCTATCTCTCTATCACCAGTACTCTATCCTGTCTGGGGCTTCAGGTGAAGTTGGACCTCATAATTTCCCCCTGGCACAAATAACTTAAAACCTTGGCATTAGGAAAAGATTTTTGGGAAGTAGACCAAGGAAGAGGAAGAGAAGAAGGAGGAAGAGGAGGAACAGAAAGAGGAAGATGAGAAGAAAGAAGAGGAGGAAGAGTTTTAGTAATTTAACATTATAATCTGTCCCTCTCACTACTCCTCTAATGAAAAAAGAGGAGAAAAAATAGGGAGGGAGAACTCTTCATTATAAATACTTATAGTCCAACAAACCAAATTCCCACATTGGTACATCTCTCTCTACAATTTCAAGTTCATCACCTCTCCAGCAGGGGGTGACACTCAGGAAATTTCATTTTTCCTATTGTTCTGTTGGCCCAGTCTCCTCTTGACTAGGGGCAGAAGGAAGGTGTTGACTATGGGAGAGTCAGAAACACACCCCACTAGCTAAAAGGAAGAATTGGAAAAGGGGTTTCTGGGCCTACAAAGATTTGGACCACCAAAGACGGAGTAGCTATATTTCTACTAGTTTTTTGTAACTCTGAGTCTCAAGCCTGTTTTTATTGCTTTCCTTACTGGTAAAGATTGATTACTAAATACTCCATGCCCGAGTGAGGGTCAGAGTAGAGAAAGGAGACGTTCTTATTCTTTGAGATTCTGGTTTCCAGAACGGCCACAGAACATTCCAAGTTCTTTCCAGGGAGAGTTCCCCAAAGGGAGGGAGAGAAAGACTCTAGGAAGAAATAAGTAAGTAGAGTAACTGGTGCCTTGATCTTGTTCCTGTTGCCAGCTTAACACACTTTCAGGAAGTTCCTCTTGGATGAGAATATGGAATCTCTTTCAGCTGAGCTATCTTGCTCCTAGAAGAAGAATTCCTTAACTCTGGGTATTGCCTAATAAATTCAAACCTGTATGACTTCTCTCGTTTCAGTTTCATATCAGCTTTGATAAATGAAGTTTATTTACTATTCACTATGTGTATCAGACAATACTTTATACTTAATATGACTTGATCACACTAGAGAATATAGAAACACTGCTCGCAGGATTCAAACCCATATGTGCAAGGTCACTAGAAGCAATATTGATTCATAGAAAGTTGTAGCAAGTGGAAGACCTCCAACATGACATGCACAAAGAATTCTACTTCTCATTTTAAAAATATTTTTCTCAAGGATCTTACCACTTCTCTCACTGGTATCACTCTTTATGTGTACATCAATTAATACATTGCTATTTTCTTCTGTTCATGAGTGAGTTTGTCCCATTTACATTCACAGTTAGATTACTGTACAGTTCTCTCCACTCTCCATCTCTCAACAAAAGTGTTTTTTGTTTCTGACCATCACCTTCTCTAATCTTCTATCAGTCCCTCCTTATACCCTTCTTTTACTTCCCTGTGCAGTAAGACAGATTTCTATATCCAACTGAGTGTTATGTTATCACTTAATTTTATTTTTTTGGATATCATCTTATTGTAGTCAATTCATACTCATGACCTGTGTTGATGTATATTCTTTCTAGCTTCCTTAATAATGATATAGTTCTTAGGAGTTACAAGTATCATCTTCCTATGTAAAAATGCAAAAGTTTAACTTTACTGAATCCTTTGATTTCTCTTTCCTGTTTACCTTTTGCTGTGTCTCTTAAGTCTTGTGTTTGAAAGTCAAATTTTCTGTTCAGTTCTGGTCTTTTCACCAACAATGCTTGAAAGTCCTCTATTTCATGAAACATCCATACTTTGCCTGAAGGATCATACTCCATTTTGCTGCACAAGTGATTCTTGGTGTAATCCTAGTACCTTTGCCCTATAGAATATGATATTCTGAACCTCTTATCCCTTAATGTAGAAGCTGCTAGATCTTGTATTATTCTGACTGTGGCTCCATGATATTTGAATTGTTTCTTTCAGGCTGCTTGTGAACAGGTTCTCTTTGACCTGGGAGTTCAGGAATTTAGATATGATTCTCCTGAGAGTTTTCATTTTGGGATCTGTTTCAGGAGATGATTGATGGATTCTTTCAATTTCTATTTTTCCCTCTGTATCTAAGATATTGAGGCAGTTTTCCTTACACAGTTTCTTGAAATGTGATGTCTAGGCTCTTTTTTTGACAAAGGCTTTCAGATAGTCCAGATAAATTATGTTTCCTCCATCTATTTTTCAGATCAGTTATTTTTCTAATGAGTAATTTCACGTTTTCATCCTTTTTTTAATTCTTTTGACTTTTATTTTTGCTTGAAATTTTATGGAGTCATTAGCTTTCATTTGCCAAATTCCAATTTTTGAGGAATTATTTTCTTCAGTGAGCTTTTGTACTTCCTTTTCTATTTGGTGAACTCTACTTTTTAAGGAGTTCTTTTCTTCTTTGAATTTTTGTGCTTCTTTTTCCATCTAGCCAATTCTACTTTTCAACAAGTTCTCTCGAACAATTTTTTGGTTTATTGTGTTTTTTTAAGGTGTTTTTCAATATTTCTATGCTTCCTTTACCAAGCTGTTAGTTCTTTTTTCAGTATTTTCTTGCAGCATTCTAAGGTTCTTCCCAATTTTTCCTCTACTTCTCTTGATTTTTAAAATTCATTTAAGCTCTTCCAGGAATTCCTTTTGAGTCTGAGACCAATCCTTCTTTTTTTTGAGGCTTTACGTGTACCTGGGTTTTTTATCCAGCCTGGCATTTTACACGATGTACTCTACATATAAGTTAACTATACAAAGTGACAATATCAGTCTTGCCCTACTCTTTTTCCAATCTTAAACCAATATATTAGTATTAAACTATTGTTTCTTGGCCCACATACAGGTTCCTTAGAAGACAAAATGTTCTGGTACTTTCATATGTTATTGTGAGCCACAGTAAAAATCTTTGTGTAATCAATGAAGTGGATACTTATGTTTTTTTTTCCTTGAACTCCCTTGTTTTCTCCATAATCTAGCAAAGGTTGGCAATTGATTTCTACTTCCTCTGCCTCTTCAAAACCCAGCTTTGTCTTCTAGTAATTCTGGTTTACATATTGCTGAAACTTAGCTTGCAGAATCTTGCTGGCATATGAAATGAGTGCAAGTGTCTGATAATTTGAAAATTCCTTGCAATTGTCCTACTTGGGACTTATACTGATCTTTTCCAATCCAGTGTCCACTTTTGAGTTTTCAAAGTTTGCTTGCATATTAAGTGCAACACTTTAATAGCATCATCTTTTGGATTGAGGATTTTAAATAGCTCAGCTGGAATTTCATCACCTCCAATATCCTTATTGTTAGCAATGTTTCCTAAGGCCCACTTGACTTTATTATTCAGAATGTCTGGTTCTAGCACAGCATCACACCATTGTTGTTTTTGGTGATGTTTCTTGTATAGTTCTTTTGTGTATGCTTACCACCTCTTCTTAATATCTTTGGAGGATAGAAGGGCCTGACATGATATGATCCTTGGGGTCATGATTGAACAACATGTAGCAGTTTTGACATTGTTATCTCTTGAGTTGCTTTTTGATCTTCCTTGTTACTATAGTAACTTTCTCTGACCAGGTTCTTTTGTGTTGTTGTAGTTTGCTCATTTTTCCAGCCATTTGTTTTTTTCATTAAATTAGTTTATTTATAGTTTTCAACATACACTTCCAAAAGTTTTGAATTTTCTCCACCTCCCTCCCATCCTCCTTCTCCAAGATGGTATGCAATCTGACATAGGTTGTACATGTACATTCTTATTAAATATATTTTCACCTTAGTCATGTTGTATAGAAGAATTAGAATTAATGGAAAGGAACCATGAGAAAGAAAAAACAGAATGAGAGAGAGACAGAGAGAGAGAGAGAGAGAGAGAGAGAGAGAGAGAGAGAGAGGAGAAGAGAGGAGAGAGAGAGCAAATAGTATGCTTCAATCTGTATTTCAATGCCATAGTTCTTTCTCTGGATGTGGATGGCATTTTCCATCATGAGTCTTTTGGACTTGTTGTCGGTCCTTTCATTGCTGAGAAGATCTAAGTCTATCAAAGTCAGTCATCAAACAATGTGACTGTTACTGTGTGAAATGTTCTGGTTCTGCTTGTTTCATTCAGCATCAGTTCACATAAGTCTTTTCAGGTTTTTCTGAAGTCCACCTGTTCATCACTTCTTATAGCACGATAGTATTGCATCATGTTCATATACCACAACTTGTTCAGCCACTCCCCCACAATTGATGGGCATACCCTCAATTTCCAGTTCTTGGCCACCTCAAAAAGAGCTGCTATAAATATTTTTGTACATTTTGTACATATTTTTGTTCCTTTTCCAGTATATTTCTTGATTTTGAACTTTATGTTAAAGTTGGATTCTACTCCTACAATGAATGAAGCACTGTCCAAACTCCAGATTTTTCAAGCTGCTGTTTTGAGAACTGGTTCTGAGGGTCTGTAAGTTTTCAGTTCTTCCAACATGGTGTGATCTAATGGGAGAAATGGTCACATCTGTCTTGTTCTATGCTCTGGTCTATGAGCAACCATAAGTACTTTTTTCTGCCTTGGAACTGTGTCCTGCTCTGGCTAGTGCTACTCCTCACCCTGGAACTGCAACCCAGAACCATGTGTGGGCAATGCAACAGAATCCTGCTCCCAGTGTCAGCAAAGACCTTGTCCTAATCTTGATCACTTGTATGACCCCTTACAGTCTCTTGAGCTAAGAGCTCCCAGTCATCCTGTGCTGGCATTGTAGTCCTCTCTCAGCCCAGTGAGACAGACCTTTCCTGCTAACATACTAAGTGTCTGGGACTTGAACATTGTTTCACTCCATCCTTTATTGGCTCTGCCACTTCGGAATTCATTTTGAGATGTTATTTTAACATTGGAGGAGAATTTAGGAGAGTTCAGGTAATCCCTGCCTTTACTTCACCATCTTGCTTCTTCCCAATTAAGATCTTTTTCAAGAACACATAAATAAACAATTGCATGAGAAATGAGCAGCGTCAGAGGTGGACAGGACTTTGGGCTTTAATGATGCCCTAAGATCACAGGAAAGGGAAGCATTTGCTTATTCCTCTCAGTTGAATGATAACAGCTCTTTTCCCTTTCTTTATTAGTGCTCAGGGATTCACTTTACATCTGGATCGGTGCCAGCTGTGGACAAAGCCTTAGATAGTTTACCTGTACTGGACAAATTTTTCATAAGTGGACACAATTCCACTTTTCCCTATAAAAACAATACTAACTTCATGGAGAAATGTATCAATGTTCTTTGTTGACAAATGCTTCAGATGTGTTGTGGGTAGGCAAATCAAATAATAAGGCTTGTTATGCCAATAATGTTACTCTAAACATAATTTAAGTCAAAGGCAAGACAAAGGCAAGAGCCTGAAGGTGGCTCAAGGTTTTACTTTCCAAATAAACCATATGAGTTTTTTGAAAAATATTGTCTTCACTGACTTTCTGAAAAGTGAGTCTTTTTTGTTATTACTTTCTGGGTTGTAACCATGCTTCAGGGGATAGCAATCACTGGAAATCTTGTTTCCAGACAAGTTGATGCATGTATGGATAAATTGATATAGGTTACCTCCCTTTTTTCTTATTTTCATTATTTTTCAATAGTTTCTCTTAATGGATTCAATGTGAACCTACCATATCTTGATAAAATGACTCCTTTTAATCCCACTGAGAAATGCGATCTAAGTTTCTAAACCAATGATCAGTCCTGACCTTGTTACTGTCAACTCTTGAAAAATAGATGGTTCTGTGTTAGGAACTGAACTCAAAACAGCAAACATAAATCCAGAGAAGGGATGCTGTTTCATACCAGCAAGTAACTAAAGGGTATTTGCTTATTTATTACCCTTTTTAAGGAAAATGAATAGCAATTATTTTCTTTGGAATAAAAATTACAACTACTTTGGGAGGGAATGCATTTTTTAAAAAATAATTATTTGACTGAGAAGTTCCACAATAATACAGATGCTTAAAAAGATTCTCCCAGGAATGTGATTGCATTGTTTGTTGAAGCACGTTTCATTAGCATTGAGGTTATACTGTGAAAATTTTCACATCAAAGGTCATTAACTATCTTCTGCTTTTATCATTTTGTCAATTTTCTCTCTGGAAGCTCATTTACCATAAAGATTGCTGAGGCTAATAGATAACATTCGAGTGGTAAAACACTTTTCCATTTCTGGGCTATCATCTTCTTCTTTCCCCATTCTTTTTACAATACCATGATGCATTGGCATCCACACAGCATGATAAAGCCTCTTCTCAATACAAGTCAAAGCTCAGTGCCACATGTAGTAACCTTTCAGCATAGCTATTGCTCAGATAATTGCTTGACCTCAAAACTGCCTTTGGGCCCAACCTCAATATTTAGTGTCCTTGCTCCCTTTGAGTTTCACTCAAGAAAAGGAGACCAAAGAAGGCATGCTATTTTTGCTGCATTAACGATAAGATTAGGTGGGGGGGAAGGTGATAGTGGTAAAGGAAAGGAGTGCCTATCTAGATATATGAAAAATAATTGAGTGTTTTACGGCTAACTTCCTCCCTCAAAAAAAAATAAAGGCAGAGGTACTAATGGAGAAAATAAGCTATTATATTAATTCCATTAAAAATGTTCCTTTTTTTCCTTTTTAATGCACATAAACTGATAGGACTATACCGTCAATGGTGATCTGTGTGGGAAAAGTATAATAAAATGCATTGAAAGATATATATGAATGAAAAAGATATGGACTTATTTTGTAGAAAGAATAAAGCATAAAAATGAACAAGCAGCAAGAAAGATTCAAAGAATCAAAGAATGTGCTCTCTATTTTGTGTTGGATAGGTCCTCTATGGAGGTTTTAAGGAAATATATACATAAGAATTATATAGAATGAAAAGGCATGGTTTGAAACTGTGCTGGTGCACAAATATACCAAGGCTAAGTGAATCAATAATTAATCCATGCTCAAAGTAATGGGTCAGTGTGGCATTGTAGGTAGACAGTCAGCCTCAGAACCAGAAAGATCTGAGGTCAAGTCTTACCTCTGACACATACTGATTGTGTGACCCTGAGGCTCTAAGCAAATACCTAGAAGTTGCCAAAAAAAAGCCAACATGCAGATGCTATATGGAATTTTCTCTATAGAAATTTGATATACTAGAAAAATAATGGGTCTCTTCTCCATTCCTATCTTGTCACAGGAAAATATGGTAATGACTACAACCAACATTGACACGCTAACTACAGAATATTATCCAAACAAAAATTATAAAAAGGTTTGGAATCAGTACCCTTGGTCTGCCTTATTATGTTGTGCTTTTAGAAAACTTGACATTACTACAAGGTCTATTTCTTGACTAGATATTTCTAACATGAAGAAACTATGGGGGAATATGTTTCCATAGGAAAGAATGTTGTCTCTAGGCAGGACATTGAAAAGCACCTGTGCAACTTGCAATACTTATTCTTAGCATGTGCCAGCAATGATTCATTCACTATGGTGCTCTACTACATACAGTTTCATCAAGTCTCTTGACTTTGTTCTCCTTGGTCTCAGCTGTACTAACACCTAGTGGTCTTTCAGTTTTGTACCACCTCCTATTTATCATTTATCTCTTCACAACAGTTGTGAGACTATAAATAATCAACTTGGTTGGAGAATTATCTGTCAGAACTGTGGATCCCTCATCCAATTCTTCACTTGTTAAAAAGTTCCAAAAATTACCTTGGCTAAAAGCAAAAAATATAGAATTAATTCTTCAAAACTGGGTATGATATGGCTAGGATATATTTTTCTTTTTTTGTATTTAAATTTGTTTATTTAAGTTTTCAACATTCATTTCCACAAAATTTTGAGTTCCAAATTTCCTCCCATTTCTCCCCTCTCACCACCCCAAAATGTCGAGCATTCTAATTACCCCTATTATCAATCTGCCCTCCCTTCTAACATCCCTCCCTTCCCTTATCCCCATCTTCTCTTTTGTCCTGTAGAGCAATAAAAATTTTTATACCCCATTATCTGTATTTCTTATTTCCTAGTTGTATGCAAGAACAATACTCAACAGTTGTTCCCAAAATTTTGAGTTCCAACTTCACTTCCTCCCTCCCTCCTCACCCATTCCCATTAGGAAGGCAAATAATTCAATATAGGCCATATCTGTGTAGTTTTGCAAATGACTTCCATAA
>CM053772.1:115232480-115254971 GCA_028658325.1 Potorous gilbertii | reverse complement strand
GGCCTCCAGTTCCACCAAGCACTGGTTGCTGAGATTCAGATAAGCTGCAGGGGAAGGGCCAGCATTCAGTGTGAAATAAAGATCAGCTGCCACAGGGCCTCTACATAGGGCTGAGGTAAGAGTCAGCTGCTCAGTGCACCCAGGGGTTTCACGATCCAACAATGGATGCAGGCTACTGTAGGGGATGCTGTGGGAACAGCTACCTGAAGCCATGTCTGTTGGTCTTTGATTTCTCTGTATTTTCTTTGAAGTTCAGGGTGCTGAGTTTCCTGAACTAGGTGAATGATGTCTGTTGAATTATGGTCAAGCAGAAGAAGCCATGCCTGTTGGTCTTTGATTTCTCTGTATTTTTTGAAATTCAGAGTGCTGCATTTCCTGAACTAGGTGAATGTTGTATGTACTTGGTTAAAAGAATAATGCATGGACTTCATTAAAGTGATTTTTAACCCCTCAGAAGTTGTCTTTCCTTTTATGAATGCAAATCTAAGAACCTGTGGTAGCAAGCCCCTCTCTGTATGTTGGGGTGCTTCCTGTTACAGCAAGAAAATCGTTAGGAAATTAGTGCCATAGGAATATAATATTTGAAATTTATATGTCTGAAGAGATACTAGTAAAGTAAGTCTTGTAAGTACTTAATTGTCCAGTTTCTCCTGGACAAGTAATTAAAAAATTCTTATTTCTGATTGCCTTTATATATGAATTTATTTTGTTACTAAAACACTAGAAGGATGGGAACCTGATTAACTATTTGGCCATGAAATTTAAAGTATATTCTTCTTTGACTTATAGATAATTGGTGGCAACATTTAACTAAGTAGCATAATTTGGTGAGAAATTAGCTAGCCAAGGATCACTATGACCTCAGTTCTAGTCCCTATTCTGCCACAAAATTGCTATGTGACAATGAGCAAGTCACTTGGCCTCTCTAGCCTTCAGTTTCCCCATAAGTAATTTCAGGGGGTTGAACTAAATTGTGATCTGTTTCAAGGAAGATCAAAGAAGAATCTACTACTCCAAGTGAATAGAGTTATGGTGACATGAATATCCAATTCAATTCTGGGTTTCAACTTTTAGGAAAAGTATAAAAATGATACAGTATGTCAGGAGGAGCTTTACTACAATGGTGAAGAGATTAGAGACCATAGTAAATGAGCAGAAGACCTGGTTCAAATACTGCTTTTAATCTTTAAGTCATTCAACATCCCTTGGCTCAGTTTCTTCATCTGAAAATAGGAGATTGAACTCGTGACTTATGAGGACCCTTCCAATTCTAAGTCTATGACTTTAAGTTCCTAGGATCTGGGAATCATTGAAGGAATTGGAAATGTTTAGCACAGGAAAAGGTAAACAAGATAGAAAATTATAGCTATTATTAAGTAGTTGAAGGCTTGTCAGGCAAAAAAAAAAACAGTCAGTCAACTAGCATTTATCAAATATGTACCATGTACTAGGCACTGTGCTAAGTGATAGAGAGACAAAATAGTTCCTTCTCTCAAGGAGCTAATGGCGAGATAACATGAAAGCAATCACATATAACCAAGATGTATATGGGATAAATGTTAAGTAATCTCAGAAGGAAGGCACTAAGATTAAACAGGCCCAGGAAAAACTTCTTGCAGAAGGTTGGCTATTAGCTGACTTGAAGGAAGCCTAGAAAGTCAAGAGACAAAGTCAAGGTGAGAGAGCATTCCAAGCATGGGAGCCAGCCATTGAAAATGCTAAGAGTCAGGAAATGGAGTGTCCTGTGCAAGGAACAAGACAGTAAATGATGCTGGATTGTAGAGTAAATGGAGAGGAGGAATTATGTTATAAAAGCATTGGAAAGGATTGGGAGTGGGGGCAAGTTATGAAAGAGTTTGAAAGCCAAAGAGAATTTTACATTTGCTCTTGAAAGTCTACAGATAGCCTTTGGAATATGTTTAGAGGAGTTAAGAAATGGTGAACTTCATTTTAGGAAAATCAGGTTTGCAGCTGAGTGAAGGATGAATTAGATTACTGTGAGACTTGAGGCCAGAAGATCAACCAAATAAGCTATTGTAATAGTCCAGACATAATAAGGACCTGTATATACAAAGCTGCACTGTTATGCTTCATGAACACCTCGGTAATATGGGAAACTTTTCTATGAACTATGGTACTAAACTGTTGAGGGTGGAGGGGAATTTCTGCTCTTATATGGAAAATGAAATACCTATGGGTAAAATTATGCCAAAGTAGAATGATTTATTACCTTTTTTATACTAGGAATATAAAACATGGAGGAGAATTTCTCTAATCACCAAGCTATCATGAGTCTACTAATAACTGTGACGTGTTCTTCAGACTTTCTCTGAGTGAATCATAAATTGCTATACATCACCCTATTCCTATTTCTTCCCAATTTTTTTCCACATGTTATATTGAGAAGCCTCCATTTATTTAGGCATTTATAGGATCCAGTTTATACCTCCTGAATGATGATTCTAGCTGCCTTGTGGTTTCCCTCTGGCTTCAGGTCTAGGACGTAGGCTAGACATAGCAAGAAATTCTACTGTTAGATGCCAGTAAAATCTCTGTGCTTCAGTTTTCTGACTATAAAATTGTTAGGAGAGTTAATTACTATGTGCAAAGTACTCTGAAATGCACAGAAAAATACTATAAAATCGCAAAATATGTTGAGAACTCATTCTCCTCAGTCCTCTTGATATACCATGACATTCAATGAAGGTGCTACATTCCCTGTTCAGCCACAGGAAGTTCATAAGGGGATATATGCTTGCTATACAATGCTCTATTGGCCTCAGACTGTCTTCTATTCCCAGTAATTGTCTATTTGGTCATTTCTCCCCTGAAATTTCTGCAGAGAGCTATTAACATTTACCACATATTCTTATTACTTTGTTGTGCCAAAAGATTTCTATATATAGCTTGTGAAGTGCTTTAATATGCATGTAAGTTAGAGATGGAGAAGAGCTGTTGCCATAGACTTCTAAAACTTCAGACCCTGAAAGGACCCTAATGATGATTTATTTCAACTTCTTCCTTTCCCATATGAGGAGGCAGAATGAGACAGGAAGTGATGAGATGTAAAGGAAAAGGAAAAAGGGTAAGAAAAGGTTGACCACCTCATCATCAAAGAATGGAGGGGAATGACAAGGGTAAAGAAAAGTCTTGAAATGGAAGGAAGAGGAGAAGAAGAGATGACAACACATCTCCCCAATCTTCTCAATGAAGTTGGAAGCAAGGTTCTATTCTCAGGGATAATAAGGTGTCTGCTGGTCATAGCATTGCCATTTTGAGAAGGAGTAGAATAAGCTTCTTCAGGATCAGCATGAAGCATGAAACCCAGTCCAGTTCTTCCATAATCATTTTCAAATCCAGCCTCATATATTTACTACTATGTGACAGTGGGTAACAAACAGCTTCAAGGTCACACATGGCCCTCCAGGTCCTCAAATATGGACTTTGACTAAATCCAGACCTCACATGTTTGTTAATAAAAGGATTCGTTTTGTGAAGTTTGGATTCAGTAAAAAGGACACACTTGAGGACCTAGAGGGCCACATGTGGCCATGAAGCCACAGATTCCCTATCCCTGATCTATGCCCTTCCTAAAAGTTGGCACCTAGAATTGAACCCAATGTTAATGGTATCATAACTCTATTTGCCTTTAATAGCAGACTTTTTTTAATCTTCTTGCCCCCACATAATTTCATCTTTTCTTCCCTTGGTTTTCTCTGGGTTTTGCTCATCTACCTTGAAAAATATTTCTTAGTATCACTGTGTGACCATATTTGACCTTACTTGGCCACAGTCTCAACTGTAAAGTAGGAATCATAACAGCACATATCTCCCAGGGTTGTCAAGAGGATCCAGGAAGATAATATTTTTAAAACACTAAGAAAAGTATCTGGTACATAGTACATTCTTATAAGTGCTGCCTCATTTCCCATTCTTTCCCGTAGTATAATTTTTTTTATTTTAATAATGAAATAAATACACATCAACAAAAATAAACACTTCAGTATAATAAAAGTAGAAAATAGGATTGCATAAAAAACCTGTTACAGTTTTGGGTTTGAGAATATATACATGTATGTATACATATGTGTATGTATATGTGTATACCTGTATGTATATATGAATATATACATATAATTTAATAAAATATAACATGCCTGTATTTCCTCCTTTTTTATTTTTGTGTCCTCAGCCTAACCCAATGTTTTGCACATAGTAAATACTTAACAAATATTTGATGAATTGCATCAAATAGACAAATGAGAAGGTATGGAATAGTAGCTTTGGGGAATGTAGCAGATAATCAGAAATGAATGAAAGATATGCTTTCAGAGATAAAACTGAATTAAAATGGAATGAATTTGTGGTGGACTTATCATGAACTTCAGTATTTCTTCCAAAATTGCTGAGTAGTTTAGGGTTAGAAAAGAGGCATGGCATAGTGAATAAGGAGTCGATCTTGGAACCAGGAAGAACAGGTTTCATATCATGCCTCTGATACATACTGTCTATGTGACTCTGAGCAAGCCACTTTACCTCTCTGGGACACCAAATTTTTGATCCTATAATGAGAAGGTAATGGATGAAGATAATCCAGGGTTAAAGGCTATCAGTCTAAGTACAGCTCAACAACACTCCGTTTTAAGATTTTTATTCACTTGTTTCTCATCCAACTCTTTGTGACCCTACTGGGGTTCTCTTGGAGTGGTTTGCCATTTCCTTCTCCAGCTCATTTTACAGATAAGGAAACTGAGGCAGTACTAAGTGTCTGAGGTTAAATTTCAACTTCTGATGATGATTCTTCTTGATTCCAAGTCTGGTGCTCTATTCACTACACTTCTAGCCTTTCCTACATTTTGCAAATCTCTAGTTTACTATCGCTCTGCCAAATGGTGGAAAGAGTGATTTGTCATTAATTTTCTGGAGTCAAAATTGGTCTTCGCATTTTCAGACTTTTAGAATTATTAAAAGTTGGTTTCTCTTACATCACTGTAGTCATTATGTAAATTGTTCTTTTGGTTCTGCTTATTTTATTCCACATTATTTCCTACAAGTCTGAGCAGATTTCTCTGAATCTTTCCCTTTCATCTTTTCAAGCAAAAAGTAGCTCATTAAATTAATGTACCATCATTTGTTCAGTTATCTTCACTTTGATGTGTACTTTTTTTGCAGATGTTTAGCACCCCAAAAAGTGCTTCTTTAAAACTATTCATACATAGGAATCCTTCCCCTCTACCTTTGGCTTCTTTGGTGTATGTACCTAGCAATAAGGTCACTGGGTCAAAGAAGATGGACAGTTCACTTTTAAGGGATGTTTCCAAGAATGGTTGGATTAATTCACAATTCCACCAACAGTGCAACAGCAGGGTACTCATCCTCCCACAGGTTCCTCCAGCAAAGTCATTTTTCCCTTATTGTCATCTTTGACGATCATCAGGGTTGTTTTAAATGGCATATCTCTGATCAATAGTGAGCTGGAGGATTTGTCCATGTGGTTGTTGGTGGCTTGCATTTCTTGACTGTTTATCAATTAGACAAAACATTTATTCACATATATATGTGTGTGTGTGTGTCAATATATACACATGCTTACATATATGCATTAGTATCAATTATTATTAATTAGTATTAGTATATTAGTATCAATTCCCTAAATATTTCAAATATTAGGCCTTTATCAGAAAAATCAATTACAGTTTTCTCAATTAATGATTTCCCTTCTAATTCTAACTCTGTTGATTTAGTTTGTGCAAAGGGGCAGATAGGTGGTGCAATGATTGGAGCATGAGTGGAGGAGTCAGGAGGACCTGAGTTCAAATCTCACCTCAGACACTTGACACTCACTAGCTGTGTGACCTTGGGCAAGTCACTTAACCCCAATTACCTCACCCTGAGTCCTCTCCAGTCATTCTGATGAATATCTGGTCACTGAATTCAGATGGCTCTGGAGGAGAAGTGAAGCTGGTGACTGCACAGTCCTCATTCAAAAATAAAGTCAAGTGCAAGTCATGTCATTATTTCTGATGGCATGGCCTTCTTAGGCTGAAGGATGAACACACAAAGGATGAACACACAGTTTGTGCAAAACCTTTTCAATTTCATGCATTCAAAATGTCCATTTTATATTTTATGATCATTTCTAGCACTTATTTAGGAACAAATATTCCCTCCTTTCTTACTCATAATTGTGGAATGTATTTCCTATTTTCTTCTATATATTGTTTATGATGTGATATTTTATATGTAGATTATATATCCATTTGAAACTTATGATACATGGCATGAGATGCTAGTTTATGCCTTATTTCTGCTAGCCTGCTTCCTAGTTTTACCGTAATTTTTTGTTGTTGAATAGTGAATTTCACTCCACTATATAAAGTTTCTTTCAGTTTATCAAGCTTTTTATGATCTTCATTTATTGCTGCATCATGCACCTATTTTGTTCCACTGACCAAGTTTTCTCAGTTTTAGAAAGCAACAAATCATTTTGGTGATTATTGATTTGTATAGTTTAAAATCTGCTTATTGATTTGTATAGTTTAAAATCTGCTTATTGATTTGTATAGTTTAAAATCTGCTTATTGATTTGTATAGTTTAAAATCTGCTTTTGCTAAGACCACTTCCTTCCTACTGCTTTATGATCACTCTAGAGATTTCAGACTGTTTGGTACTCTAGGTGAATTCAATGAGGTAACTCTTTCTTAGTTTGATTTGTATGGCAGTAGATAGGCAAATTAATTTAGTGTTGTCACATTTATTATGTTAGCACAACCTAATAATAAGCAATTAATACCTCTTCATTTTTAAGTCTTCCTTTAATTCTCTAGAGAGTGTTTTTACTTATATTCATTTATATTACTGTATGTCTTGGCAAGTGCAGTTCCAGGCATATTATACATTCTGCAATTACTTTAAATGAAATTTCTTTCTCTCTCTCATCCAGCTGGATTTGCTGAATAGTATGGGAAACGACTGAGGATTTTTGTGAGTCTGCTTTATATTCTACTTTGCTGAAGTTGTTACAATTAATATTTATTTGAATATTTAGGGTTTTCAAAGTCAATAATCATGTCATATAAATTAAAAAGTGCACTAGTTTCTTTCCATTTGCCAATGCTGATTCCCTTAATTTCTTTTTCTTACTATTGCAATAGCTGTAACGGCATCAAATAATAGTGGTGATAATGGATGTTCTTATATTACCTCTGGTCTTATCAGGAAGATGCTAGCTTTTAGTTTTAGATAGATTCTATTTATTATATTAAGAGAATGTTCATATATTCTTGTGTTTTTTGATGGTCTTTAACAAGGGGTTATCATATTTTTTAAAAAAATTTTCTGTATTTATTTATATAATTATTTATCTTTATTTTTATTGTGCCTATATTTATAATTTGTTATATAACATTTTATGTAGTTAAATTAATTTAAATAAAATTTAACATATTCTGATATATTATAATGTATTTATATCTATCTATATGTATACATATATATTATTCATAATAGTTTGCATTAGTCTGTAGGCTCATCAAGAACAGGCATTATCTTTGTCCTTTCTTTGTATCCCCAGAGCTTAGTACAGTATCTCATATGTGATAGGCACTTAATAAGCTTTTATTGATAGATTGATTGGTTTCCATAGCATTGAAGCAACCTTGTATTCCCAGTATAAAACCAACTTGTTCATACTGTATAGTCTTTGTAAGGTATTGCTATATTTTCTTTGCTATTATTTTATTCAGTGTTTTTGCATCAATATTCATTAGTGAAGAGGATAAATAATTGTCTTTTTCTTCTGTTTCATTCTTTTGTTTTGAGTATCAAGACCTCGTTTGTTTCATGAAAGGTGTTTGGTAGGATCATTTCTTTGTTTTTGCAAATAATTTATGTAAATTTTGCAATTATTGAATTCACTTTTAAATGCATCTTTGTCTAGGGATTATACTTTGGAACTTCATTTATTGATTGTTTAATTTCAGTTTATGAGAACGGATTACTTAAAATGTCTATGTTTTGCTAGTCTCATTATTTCATATTTTTGGAAATCCTTTCATTTCCAAAAATATGAAATAACCTCTTCTAATATTTCACTCTCTCTGACAATACCTATTAAAGTGAGATTACTGAAATACATCCTCCATGTTTGTATACTCTTCTTCTGATACTCTCCAGTTATAAGAGAATTTAAGTTCTATCCCCTTCATTTTTTCTCTTAGCATATTCCTTGTTTTTTTTTCTTCTTTTAAAACTAACAAAAAAGGGCAAAATTACCTTGAAGCCCTGTGATTTTTTCTTTACACTCTCTGTGACTCTTGAAGACTGAATATTCTGAAAAAATATTTGTCTCATCTACATCTACTAGATCTTTCTTCCAGTTACTCAAATGTGTTTACCTTTCTATATTTTCCTTGTCTACTGTGTCAACATTTCAAGAATTTCCCCTAAGCTCTAATCTTTTCATCTGGACTATTTGAAAGTCCTCTACTCTTACTAAGACCTATTTTCACCCTATAGAATTATATTCCATATTTCAGGGTAAGTAATTTTTGTAAGTATGGTAAGTCAAATACAAGTCCTGTCATTATTTCTGATGGCATGATCTTCTTAGGCAATGAAGGATGAACACACAGTTTGTGCAAAACCTTTTCAATTTCACGCATTCAAAATGTCCATTTTATATTTTATGATCATCTCTAGCACTTATTTAAGAACAAATATTTCCTCTTTTCTCACTCATAGTTGTGAAATGTATTTTTTCCACAATTCCCATAATTGTACAGTTACATTGTCAGAAAATGTTCAAACTACTTATAGGTCTTACAATGGAATAGTTCTGAGAAGGCAGATTTACACATCACCAAGGTAACCAAGAAAACTTAAACATAAACATCTTGAAACAAAAGATCAAAGCAAAACAATAGTTATCACCAATATTAATTAACACTAAGTCTCCTTGTGTTCAAGTACATCCATTTTCAATATCCATTTAATCAGCACATTTTGAGACTCAGATGTCTCATTAAGTTATCTGGTCCCAAGATATCTTTTCTTAGACAATACGCTTATTCACAGAATGCCTCTAAAAAAGATATACTTCTCTGGTTCCAAAGCTAGAGGTTCCTAGATAAATCTGACTTAATATAATTAAATACAACCACTTAACTTTGATTCTTCAATATTGAAACTTCAGAGAATTTCAGTTTAGATACCATTTGCTATTTCAATCCTTGCCTAAATCCTATACCTGATATAAGAATCTTTTAAAAATTTATGAGGCTCCAACTGCAAAATGAACTTTTCTGCCTTTTAAAATTGTCAGACAGATACCTTAATAATGGAAAAATAATTTCATTTTCTTCACCATTATCAATAAAATTTATATAGAAAATCCCCAATTCTTAATATATCCTTAATCCAATTTTGAGAACTTATTAATAAAACATGCTAAAGTCTGAATTTCCATTATAGATATATTTTTGGAAACTAATCATATACATATATATATATATATAGTTTTTAGAGAAAAGTCTAATTATATTGATTTTCTCAAAATTTACTATTTCATTTAATTAGGAAACTTTTACATTACATCTTTGTCTTCTTGTCTAATCATTCCCTGCTCGAGAGGATATCATCCCATATTATAATCTGTCCACAAATATAGGTTAAAATTATAAGATGTTCATAATTGCATTCTATTATCATAACTCAGAGATGTTCCAATGTCAATCTATTATTTAATAGACTAATGTTGTATTTACACAACTTCTTGATTATAAAAATTTGCTATAAAAGGTAAAGGAGGGTCATAGTTATAAAAATGTCATGTATAACAACAAAGGGAAAAACTCCCTTAGCTCTATTTGATTCCAGGCATGGGTCATATCTGACAGTCTGTCATGTAATCAGAGGTACCAAAAGCAAGGTTCAGGATTAACCAGGTAGGAATTTTCCTTTTCAGAAAAGAAATAGCACAATGGGGAAATAGAGTCAGGAGGATCCTACCTAAGCCATGCCCAGGTCATTTCCAAAAGCTTTCTCAGGCACAGGCATCCACCTTTAGCAGTTCCCAAACTTTAGCAGAAGGCATTCTCTACTCCTGGCTTCATGACAATTCAGATAACTATCCTTGTAATCGACGTTCAAAACAATAGTAAATTAGTGTCCCAGGAATTTTTACCTTAAATAGCAAAATTTCACTAACTACACCTTAAGACTTGAATATCTTTCCTGGTGTATCCCTAGCAACTAACATTTCATTTATCCTTTACTTATAAATTAAAACTACCCACATTCTGGGATTTTAGACATACAGCAAATATCTGATAGATATTAATTAATCTATCATTAATCATATCATTAATATGTTGAGGTTACACCCTATACACTTTCATAATAGTCAAGAATTTCAAATGAGAATTTGCTAATGTATATTATTATTATATGCTTTATAGCAAAATATACCTCATTAAATATCTAACAGTTTTCAAGTATCTTTTTATCACATACTTTAAAAAATCCATTTCATGCGTAGCCACATCCAGATTAAAAGTTGTCTTAATACCATTTCTGTTCCAATGGTCTCTCAAATTTCACAATATATGAAAATTTAGGAATCCAATAGCAAAAATAATAAATTTCAGGTGACATCATCAATTGCATTTCCAAATTAACACATAAAAATCATTGATCTTATTGCCTTTGGCATTCTAAAGTCACTTTAGAGTTATCAAGTATGGAACGAATTCATTCAACTAAACCAATAATGTCATACTTTGCATATGCCAGTCACTGGATTAAGCATTTCATAATCGTTATATCATTTTCATCTCACAAATGAGGTGGGTACCCTTATTAGTTTCTCTTCACAAATCAGGAAACTGGGGCAAACAGAGATAAGATACCTTGCCTAAGATTGCAGTTAATAAGTTTCTACAATCAGAACAGAGAAGAGTGGGTTCACTGAAGGCAGAAGCTGGATGCACTCCTCACCTCATACTGACATGATAGACACAGGCAGCAGCTAGGCAAGACCTGACAAGACCTAAGCCTGCACTGGAGACACTTACTAGGCTTGGGGTTGAGGTCCCATGGTGACAGGAGAAGCAGAGGGAACTGGCTACAGAATAAAAATCCCAGGGGCTGAGGTAGCTGGTGCCAGGTCCTTTCCATTGATGGTAGTTCCTGGTGGCAGGTCAAAGTGGATGCTGGTCATGGGGCCTGACCCCCCCCCCAGCATTGGTAGCTTTGGGGCAGGTACTGATGGGGCAGAGTGGACAAGATATATTGTACCTGTATGATGCCCCCACTAGAGAGGCAAGATACCCAGGGTCACAGAGACATGGGATCACTGACAGTGTGGGGTTCCCACTAAAACTACTGCCCCCTCCCTCATAGCTGATAATCAAATTGCCCAACAACAGGGTTGTAGTCCTGACAATGAGGGGTACAAGCAACAATGTGAGAAATTTGATTCACAGCAGGGCTTCATGACCAGAAATGACTCTGAGATTTTGCTGTGGTTGAGATCATCTGGAGGGTAAGCGGAAAGGATTGTTGTTATGCCAAGTTCAGAGCACAGCCTGCTTGCTAAGGGCCTTAACTTTGGAAAACAGGATGTCTCCTACTATCTTGACAGGGGAATCTCACTAACTGAAGAAGTCATGTTCTTTTGGTTAACCTCTTCCGTTCTTTACATGCCTACCCCCAGGCTCCTATGCAAAATCACTAAAAGCTTAAGTTTGAGTTTAAGATGTCTCCAAAAGGAGAGAGTAGAAAAGAATACAGTGCACAATATAGATAAGGTTTAAGGGAGCTTCTTATTTCTTATGCCAAAAAGGTGCTTAAAACATACTCATAATCATGAATTTATAAAAATTTAAAATATGAAATAGTAACATAACAACAACTATTGTTCTCTCCCAAGAACAGAGACTTGAATATCTAAAAATAAGACAGTTCAAAAGACTTCAGATTAGATCTTTTTTTGCACTTCACCTTATCTCTGTATAGTTCCTTCAAAGTTCATGTCTTTTGGCAAGCCAGATGAAGGATTAGCTTTATCTTCCAGCATGGGCCATCTTTGCCTACAACTATGGCAGCAGATATAGAAAAGACAATTCCATCACCAACTTGAGACACTGCCACACCAGACCTCTCAAACTTACTAGAAGGCTTCCAACTCTAGGTATATGCATCTCAGGATCGTTACTCAATCACCTATGCTTAGGAAAGATTACAAAGCAAAAGAGGCATCTAAGGTTATATAATCCAGCCTCAGTATCCACCAGGCAAGACATGAGCTTTAGTTATTAAGTACACACAGAAGCCATATATCTAGGATCAGGAGAGGAAGAAAGGCCACTCCAAGAAAGGATTTAAATAATCCTGATATTATTTTCAGATAGAAATTCAGTTTTAAAGATCCAATTGTTTACAGCCTGCCTGCTGTCACTTTTGGCCACTGCCAAAAATTAGATTACTTCATCAGGATCTGAAGCCAGAAAAGCTGTGAAGTTGGTGCAAGGAGTTGACTTGATTGGAAGAAAGCTCTGATTCTGAGAGCTGATTGGAAAAGTCAGAATTCTCTTCGGTTTGAAGAAATTACTGGGGAAAGGCAATTTTTCCCTCTAGCTCCAGTAACAGTTTGAGGAAAAAATCCTCATAAGGTTTCTGTCTTGCCCTTTGTTACCTCTAAAGCTCAAGAGGAGGAAACTCCTCAAAACTGGAGAGAAATATTGAGTAGCTTTGAATTTTCAAGACTTAAAGGAACTACTTTTCACTGAAATAGGTAACGTTGCTTAAGCTTCCGGTTACGTACATTGTTACTATCTGAAACTGTATTGGGTTGTGCTTATTACTTTGTCTTCTCATAACATGAGTTAATTGTGTCATCCTGGTTTCTTTATTCAAATAGGAATCACAGTAGTGAAGAGTCAAAATTTATAGCTATGAATGGTAGATATCACACACACACACACACACACACACACACACACACACACAACATCCACACCAGGGTAACACCGAAGATCCTGAGTGAGTTGTAGTGGTATGGCTACCCCTCTGAGGAACCACCTTAACCTGCGCTGTTTCAGTGATTATAGGTTGAATGAGAAAGACATACCTATCCTAAAAAGAAAGAACTTGGAGAGGTCAGAATTGGTGCCATGTTACACCTGTGCTATGCTGTTAGGTGACCATGCTATCTTAACATATGGTTATATTACTTTTCATGACATTGTTTGGCGTTCGCCATGTTCAGAGCCTTATGACTTGATACAGAAGAAGCTATTCATGATACATAAGCAAAAATTTTCTTTATTTCTACAAAAATTTAGACCCATATTTTTAACCCTGAATTTTATTTTCCTATATCTTTTGCCATCTTCTCCTGTGCCCAAGTTTCATAGTGTCTGTTGATTTGTTTAAGCATATCTTGACAACTTTTTCACAGAATTTCTCCATCTTTACCCTTTGCAAAAGATGCTTGTGTGTAAGCTATAATTACCTTCATGATGGTCTTTTTTGCCTCTGCTCATCATGTACACTACAAATGAGATGACAGAATATCTCATGAAATCATGTTTCATTATGTCAGTGGACACATAATGAAATTGTCTCACTTATTTGCTGAGAACATATGAAGCATCCTTCTATTTAGCTGCAGCTCCTTCATGTAGTTTCATTTATAGGGAAAAAGTCAATGTACTTATGGTTAAGTTCCTGTAGTAATAATATATCAACTCTTCACCATTGGACCAAATTCTCACATTTAGAATACCACAAGATAAATTAATATTTATGAATAATATGAAAACTCTTGGCACCCTCTGTCTCCTTTTTCTGTTACTCTACTATCATCATTGATAAAGCTAAAGAAGGCTACATGGGAGATGGAGTGGGAGCCATTTTTATATTTTATTGCATTTTTCTTTGTTTCATTTGTTTTAAGGTCTAGAAACTCATGATTAAACTACTGGTAATGAACCTCCTTGAACTTTTCTAAATAAGCTAGTGTTTAGGCAGTAGACTCAGTTAGAACCTTCAATGAAGTCTTTTTCAAATAGAATTTGACACACTTTCCTTCCACTTGCATAGCCTTTGAGAACCTAGGGTCATCAGGAATTACAGAGGTATTCATAAGAACCACAGATCTAATGCCTCAAAGACCATCCACTCCAACCCCATCTTAACAGATGAAGAAACTGAGGCCCAGGAAAATTATGTGACTTGCCCAACATAGCGAAAATCACTTTATGGTCAAGAAGTTGTAAATATCATATTTTGATCCCAATCCTCTGACTCCCAAGCTGGTATACTTTCCACTCTACTTCCTCCGTCTATCTTGTTATCCAAAAAAAAAAAATACAAATGTGAGAAGTAACCATAAACTAACCCTGCTTGACAATTCTTACTGTATTATTTTTATTTATTCATTGTTTTCTAAAAATAATGTCTAAATCACTCACATTTGCTTTTCCCTCTTCATACTTTATTTTTATTTCCTGATTGCTTTTGATGTTATCTTTCCCTCTAAAGTGTATCCCCAAAAATGTTATTGTCTTTTCCTCCAATTTTATTTCAGTCCTCTGTCCCATTCTTGAAGCTTTTAATTTTCTCTCATTGATTTTTACCACAGAATCTCTGGTTAGTCTTTTTAGTACTTTCAGTTTCTAGTTAGCACTTTCAGTTTTCTCCTTATAGTAGAAGACATACTAGATTGAAAGTCCAGAGACCAGAACTCTTCTCCTTAATGTACCATGAATTGTGTATTCTAGACCAAGGCTCTTGAATATCTGTGGTCCTTAATTTTCTCCCATGTACAGTCTTAGGTCACTATGTTAAACTCCCATCTGATGAGACAGATTTTAAAAGCTCTCCCTCTCTCTATTTTATTGTTTTAGTAATTCTGCCTTTGGAAGTAAAATGATGACATGTGTGTATGGTTTTTGATTATGTCCCCAGTTTGAGAGTAAAACCTCTCTAACAATAGAGCAGAGAGAGGAATTAGGATCCCAGCGCTCCCCTAGGAAAGGTATAGTTTTCCTAGTTGATTCCCAGAGTTGTCATATTTCATCATGCCCTGAACAACAGGACAGAAGGAAATACAAGGACTAACACAGATATTCATGAGAAACAAGATTATATGAGTCAGATACAGTCTTTAACAGATGAAAAGGATATGATAAGAGATAATTAGGAATGGATGCTTGTCATGTCCATTCAAAGTAATGCTGAGGAGGGTAACTAAAAACCTCCAGTTTCTCATTACTGTTTTTTTCTCTCAGCACTCTAACCACCAAAGCAATCACCAAATATTAATAGCAAGCAAAAAAAAAAAGTAGCTCTATATGTCGTAACTTTTCTATTCAAAAATGACCTCTTAGGGTTTCCAGAGAGACTTGAATTTGAACAAAGGAATTTCATATGTTATTGCTATCAGCTACACTGGTTCTGCTCCAGTTTCATGTATCAGGAAAAGTCCCTGCAAACTCCCTCTTCTATAATTTTATTATCTCCGTTCAAAAATTCCTATTACAAGGGGGACAAAAATACCCTTTAAGACTGATTTCATGTTAGCTTCCTTTCTTCTCAGATAGGAAAGAAATCTAACTCCCTGGGTAGTGGACCAGACCAATCTTGGTCATGATTGATTGGGGGTGGAGGGAAAGAAAGCAGATAGAGATTAACTACTCAAGCCCCCTCATTTTACATTTATAATTCATCCCGTAAATCCACGATTCTTTTACTCTCATGCATAACCTACATATTATTGCCTATTTTTCATTTTTCCATGACACATTTCTTAAATCTTATGTGTATTTATGAGTGATTCTATACATAATAGCAAGAGACTGAAAGGTGACCTATTTCACACTCCATATGTCTTTAATCATTAAGCATGACAGATGTTGGTTACATGATCTGGAAAAGAAAACTATGGTTTATCTGATCAAAAACTTTCCTTAAATCTGAACTTCCCAAATGTTTGTTTTTCTTATTTCCATCCTTTGATATGCTAAATTCCTTTGATATCAACACTAATATTTCCATGGCATTATGGAAAGAGCACTTGGTTTGGAGAAGAAAGATCTTATTTGAATCCTGTATTTGCAACTTAATACCCATGTGACCTTAGGTAAGTCACTTAAATCTCTGAACTCATGTGCAGAATGAGAGACATGGTTAAGTGATGTCTGGGATCACATCAGTTTTATGAATGCCTTAGCCCTCTATATTATACATCAACGATCTCACCAACATTTGCATAAAGATTCCAGGAAAAATTCTTGTAATTGGTGTGCAGTCATGTCATGGGCATACTATTTCTGATATCCTTTCTTGTTCCTTTTTTAAAATCTCATTGTTAATGCTGTCTGGTTTCACTCTGCTGGTTATTTCACCTTTCTGCCAAATACCATTGAAAGTTGCTGTCAGAGGTTTGTTCAAGCAGTCCTTTAGAAGAGCAACTGTGAACCTAGCTGCTTCTCTGTTTTCACGTTTGATTGGTCTGCTCTCTTCTTAAGCTGTGTCTCCCCCTTCAATCTTAGATCAGAATTCTGACCTCAGCCCACTTCCTTGCCTATCACTTGTTACTTTTTTCTTTCTGCTAAAACAGTACCGTCAAAGCTACCATGTTGTTATAGCTTTTCATCAGTCCTATTTTGTAGTGACCTCTGTTTTCTCCTATAGTTTACTGCCTTTTTTATTCTGTGAACTTTCTAAGATACCCATATGTAGTGTCTTGTCATTCAGCTTCCTTAACCTGAAATTTACTGTGTGATCTTCAGCGCTTTGCCACTTGAGACTTCATTTTCCTCTTGTGTAAAATTATGAGTTTAGACAAGCGTTTCTTTAACTTTTCCTTACCTATAATCTTATCATTTCCTCCTTATGATCTTTATTCTGTCTCTGCTGCATATTTCCCTCATTTGTTCTTCAATTTTTGCCACATATTTCTAGGTCATTCAATTAAAAAAAATTATTTAAGCACCTACTATGTATTAGACATTGGATGGAATGGGAATATATTTTATTTAAAAAAAACACAAGTTTTATTAATGCTTTTTTTACATTTATATTACAATTGTACTGACACTTCTGAAATGAATTTTCTCTTCAACAAAGGAAAACATTTAAACAAAAACAGATTGAATGACTGAGTCAGATAATGAATTGAAAATTCTGTCCTTGTTATCCTGTGCCTCTCAAGAGAGAGAGGAGGGAGGTAAGTTTCATTAGGAGAAATCAGGTTTTAATAAAACACTTTCTCTGCTCTCAAGGAACTTATAATCTAATAATGGGAAATGAAACCCTAGTATGTTATCTCAGATATAAAAATAATAAATAATACATACATTAAAAAGGAGTACAGAAAGTACAAGGTGAAGTTCAAGGAAGTGAAAATAATCACCAATGGGGGCACTCAGGGCAGGATTTTTTGTGCTAAAATTTTATTCTTCCTTAAGAAACTTTTCAATTTTTCATTTAAGTTGACTCTTTTATTAATTCTGTGAATCCTCGAGGCTTCCTTTAAATTTTATTTTGTTTATCCCTATTTACTTTCATTCTTTTTGCATCTTCCACTTCTTTCACATGCCGTACTATTCCCTGCCTCCTGTGTCTATGTGGAACTTATTCTGGGACTTGGTATTCTTCTGTAATTGGACTGTTGTACTCCATTCATTAATCTTCCTTGCAGTTCTTTCTCTCTGAATTCTTTCTTCTACTGTAAAATAAAAATAAAGAGAAGTTTTGTCTTGTTTTGCTATGATAGGTCTGTCATCTCTCCTTTCATCAGCAAAGGTTCTCCCTGCTATTTTTTGTCATTTCTCTTGTATTTATTTTGTAATAATATCTATATCCTCACCTTTCCCCTCAACACAATTTGAAGTTGATCTTTGCTTTCATCATCTTCCATGTCTTCCTTCCCATAGTTTTTACTTAAGACCCCAACCTATCCTCTTCTCTTAGAACCCCGGGTGGTTCAACTACATCTATCTGGCTTGAGCAAAATATTTCCACCTTAGATTTTTCATGGTTTTTTTTATTCTGCTTTACCCAAGTCTGTCTCTGATGTACTTTTTTCTTGTAATTATGACCTACCCCTAAATTTTTTACATAGAAATATCTTTCCTCACCACAGATTATCCAAGGCACCTATGTGGGGTGGTATTGTCCCTACTTACCCCTAAGGAGAAAGGTAGCATGATGTTGTGAATAAAGAAGTAGCCTTTTAATAGAGTTCAAGTCACACTCTGGCACATACTGGCTAGGTGACCTTTGGCGAGTTATTTCACCTTATAAGGAGGGCTTCACTTCACATGTCTCTAAAACTGTAAAGTGCAGTACAGTTGCTTGTCTGCATAGGTAGATGGAATATCTTTACTAGGAAGCTATCCACATTAAAGAAATCATAAGTCTAGATGCCATGTGTGTCAAATCCTACAGGCTATTCAATCTCAGATACTTTTCTTTTATAACAATTGCAATGGTTTATGACCCATCTTCTTCCTCTATGGCCCTATGTTTTCCCTAAGGAAACTAAAATATGGTTCATGTTTTTCGAAAGGTCCATGGTTCCCCTGGAAAGACTCAGCCTAACAGGTTTATTTTTGGTTGTGATAAATCAAGAAAGGAAAATTTTCTATATGAAACTTCAAATCAATTAGATGAAACTCTTCTATGAGCACTATTTCTATTAACAAATGTATCAAGCAATCTCCACAAACTCATATCACTGTACTTAGCACAATGTCTACATCATGAGGTACTCTAATTTCTGTTGAAGGTATAACTTCCTTCTCTTCTGAGGACACTGGTCCCATGTCTCTGGGGCAGATTCACCATCTCCAGTGCAAATATGGTCTGGACTATGCTGCCATGACTGTCTGTCTGCCACTTGTCTCACTAAAGGTCAGAATCTGGAGCAAAATCTCTTTTCTTGGGTCCTCTAGAACAGGCAAGAAAGACTTCTAGATTTAGCTTTTCTCTAGGCAAATGTCATCTTCAAGAAGGGAGCAGTATTGACCCTTCCCTGTTGCCCTGGAATTTAATGAAATTTGACTTCCTCTTCATTTGCATTTTGACCCAGATCTTCCTTATATGAATTATTTTTGGTCACCAATTATCCGGCTTCAACTGAAATACAGAGGTTAAATTAAGTGTGATTTCTTGGAACTCTCATGCTTCTGTTTTCTTTTTCACCACCTCCCCTGTGGGCAATGATTCCTTTCAATGCATCATTCTTTGGGGTCCCTGATTATATTCATATGTATATGTATGTATATACATGTATGTGTGTGTATATGAGAATATATATATATATATATATGGGTGTGTGTGTATGCATATATATACATACATATATATATGTATATATATATATATACATATATATATATATACATATATATATATATATAGGGGGACAATTGGGGTTAAGTGACTTGTCCAGGGTCACATAGCTAGTAAGTGCCTGAGGACAGATTTGAGCTTGGGTCCTCCTGACTCCGGAGTCAGTGCTCTATCCACTGTGCCACTTAGTTTCCCCTGGATATACTTTTAAAACTGGTAGGCTGTCTAGTCTTGCAATTACATGTTCATGGGGTATTTCCCCATTTTCTGCTTTCTAGAAACCCAAATATTTCTAGTAGTACTTTAGCTCATGCCTAGAATTCCTGACACTAAACCTAATCATCATACCATTTTTCATTTTTCTCTTTGCATTTCTAAGCTGAGATCATGGCTAGAAGGTAAGCATCCTTCAAATAACTTCTCATTCAAGGTACATGATGGTTATGAATCCCAAAATCCTCCCTATCTAAGCCAATTCCAAAGTATAAATCAGCCATGGTTCTAGTATAAAAATTAACATGAAAATACTAACACCTGTAGCATTGACCCTGATGGTAGCGATCTAGAAACATCATAGATATGCCACCTTCTAAATCCATTGAAACTTTAGTTCAGGAGTAGTTGCCTACATCATATTCAGCAGATTAAAAATCTTTGGATTTTGTCCTTGGATAAGTGGTGAATGGATAGAAATAGTTCTAAAACATAGTAAAACTATTAATAAGTATGTGAAAAAGTGTTTGAAATCACTAAATAAAAGCAGAAATGGAAATGAAATAACTCTTAAGCTTTCTATCCAGCAAAATGACAAAAATGACAAAAGATGAGAACATTCAATTTTGGAGGGATTGTGGAAAGATGAGCTATAATGATAAGGGAATTTGAAGATCTTCCCTGCCTCTTAATAGGCCCAGGTGACCCTTCTTGAAATCTTGCCCAGCCCACAGTTTGAGTCACAAGGAGCAAATGGTGGAAGGAGCTTGCTGAATGGGTATGGAGCAGGGAGAGAGAAAGAGAGAGAGAGATGGAATTGGGAGACAGGGGGGCAGAGCTGAGAGAGAGAGAGAGAGTAGACAGAGCAGAACAGAGAAGCTAGTTTGAGTAAGAGAAGGAGTGATTTTGCCTAAGGGAGTTTGTTTGTTGGGGATTCCTAACAGAGGGAAGGTTTGAGGATGGCCATGCTCCCTGCATTGATAATGTGGGTAGATTTCTTTGTTACAATGATGGAATTGGCTATCTGGGATTTGAATAAATACCTTGGTTTCATCTTTGAGGAAAAGCTTTATATTATGCAAATTTACCCTGGAAATACACACACATATCTGTAGCAGCTGCTGTGGGTATTGCATTGGCGTTACATGAGCATATTAAAACTTTGTTGGTACAACTGTGAATTGGCCCAATCATTTTTAATTATGTCAGTAACTAAAATATGTCTGTCCCTAGACCAAGAGTGATCCACCTGTGTATTATGTACCTCCAGAACATCAAATATAGAAATATATCAAATTTTTAAAAAGTTTATAAAGGCAATGTTTTCAGCAGGAAAGAACTGAAAACCAAAACAATGTCTATCAAATGATAATATCTAACCAAAGTGTGCTATATTAATATAAAGGAATAGTACTGTGCCATTATAAATGACAGATGTGAGGTATACGGAGAAGATACATGAAATGATACAGAGTGATCAGAAACAGAAAAAAACAGGTATGCAATGACTGCAATGTAGATAGAATTAACAACAGTCAATAAACATTTATCAAGTGCTTACTATGTGTCAAGCACTATGTTAAGTGCTGGGGATACAAAGACAAAGACCATCCCTCCCCTTAAGGACCTCAAAATGTAACGTGGGAAGCAACATGAAAACCACTATGTACAAACTGCAAACATGAAAAATAGCAGATAATCAACTGAGGGAAGGCACAGGAATTGAGAAGAATGGGGAAAGAATCCTTGTAGAGAATGGGATTTTAGCTGAAATGATTGAAGCCAGCAAAGTCAAGAGACAGAGATAAAAGAGGGAAAGTATTCCAGGCATGGGTGATACCCAGTGAAAATGCCTGGAGTCAAGAGCAAATATCTTACTCAAGGAAGAGGAATGAAATCAATGCCACTGAATTGAAAACAAACAAAAATCCAAAACTGAATGTTGTAAATGATCAAGTCCCATAGAAGAGGCAAGAAAATGCTTTTTCCTCCTTTCTTTGTAAAGGTAAGAGACAGTTGCATATATTCTAAGATTAGTTTAATCTACTGGTTAGTTTCACTGAACTGCTTCCTTCTCACCTATTTTCTTTCTTTTTTTTATTCTTTGCTATAAAGGATGACCCTCTAAGGAGAGAAGGGGATAAAGTATTTTGTGGAAATAAAAGTGATGGAAAAACAAGAGATATAAATGATTTTTAGTTTTTTTTAAAAAAAAATCTCTAACTGTAGGTCTTCCTGAGAATAGTATAGCATACATAGTTCTAGACTGCTTCTTTTCAACCAGGTTGAGCACCTCCTTTAACAACTTTCTCTGAAAATGTTGATCCTGATCCAGATAATTCCTGATAGAGAAGTTGTCTACTGTGAAAGACTCCATTCATAATACATGCAAAAGTCATTTGGTTCCTGGCTTGGTAGAACTGTGTGTATACTACAGTGAACATGGTCTATTCCCATTCAGATGCTATCCTTATTCTTTCATTTCCCCTTCAGAGACATGTAATCTATTCATACCAGCTCCAAACGCTTGATGCAGTTTATGTTCAACAAGTAAGAACCTCCAGTTAGTCGCACTTCCCTCTAAACATATGAGAAACATACCTCTCATTACTTATGTACATCTGCTATGACACAGTTTTCTCCTGACCCAGATGTCCAAACTCATTGTGGGAGACTTTCATAGTCATGACTTGGCAGTCTTTCAGTGGCACTAATTGCTTTCTCATATCTCATTTAGGATCATTTGCATCTAATATATGTATAAAGGCAACCTTACTTGTAATAAAATTGTCCCATGGTATGTGAGTACCATAGACAAGTCAGGTTGCCAGGTGTACATTTGTTTCAAGTACTTTATGTCTAAGGGTTATATACTTATACATAAACTGTTTATATATTCTCCCACGTAAAGGAAA
>CM053772.1:115210108-115231980 GCA_028658325.1 Potorous gilbertii | reverse complement strand
CTCCCTCCACATAAGTGTAATAGCTAGCATTTATATGACACTTTAAGGTTTGAAAAGCACTTTACATGTGATTTAATTTGATGTTCACCACAACCTATGAGTTAGGTGTTGTTAATCATGCCTTCTAACCATAGGTACCCCTTAAGATTCTGTTCTGGGCCCTCTTCTCTTTGCCCTCTACACTTTCACTTGATCTCATCCCCTCCCATAAACTTAATTATTAATTATTTATTTAATTTACAATTTATATATATATATATATATATATATATATATATATATATATATATTTAATTACTAATTAAAACTTAATGATTTTGAAATCTTCCTTTCCTGCCCCAATCTGTCTGCTAATTTCCAGTCTTGCATCTTCGACTGCCTTTCAGACATCTCAAACTGAATATCCTCTGTGTCCACATGTGCCATGGTGGCACACACTAACAAGCAAGATGAGTCAAGTCTAAATAGCAATGGATTCTTATACTTAAATGACCGAAAGCAACATTAATGGTTAAAGCCTTGGTCTCTGGATCAGTTAAGTCTCAAGACAGTTTCATTGCTTTTTAGGAGAAAGCTTAGTAGATCCTGTCAGAATGGTCAAATTGTTCTGTACAAACACCTTCATCCTTAGTTTGTTTCTCAGAAGAAATTATCCATTATGTGGATGGTACTTAAGTCAATTCCACCTTAGCAGAATCTATCAGTTAATATTAAATTGAAAACTTTAATTTTACAGATGAAGAAACTATGTTTCAAAGAGGTCAAGTGATTTTCCTAAAGTCACATAGGATGAAAGTGATAGAAACAGGATCTGAATCCAGGTCCTTTGACTCCAAATCCACATCTCTTCCCTTGCTGCTGCCCCTTCCTACATGTTCTATTAAGATGTACCTGATCATTGAGTCTGTATTTTTTTTAATTTCCTTTAAACATTACTATTTCGCTGGTTATAAGGGTCAGAGCAAGGATACCAACTAGCATTCTCTATCCATTCCTAATGCATAAAGTTACTGACTTAAATGTTTTGAAGTTTATGGAAGCAAAAAGTTTTCAAATGCAAATGAACATTTTTGCAATTGACCCCTTCTTCACACAGAAGGACTCATTGGGTTTACTCTCTGGTTCTCTAAGTGAACTTAGAACTAAGGGGATCATTTGGGGGAAGATGGGAGGGGAATGGTACATGGAATTAAGTATTAATATTTATAAGAAGGTTTTATTATAGTGAAAAATGGAATGAGAAGGATTTCACATGTAATAAATTTACAAACTTTTTCTTCTGAGGGTCTTAGGACCTTAGAGATTATTTCATTTAATTCTATCATTTTACAAATGAGGAAACTGAGACTCAAAGAAGTTAAGTGATTTGCTTTATTCTACACAAGTCTGGTCTGAAATGGCAGGGTCAGATTTCAAACTCATACCTCCTGAGTCCAAATCCAGCATTCTTAATGCTCCACCACAAATCTTTACTTTTGACTGAATGGACACAAGGAGATCTTGGCAGCATTCTAGTAAGGAAATATTATTTGAACTCTGCCACAAGTGCTACAGATAGTACTCAGCAAGTTAGTTCATATATTTCCAACCAGGCTGACTTGTATAAATAAAACCTGAATTCAGAACGGGTTGCTTTGTTTTGTTTTTGTGCCAATAGCAAACTAGATGAATTAATTCAATAATTGTTTTTATAATCTTTAGTTAATATCCATGTTACATTAAATATTCCAAATATTAATATTCATTAATATTTAATATTTCTCTACATACAATACTTAAAGTACATAGAAATAAACAACTACAATTATACTCTTGATAAAGTGACATTCAATAATCAAATTGCAGTCATGTCACCCCATTACTCACCATTAGTAAACAACCAGTCTAGAATGAAACTTCATTAACAATATCTGCAATATGTATATATGTGTATGTCTATTTTTTTTAAGTAAAGTGCTACAAGCTGTTGCTAAATTCAAATAGTAACAAGTTCACAGGTCACTCAGAACTATTGGCCAAAATTACTTGTGTTCACCAGAGTAATGAGTTTTTCATTTTCATTTTCCTATAATTTAATAGGTAAGTTCTCTTTCTAAACTCTAAATGAATAACAAGGATTTCAATTTTACCATTTTAAGTGTTTTGCATCACAGTTTATTTAAAAATGTAAAAATATAATAGAACGGACAATTGTCTCATATTTACATAAATAACATTATCATTTATCTTTATGTTAAAATCATAAAATTTTAATGATGCAATATCATTTAAAATTTTTATTCAGTTCCATGAATGGGGAAACATACTTGTCAATTTTCAAAGCAAACACATCTTATTTTAATGGAAATGGTATAATGGCTATATTTATTTAGTGTATTTCAGTTCTCCCCAGTCTACTGTCCATTGTTGTCAATTATGTACTCTGTAGTATGTACTTGGAACAATTTGCCTAAAATAAATTGCGTTAGAATAAAAAGGTTATTTGGAAGCCTTTCTTTTTTATGACATCGTGTTCTAAATGTGTTGTAATTTCATCTGATGGCCTTCTGACAAGCCTTGGTATTACGGCTCTATTTTACATTCTTCCAGAAGCACACAAAATATATGGCAATATGTAAATAAAGGTACATGCCATGGAGCCTCATTATTACAATGAACTTGGGGATCAAAATGATGAAATCCCCTTGTATGTCAGATGGCATCATACAGAAATCATAGCAGCTGAATCTCCTTAGATGAGAGTCTAAATAAATTCAAGTAAAATCCTGGGTCCGAGAGCATTTATATTACTATTTTCTTGCTAGATATGAAAAAGGGATCCATTGTTAAATGAAGCAGTTAAATGAATATCATTGTAGGCCAAGCCTAATTCAGGCTAGTCTGGTGGTTCATGTTTTATATTACAACAAACTAAAATACTTGTAGGCATTTATCAGTTAATGAAAGGAAATACATTTAGCCATAGCATAGAAAACATATTCAGCAAGGACACAATATTGGTTAAGCTGGGCACAGCTTCCATGTCTTTGTGTTATCTATGCTTACCTATGAGTTGTTGTTGTTGTGTTCATCCTTCATCGCCAAAGAACACTACACCATCAGGGAAATGATGACATGACTTGCACTTGACTTTGTTTTAAGTGAGGGAGAGCTGTGCAGGTCCCCAGCCTCACTTCCTCCAGAGTCACCTGAATCCAGTGACCAGATATTCATCGAGATGATTAGAGAAGACCCAGGATTCATTGGGAGACCTTAGCCCCTTTAGACCAAGGTCTATTCAGGTACTCACTTAGGTGAGGCAACACCCATTCATTGAATAGGCCTGTTTAAGAAGTAGCCAGGGGATGGTCCCTTTAATGAGACCAAGAAAAAAAAAGACATCAGGATGGGAGGGAAACAGTAACCCTTACTATTGATGATCACTCTAAAGCTAGGAGGGTACAGAAGGGCCCTTCAACAGGGCCCCACTGGTGTCCCAGCTTCAGAGTAGGTTTAAGGCTTGCATAAATTGTTAAGGTTGTATAAAATACTAAGGTATGGGCTTGTTACGCTGCTTTGATAGAGTACCAGTAACAGAGATTACAAAAACTACACTGCACTGGGCTCACAGAAAAATTTCAATTACTGTACTCAATGCATTGACAAGCAAAGAACTTAAGCTAAAGGGGAAATTATGTTAAGACACTGAGTAGTTTTGAAGGATGCTTGCTCAAAGTAAGTTTGCCTCAATGATACAAAGCCTGGATCATCTGGATTTTTATCCTTTGAATAGATGGAAATTTCATGATGTCGTGGTCAATGACTTGAGACAATGTGTGGAAAATAGAAGCAGCAAAAAAATGGAGAAGTTGATGATTATAAGGAGCTCCAGACTCCTCACCTTCTCACTTTTTACTTCAACCACTAGCTTTAGTCCCAATAGCCCATGATTTTGTTCTCTGAACCAATTACATTTTCAAAATTGTTTGAATACTTTAGGAAAAGCTAGTCCAGCTTTCATTTTCAGACCTTAGGAAAAACTAGGCCAAGGTACATGTCAGAGAGCCAAGTAGATATTGCTCATCTAGCCTAGGCAATTGAAAAATGAATCATCAGTCAATGCTTATACTTCAAGGATATATATGTACATATATACGTAAAGGAGATGGAGGAGAAATAGGTAGACAGAGAACAGTGACCCTGGATTACCTTTTGTTGTGACTCAAAATGATGAGGTGGGTAAATCAGAAAAAGATTTAAGGAGAATTAGAACACATTTCTTTTTCATCAAGAATACTCTTTCACCATATATAGACAAGTCTAATAAATATTTTATATCAATGAAAAAGTTGACTTTCTGCCTTAGTTGTTGCTGAGGTCTTCTCCATTGCCTTTTTTTTTCTTGGTAATAACATCAAGCTCAAATTTGAGCAGGAAGAAGAGGAAGCTAGATTGTCTTTGGAAAAATTGTACAGTCATTTTAATGACTCCAAATTGCTCCCTGAAACAAAAGTCCCTCTTTTAAATAACGAGATTCTTCTAGTAAAGTTGCATGATCATGGAATACTACTGTCTTGGCAGAATTGATGTTGAGAGTATATCAAAGGTTAATGATAAGGAGTTTTGTAAGTGTGAATAGACAACACTACAGAAGGAGGGCTGAGGGTCATTTGGAAGTTTTAGCTGTTACTAGATTTATCAGAGATAGTCATCCTAAAAAAATCTGTGTTTTTCTGGACTTGAATGAGCAGTATTCAAACAGAAGATAGAATCTATCAGTTATCTCCTTGCCCATTGTCCATATGAGAAGCCTTTCCATTATTGTAGGGAGGAAAAAGAGAGAAGTAGGGAGGAGGAGAGAGAGACAGAGACAGAGACACAGAGAGAGAGAAGGAGAGAAGATCCAGTGATTTATTCCTTCCCAGCTACTTACATAAAAGCAGCTGGAGCCTAAGTTTTTGTTCCGTCTCTGTTATCATTTTAACTCTCCTGCATTTTTATTTGCTTGATAAAAACTGGTGTCCACCTACACTGACTGCTGTGATTAACGATGCCAGCCAGGACTATATAGGTAATTGCCCTTTTAGTGAACATAGGCATTTTTCCCCTGAGGTGAAGCTGAAGGAGGTCAAGAGACTAAGTGGCAGAATCCATGGGGGAGAGAAAGCATATAAAATCATCATCATCATCATCATCCCCAAAACTTAATAACAGAAGATGTTGAAGTAAAAGATTATTAGAACACATAGGGTCATTATCATCTTTATTAAACATAAGCACCCCATGAACATCCATATGCAAACACATTAGAGGTTGAACCCCAGCCCCATATGTTTTTTTTACATGTGAGATCCCATAATCTATATTCAGGAGATTTCAAATGAGAGTGGAAACTAATTTACATAACATGATATATGCTGATTTTTTTAGTGCATTTTTCATAATCCAGTTGTTTGGCTGTGGCATAGACATAGTCAGATAATGCGAATTGCTTCGTGTTCACCTCAGAATAACACAAAAGAACCTAGCTATTGTCTGGATAGCCAATGACTTTTCCAAAGACGCACGTTTCTTGGAGCTATCTTCAATTACACTTTGCATTCTACTAAACAATGGTGCTTTGAGCACTCATCATCAGACATGGTAATGATGAAAAGATTTTTGTTGCTGCAGCTTACAATTACCTCTTCTCCCCTCCTCTAATAATGCCCATGATGCAGAAGAGATCAATGTAATTGACTAATTTACACATTATCTGGCTTTCTGCCTCACAGGTTTGATGGACATCTTCATAGCATGACCTAGATTATGATTCTACAAAGAAGATCACCCTGAGTAAAGATTTCACTGCTTAGAAATCCTCTCACAATAAACTCATTTACACATATGCATTTTCCACCAGTACCTACAAAATGCTGCTACCACATGTGTCGTTAACTTTACTGGAAATGTAGCAAACCATTCTTAATAAAATTAATAAAATGAAAATGGAATAAGTTAAGGGAATATAGTGAGAACTTGATATTGAATGATTCTTCACACTCAAAAAAATCTCTACAAATAACTTCAATGAAGCAAAAAAAAGACAAAGAAGCTTTTTTATATATGAAAGAGTTTCCCAAAATAAAAGAAAGAATTTTTAATTAAAGCATTCAACAACTCATCTTCATCAACTGGAATGGCTATTAAATCACAAACAATTATTTAGATTTTGTTCTTGGGATGCAATGTCTGTTTAATAGATTCTGAGCATCATTTGATGTCTTAACTGTCTCTAGACACAGACACAAAATGGATAGTGTAATAAAAGTCAAATTAAAGATAGTAAGGATTAATCAGAATTTATTAATTTTTATTTGCATATGACAACATTTATACATCTTGTAATAAATAACTCTATGTACTGAACAAATATGTGCCAAATAAAATATACCAAGAAAGTATAAAACAATTATGAAGAATGTGTATATGTACCTATTTTGCCATTTCAAACACAGCAACTCATTTCCAGACTATCAAGTTCTAACCTGGACAAACGAAAATCTTGAAGAAAATAAAATAAATTGATTTTTAAAAGTGAAAGACAGTTTTAAAGTATCTAAGAACAATGATTCCTCCTAAATTGATTTTGTTTTCCTTGCCTTGGCTGTTATAGCATTTTCATCATTTTTATTATTTATAGAACATCACAGACATACAATGCCACTTGTACTGGATTTTACGGTCATCTTTGTCTTTGTAGTTATTGGCAAAAAGTTAACAGCTTTCAATATATTGAGTTCGGGGAGGGAAAGGAGAAAGGTGCTCAGAAGAGTTCCTTTGTTGTAGAGAGGTATTAAAAATGCAATGCCTCAGTTAGACAGAAGAAGAAATGCATTATTCCAGCACGTTTGTTACTCATCAAACATGCCAAAACAAGTAAGAACCAGGAGGAAACATGATATGCTGTTCATTCTTTCAGGAATCAAGTATCCTTTGCCCAATGAAGTATCAGCTGTTTCAATGGTTTTGGCCAAAAATATCTAACTGTCATCAACCCTAAACACAGGCTACCCATATCCTGGATCTTTGTCCATGTTTGGCTTAAACTGGCTGTGGGATTTTTGCACTGATACCCCATCTGTGTAGGCTGACTTGGCAGTAAAATGGGACAGTTCAAATCCCAGTAATGCTTAACACAATAGAATCACCATTTGCAAGTCACCTCTATCAAACTGCCAAACAACTGATGAAGGTTGGCTATCATGATAACTAAAAATACCCAGGATCTTAATAACCACATCTTAATATTTTAGTTTATTATGACAGAATTAGATTGAACACTTGATATGAATCAATTAAACTTGAAAACTATTGAAGAATTAAGATTTCCAAGCCAGAAATTCCCAAAGCAAATACTGGTAGCACATATCCAGAAGGCAATAAGAAAAAGTTTCTGGTTTGGAATTTGTTTGCACTGACAGTCAAAACATTTCTCATTGTAGCATGACTGCAGATATACCCTGCTAAGGCAAATCAGAACAAAGATTAGATCCCAATTTCAGGCAACTGGCAGCACAGCTGAAAATATCCTCAGAGAATGGGATTTTGAGAGTTGAGCTAGACCTAAACTATTGCTATTAGTCACCTAGGCAGTTAACCAAGGAATGGAAATGCTGTTTTGTTTAGTACCATCAGCTACAAAAAAAAAATGAGGAATAAACTTCCCTGTATTGTGAATTAAAGGTCAGGACAAATCAAAATACAGCAATTTTGCATCAATATGAGAATTGAAGCATAACCTCAAAAATAGTTGAAGGTAGACTTTTCTTAAATCACTATATTAGCAACTAAAATAAAAATTTTCATTATTCCTTTCCATTAGTATTATTCTTCTTGTTTTTTCACATTATTCTTCTTGAGATCATCCCATACCTCCTCAGTTACTTCTCTTGCAGAATTGCATACCATGGACTTCCACTTACCTTTCCTTTGAATCCTCTGAAATCTGTTTTCCCAAGGTTTAGGGTATGTTTAAGATGATGCTCACCTTACTTTTCCTCTGTTCAAATTCTTAGAGGGAATGGTCACTTTCCTCCAATGCTCCCTTGAATCTCAGCAAACAGTTCTACCCTTGATGAGATTCAGATCCAAAAGAGAGTAGAAAAATCAAGTAATGCTTCTTGCCAACAAGAAGAGAAAGACAGAGAGAAATTGAAATCTTGTTCAACCAGAAGAAAAGAAGAGATCATGAGATTTCAAAAGACATATTTTTAAGGCACACAAATTAATTCTGCAAACTAATTCTCTTAAAGTCAAGGCATGTACTCTAGGCATGCCTGATTCTGTCCCCTTGAGGGAGTAGTACATCTGCTACATTTCAAACTTTGAACATCTTTGAGAATTAATGGACATGGCCCTCAGTTTTCAATATAGATAGAACCTAGAAATAAGCATTTTTAATACATCAGGGCTTAACATATTAGTAAATAGAAAAGCACCATCTCAATAATTCCAGTAAGACTCATTAGGATATTTTTTATTTTTCTGGTTTGAATGGGAATAAAGAAAGAGTTTATTGTTATACTTCCTGTTTCTATCCCCTAGTAGCTAGTAAATGAGTGATTTTTCTACTGTGAATCATGGAGATGGCAGAGTCAAGATGGCAAAGTGAAACCAGCATTTTTCAAGTCTCTTCCAACATAAACTCTCCAAAAAGCATATCAAACTAAATCCTGGGCAGGAAAGTCAATTAAAAGACTTAGTGAGTCCTTTTTTTCATCTTAGAATAGCTTAGAAAGACAGAGATCTGCAAAAAGTTAGTCTGAAGCTCTTTGGTACAACAGAGGTGGCAGCAGGGGTGGCAGCAATACAGCAGTGGGGGCAAAGGAAAGGAAGGTCCAACACCCAAAGATGGCAAGAGGACTAAACTTTTGATCATAAAAAGATTCAAGGGGAGCCCTGTTTTAGTATTGGGTTCAGAATCAGGTGTTAGCTCAATCTCCCATTTCCCAGATCCAGATAATAGTTCCAGGGCAGAGAGGGGCAGTTGCAGTTGTGAGGGGCTTTATCTGAGTGAGTATCAGAACAAAGATAGGGAAACAGCAACCAGACCTCTCTCCAGATCACATTGCATTGGAAGCACAGAAAACTTACAAGCCCCCACCAAGCTACAAAAGCAGCAAAGGGACACAAGAGAGAGCAGTTCAGACCAAAAATACTCTCTACCCTCAGAGCACTTGAACATAAAGTCCAGATGAAGAAATAGAATAGAAAAAAAGAGCAAACAATAACAACAGCAAATAAAACCTTGAGTATTAAAAGATTCTATAGTGAGACGGAAGCTCAACACACAAACTCAAGACAGTAACCTGAAAACATCTACAAGCAAAGACTCAAAGAAAAATACAGATTGGACACAACCTTAACATTAATTCCTAGAAGAGCTAAAAAAAGATATTTTAAAGAGCAAAAAAAATGATTTCAAAAATAAAATGAGTGGTAGAAGAAAAATTGGAAAAATAAATGAGAGTTATATAATAAAATTGTGAAAAGAGAATTAATATCTTGGTAAATGAGGCACAAAAAATAATGAAGAAAATAACTCAGCAGAAACAAGATGGCAGAGCAAAGGCAAGGAAACAGTGGAACACTCCCACCATAACAACTTGAGCAAGTAAAAACTAATAACTCCTCAAAACATCAAGAAACAATAAAATAGAGTCAAGAGACTTAAAATAGAAGAAAATGTAAATTATCTCATGGAAAAAAATAACTGACCTGGAAAAATGATTAAGGAGAGATAATTTAAGAATTATTGTACTACCTGAAAACCATGATTTACTTGGATGTCATAGTTCAAGAAATTATCAAGGAAAACTGCCCTGATATCCTGGAACCAGAGGACAAAGAACATAGTGAAAGAATATATTATCCACATCATGAAGAAACTCCTAAATGAAAACTCCACAAAATATAGTCAAAATCAAGAACTCCAAAGCCAAAGAGAAGATAATGCAATCAATGAGACAGAAATAATTTAAATACTATGAAGCTACAGTCAGGATTATGCAAGGTTTAGTAGCTACAACTACAAAGAAGCAGAGAATTTGGAATATGATATTCCAGAAGGCAATGGAGCTAGGATTATTGTTGTTCAATCATTTCTTTCATGATCCCATTTGGGGTTTTCTTGGCAAATATATTGGAGTGTTTGTCATTTCTTTCTCCAGTTCATTCTACAGATGAGGAAACTGAAGTAAGCAGGGTTAAGTGACTTGACCAGGGTCACACAGCTAGTAAGTGTCTGAGATAAGATTTGAATTCAGGAAAATGAGCCTTTCTGACTTCCAGCCTGACACTGTGCCACCTAGCTACCCTCTGAAGAGCTAGGATTACAGCAAGGAGAACTTATCCAGTAGAAGTACAGGAGGAAAAGGATATCTAATGAAATAGAGGGCTTCCAAGCATTCCTGATTTTAAAAAAAGCTGAATAGAAAATTTGACTTTTAAACTCGACTCAAGAGAAAAATAAATGTGTAAACATGAAAGAGAAATCATAAGGAAAGATATGGGAAGACGATATTTGTAATCACTAAGAACATTATTCTCATTAGGTTAGTTAGAAGGATTCTATTTAGACAGACAATAAGGCATCTATTATGTAGAGATAATTTCAAATCATCCCTGGAAGAATGGAAAGGTGAGAAAGGAATGTACTGGGAGAAGGGGAAAGATAGAAAAAGAATGGGAAAAATTATCTCATGTAAAGAGGTGTGCAATGAAGAATTTGTGTAATGGAGGAAGAAATGGGGAAGTAGGCAATGTTCAAATCTCATATTCATCTGAACTAAGTGTAGAGAAAAGTGTACATATGCACATAATTGGGTAGAGAAATTTCTCTTACCCAACAGGAAAATAGGAGAGAAGGGGGCTAAGAGAAAAAGGGGAATAAGAGGGAGAGTAAATTAAAGGAAGCGGTAGTAAGAAGCAAAACAGACTTTTTAGGAGTGGATAAGGGAGAGAAAAAGAAAGATAAATAGAAGAAAACAGAATGGAGGACAATATACAGTTGGTAATCATAACTGTAAATGTGAATGAGATCAACTCATCCATAAAAAGGAAGCTGATAACAGAATGGATCAGAAACCAGAATTCAAAAGGTTCTTGATAGCTCCTTTTCCCTGGCCTCCACTTTGGCTATATTTGAAATATGGCTGATCACTATTCCAAGTTTAACTCATGGAAATTTATTCAGTTCAATCCAATGTATATTGAATTGAGTGACTACTGCATGCAAAATGAAACATTTTCTGCTCTCAAGGAGTATACAGTCTATTGGGAAGATACAATATGTATGTAGTCAAATTATTTCAAGGTAATTTGAGAGGGAAGTGATTATGAATAACTGAGAGTATCACAGAAGGCTTCATGGAAGGCTGGCACTTGAACAGCACTAGAGAGGAGGAGCTGTACTTCTATGACCACGACACATGTATTTTATTTGAAATCATCCATTCAAGAACGCATTTTTCTATTCATAATGCAAACTGGTGCTTAGAGGAGTACTAGAGGAACTCAAAAACATCTCATCACTCTCACTCACTTACCAAAGTCTAAACTCCTTAGCTGAATGTAACTTTATTCAGCCACAATCTGGTTCAAGTACGTTTAAAGTTTCATCTCACATTACTTTGCCTTTCTTCCCGACCTCGCACATACTTTGTACTCTATCCAAAATAGACAGCTTGCCGTTGACTAAACATATCCTTTGATCTTTCTTTGTATTCCTAGGACTTAGCATGGTTCCTGGCCCATAACAGGCTCTTAATAAATGCTAGTTAAATGGTCATTATTTTCTTACCCATCTTCCAAGGCACAACTCAGTTCTTACCCACTCTGTGAAAGCTTCCATGATCCTCTCTCAATCCATTCCCCAACTAAGGAAAGGATTTCTCCCTCATATAAATTTATGCACTTAGTTGTGTATTTGAAAAACCACTAAAGTTAGGTTCAAAAACCAGAGGTACTGGTTCTGTCAATTACTAGGTTTATAAAATGGAATCAAGTCCCTTGGTCTTGCACTTCAGATTTTTCATCTATAAGACTTTTGGATTGGTCTAGGCTCCTGGGGTCCCAAGGTATGGATTTTGTCAATTTGATTCCATGATTCCATTTTATATTTTATCTGTGTGCACAGAATATCATTTTTTTTATCATAAGCTCCTTGAGGACTGGGACCATGTTTATCCATATTTTTTTATCTTCCCTAGTACCTAGTACAAGTGCCATTATATATATATATATCTGTGTGTGTGTGTGTGTGTGTGTGTATGTGTGTGTATGTATGTATATATAGCAGGTAGTTAATGAATACTGAATGAATGAATATTCAATAAATATTGAATGAATGAGTAACCTTGACTCTAGACTGCCTCTAAGTTTTTATTTTTCTGCCCCATAGATCCAGCAGGAAAAGTCTTACAGTTTAAAGCTGTCTAAAGTCTAGAACATCTCCAAAGAAATCAAGAGGGTCCCTGTCCTTGATGTACAAATTAAATCAGGTTTAAAGCTATTTATTCCCTTTGCCATAAAAGACATACTTAAAACACAAAAGACTCACAAGTTAATGTTGATAAAGGTCTAAAACATGAAACAATGGCATAACTCGTATTATACCTCTCAAGAGGTTGATACTTAAAACACAAAAATATAGTGGGATTACAGAACAGGACTTTCACTTTCATCTCAGCCATAAACTTTTTGAACAATTCTCAAGGGTCATATCTTCTGGGATGTCCGAGAAAACATAGGCTCATTCTCTTGTCAATATTCATCTTCTTTAAGAAGCATTCTAGTATTAGTAGAGTAATCACCTCTTGTTACCAGTAAACCAGTTTTCCATTATTTCAGATCCCTTAAGTAACATCAAGTTACCAGTAAGACTGTAAAACTCAGGATTACTGTAGTCACCTGTGCTCAGGGAAATAAGCACAAAACAGGTGAGAAAGTTAGGACTTTAAGACGACATTCAGGCTTGCCTAGGTTGGCATATATACTGGCTGTCATGTGTAGAAAATTGGAATTGTTGTTAGGATTGCAGAGGTAAAAATAAAGAAAGAAATAAATCCCCTCTGCTGCATTCCATGGGAAGTCCTAGGGAGAGTTGTTGGAGTTCCAATCCATACACCCAAAAGAAGTAAAAATAAGAGTAAGAGGAGAAGCTGTCTCTCCCTTCAAAGTCTGCTGATTGGATGACTCTTCCCAGCTCAGTGGCCAATTCTCCTTAGTGCCTGCCCTCCTCATGCTACTAGTATGGAAAGAGACTTTCCAACATTCTTCATCATTGAGTACTTATGGTCTAAAAGTGACCAGGAAAGCTCAGCTTGCTGATTTAGCCAAGTCTTCCAGAAGAGATGGCTTTTGACTTGAAATTTAAAAGGATGAGTTAGACTTAAGCTGGTTAGAGAAAAGGCATTCAATTGTTAGAAAGGAAGAGGCACAGACACAAAGGAGTGAGGATGCAAGGGTCTTCTCTGATTTCTTCTGATACAGCAGCACACACAATTTCAGATACAAAGTAGTAAATAGCCAATGACAGGAATGGATCTTGGAAAAGACACCCAATTAGGCCACTCTTAAATTGTCCTCTGTGTTTCTACACATCTAGACCCAGTACTGAGCTGCCAATCAGAACTAACCAGAGATGTTTAATTAGCTGCCATAGGCCAAGATCTCAGAGTCAAAATCTTTCTTTATGCTATTTCTTTACTTTTATTTGGAAAGTACAGAAAAATGTACATTATGTTGCTTCTAAGAATTTGGAGACCTGAATTTCACTTCTTGTTTATTAAGTAATGACTAAATGACTAACTTTGAGAAAGCTATTCAACCTATGAGTCAGTTTTCTCAAATGCAAACTAGAAATGGAAGTATCTCTTTCTATCACAGATATGATAATAAAACTAAATATAACTAATGCAAAAGTACTTTGGTTAAAAAATATCTAGGGAAACACAAAAATTGTTAGCATTACTTGTTGCTCTGATCTTTTATGGAACAACTGAATAATAAATTATATTGTTCATTAGACACCATTTATATTCCATATAAAGTTCAAATATGCCATCTTCTGTATTTTTCTCCTCTCTAATGCTCTCACCTATCTTATTTTCATGTAACTCCTCTTGTTTCTTTGCCCCAATTCTAAATGCTTTTGTATTCCAGGAACATTAAATCTGAAATAACCTTCCTAACCTAAGCACTCCAAGTCTATTAACATCTTTCAAAAATAATTTTCTAAAAATCTCCCACCTCTACAAAGCTTTAGGTCACTATGACTATATTATTTCATTTTTGTAGATATCATCTTTTCTTTTCTTCTTTCCTCCATCCCCCTCTTGGTTAAATCCCCAAATATCATAAATCAAAGAAGTCATAGAATTCAATTCAACAAGCATTATTAAGTGCCTACCATACGTTAAGGGGAGGCATAAAGTTAATTTTGAAAAAAAAAAACTCAGATTCCCTGTCCTCCTTAAAATAAAATCAATATATTTTTATCAAATGCCTGCTGTAAATAGGATAACAAATTAGGGAAAGAGGTTAAAAGGCAAAAAAGAAATAGTACTTGCCCTTAAGAAGCTTACAAGACAATATATATGCTCTCCTTTATTAGAACATAAGCTCTTGGAGGAAAAGTACAGTTTATACTTTTGTGTTGTTTTGTATACCAGGCACTTAGTGCCATGCCTGGCATATGGTAAATACTTAATAAACACTTTTTGATTAATGGACTGATTGGTTGGTTGGTTGGTTGAAGCTAGGCAGTGAGGTTAACCAATATCTGGCACATAGACTAGTTTATTATTTTCATATTATTATATTATATTATTTATATGTATTTATATTGTAATATATTTATTTTTATGTATTATAGTATTTATATTATTATTATTTCTATAAATGGTATTGAAATGATTCTTGAGATTTAATGGCACAAGGGCTAATGCTTAATCCTAAAATAAAGCTTTCTGATGGCTTAAGTACAAAAGTCAGCCCATGAAGAAGCAATAGTCCTCCTTCAGGCTACACTGGTGTGCTAGCACAACCACACAAAAGCAGAGAAGTTACATTGTTAAGGGTCCTTTGTCCACTATGGGTATGTAAACCTCCTTTCATTAATTATTAGGCAGTCCTCAAGTATTTCATGACATTCCAATTCCAAAGAGGGAGGAAATAAATATTTGTATAGCATCTACTACATGCCAAGCACGGTGTTAAGCCCTTTACAAATTATCTCATTTGATCATTGTAACAACCCTGTAAGATAAGTACTGTTACTATCCTTATTTTACAGTTGAGGGAACTGAGGCAAACAGTGGTTAAGTGACTTGCCCTAGACTGTATTGTAGTAATGAATTAGAATGACCTTGTTGGAGTGGGAGAAGGGTAATACAAAAGTTATTTCCTGATAGCCTTCATTCTTCTTACAGTATTTCTGTCCTACCTGCCTGTATACCATGAGGTATCAAACTTTCTCTGGGTCTTAAACAAAGATAAATGGAGATTATGATGGACTCTTTAAGAACAACACCCAAAAGTCCTCTAGAAGACCTTTCGGATCTTATCACCAAAGTACATGAGTGAGTGGAGCAGGGTAGGAATTACCTAAGTCATCTAAACTAGGCTAGGTTTCCCTTTAAAAGTACTGACACCCAACTCAAATTTTAAATAACCTAGGGACTTGGGTTATTGAAATAGCTCCCCATACAAAAGTCAGCCCACATTGAGGGAGGAGTTGCTCTTTTTAAAGATACAGCAGGCTCCATCACAGTCAACACAGAGGCAAATAAGTGGCACTCAACTAAATGCTATTTGCTTTCTAAGTGTCCCTTCTATGCTGTGGCTAAGAGAATTTTGTTATTACCTCTTAGATAATCTAGGAGTATCTCATTTCATTATGATTCTGAACTAGAAGCCCCAGAATGGCCTGAATCATACCTGCCCTACAACAGGAGGCTACTACATTAATCTAGTCAGGTGGGAATAAGGGACTGTTAGTGATATAGCCTGCTAGTGGAAATAGAGAGGAGGAGATGAATTTAGGAGACATTGTGGATATAAAATCAACAGGATGTGGTAACTAGATATAAGAGGAGCGAGAGGAAAGAATATAAAATGCCATCAACACTTTTATAATGGCTGACTGGGTGTTTACTACCAGCAAAATAGTCAAGATAGAAGGAGAGGTAGTTTCTAATTGGGTAAATAACACACTCAGTTATGAAATAATTATTTTTACATGTCAGTGGGACACCCAGGTGAAAATGTTTTTAAGGCAAAACAAAATGTAAGTACAGAGCTTGGAAGAGTTATCAAGGCTGAGACAATATAGAGATAACTGAATCCTGTTGATCTATATAGTGTTAACAACTGAATTTATATATCTCTGTCTATAAAGATAACAAGTGAAGTCACAGAAGTGATGAGTGTGTGCACAAAAATGTAGAGAAAGAAAAGAATCAAAGATAGCAATTTGATGAGGTCTGTGCTTTGGCATCTAAATAGAGGATGAACTAAGGTGGGGAGAGATTTACTTCCTAGCTTTAAAGAACTTGAGGAAAGTTGAAAAAACAACAAAAGAAGCAGAGCCTGCCTGTTTTTAGGATTCTTGTGTCCAGTACTTAGCAGTGCCTAGCATTTTGTCAAAATCTCATTTGTACTCATAATTCTGTACCATATGAAAGAGACACCTGACTCAACATCTGAAGGCAGTTATAGATACATTAACATTTCCTGGGCAGTTATAGATACATTAATATTTCCTTGTCAAAAGAAAAAAGAGGAAGATAATTGGTAGATGTTCTCAGAGCACCAGATAAACGTTAAAATTTTACAGAAATATTTTTGTAACAACAGGCATCACTTCATTGAGCAATAGTAAAACACAATTATAGGTAATAGATACAAACTACAGAATGTATTAAATAAAGTAGTGAATCTCTAGATAGTCTATGAAATGCCTAAACTCCAAGAACATAATCGAAGGAATATCCAAAGAAAACATCTACATGAACTTAAGCAATATGTTGACAGAAATAGTATCCAATAAGTGGCTGAATTATGTAGATTCATTTATGAAAATCGAGGAGTTTATGATGGTCAGTTAGTTTGTCAACAAGTATTTATTAGTTTGGGTTTTTTTTTAAGATCTACAGAGCCATTGTGCTAACCTCATTGTTGTGTGCCTGGGAAACATGGACAGTCTACCTGTGCCATGCCAGGAAACTGAATTGTTTCCATTTGAACTGTTTTAGGAAAATTCTGAGGATCACCTGGCAGGATAAGGTACCAGACGCTGAAGTCCTTGCTCAAGCTGACCTGCCAAGTATTCAAACTATGCTCCAGAGAGCACAACTCTGATGTGCTGGTCACATTGTTCGAATGCAAAATGTACACTTGCCAAAAAGACTATTTTGTGGAAAACTTGCATGGGGAAGGCGATCACATAGTGGCCAGAAGAAAAGATGCAAGGACACTCTCAAAGTCTCTCTCAAGAACTTTGGATTTGACTGTGCAACATGGGAGAGGCTAGCACAGGATCGCTCGGCATGGCATGCCCACATAAGAAAAGGTGTTGTGCTCTTTGAACAAAGCAGAATTGAGACAGCACAAAGACCATGCAGGATGCACAAATATGGGATATTCAACCCAAATATTCACACGGACTATCTGTGCCCACCCTGTGGTAGAGCATTCTGAGCTCATATTGATCTGATCGGCCACAGTTAGATACACTGAAATTTCACTTTACAATGATGATTTCATTTTGGTCCTTGTGCTGGGTACTGCTTCTATGCTAACTACCAAGAAAAGCAAAAATATAGTCCCTTCTCTAAAGGGGTCGCATTCTAAAAGGGGAGACAATATACAACAAATTGTAAATGACACATATAGTCTAAATGGAAAGTAATCTGAAAGTATGTAGAGGGAGGGATGGAGCACTAGGAGAGAAGGAAGTGACCAGAGGAAGCCTCTTAAGGAAGATGGGATTTCAGATGAGGCTGGAAAGTAGACAGGGAATCCACGAGATGGAGATAAGGTAAATGTTCATTCCAAGCTTGAGACATAGCCAATGAAGAGGCAGAGTTAGGAGATGGAGAGTCATGTGTAAAGAATAGCAAGAAAGATCAATGTCTCTAAATCATACATTGTGGGGTGGGGTGAGGGAAGAATTAATGGGTAAAAAGACTGGAAAGGCGAGATGGGGTTGTAAAGAGCTTTAAATGTCAGTGTGAGAATTTTCTATTTGATTCTAGAAGTGATAAGGAGCCACTGGAGTTTATTCAATAGAGACAGGTTGGGGATTCAGGGAGGTTATTTAGCATGATCAGGGCTGAATAAAGGATGAACTAAGGTGGGGAGAGATTTTCTTCCTAGAGATCAATCAGAAACCTATTGCAATAATACAGGCATGAGGTAGTGAGGGGCTAAATCAAGGAAGTGGCTATGTGAGTGGAGAGAAGGGGATATCTATAAGAAATATTCAGAAGGTTAAAATTATAATAATTGGGAACAGATTAGATAAGTGGAATGAGAATGAGTGAGAGGTCAAGTGTGGCATCCATTTTTCAAGCTTGGGTGACTAGGACCCATATGGTGATCTCAAAAGTGATGGGAAAGTTTAGCAAAGGGAAGGACTGGGATAGAGGGGAATCATGAATTCTGTTTGGCCATATTGAACTGGAGGTGCATACAGGATATCCAGTTCAAGATGTTCAAAAGGCAGTGAAGGATTGATTGGAACTCAAGAGAGGTTAAGGCTGGATCAAAAGATACAACTTGTACCCTAAATTTTGACAGGTGAGTCTTTAAAAAAAAAACATAATCTAGGAGTCATCAGATCCCAACATACATCTTACAGCTGAGCAAATTCCTGCTCAATTTACCTGCAAAGGGGCATAGAAACAAGCCAGATCAGGAGGTATGAACCACTGAAGAAGAAAATGTCCGAGAGGTGTGACTGTGCTGCCCATTGGGAACAGGAGAGTTGGAGTTGTTCTCCCTGTTGTGAACTGAAAGCAATTAAGAGATCACTCATAACTTTGGAGAGGACAGCTTCAGTTGAATGGTAAAGTTTCAGAATCCATGTTATAAAGGGTTTAGAAGTGAAAGGAGAAAAAAGTGAAAGTATCATTTATAGGTGACTTTCTCTGGAACAAGGAAGAGAAAAGAAAGGAAATCTTCTGTGAATGGCTTCAATTTTTCTTGTTAAGTATGAATCAAAATCCTCAGTTGAAGGGGTGGGGGAAGCAGGTATCCTGAGTGGCTTAAGGAGTAACGAAAAGGCTTGGAAAAGCCTCTGACATGAATGGAATTGATTAGAAATGTGTAATAAGGTTACCTTTTTGCAGTGAGAGCTCAATCAAATTACATAACATAAAATTGTAGCGCAGGTAGTCTGTACAGTTTTGCAGTTTTCTCTAACTCCATTCAGCAGCCGATAAAGATTCAGGTTCAATTTATTTGTCACAAGAAATTACAGAATGTTTATCCTTAAGAATCAGGATTATTGATCAATGGTCGTTGTCCTTCGTCCTTGAAGAGGACCAAAATGACATAAAATTTCAGTGTGTCCAACTATGGATGAACAGACCAATATGAGTTCAAAATGCTCTACCCCAGGTTGGGTACAGATAGCCTGTGTTAATATTTGGGGTGAATATCCAAAATCTGCGCATCCTGTATTTCCTCTGTGCTATCTTGATTCCATTTTGCTCAAAGAGCACACTACCCTTTCTGATATGGGCATGCCATGATGAATGGTTCTGTGCCAGTGTCTCCCATGGGCACAGTCAAATCCAAAGTTCTTAACAGAGATCTTAAGAGTGTCCTTGTATCATTTCTTCTGGCCACCATGTGATCACCTGCCCCATTCAAGTTCTCCATAAAATCGTCTATTTGGCAAACATACATTTTGCATCTGAACAACGTGAGGAGCCCATCAGAGTTGCACTCTCTCAAGCATAGTTTGAATACTTTGTATATCAGCTTGAACAAGGACTTCAGCATCTGGTATCTCATCCTGCCAGGTGATCCTCAGAATCTTCCTAAGACAGTTCAAATAGAAGCAATTCAATTTCCTGGAATGGTGCTGGTAGACTGTCCAGGTTTCACAAGCATATAACAATGAGATCAGCACAACAGCTCTGTAGATCTTCAGTTTGGTAGTCAGTCCATTATCTTTTCTCTACCAAACTTTTCTATGGAGCCTCCCAAACACTAAGTTAGCTCCGGTAATGCATACATCAACCTCATTGTCAATGTGTACTTACCTGGAAAGTATATTATCAAAGTAAGTGAACTTATCCACAGCATTCAAAACTTCTCCATTTGTTGAAATCAATGGTTCCATGTATGGATGGTGTGATGGTGGCTGATGGACCACCTGTGTTTTCTTGGTATTAATTATTAGGCCAAAATTACACAGGCAGCAGAGAATTGATCCATACTTTGCTGCATCTCAGCCTCAGAGGCTGCATGGAGTGCACAGTCATCAGCAAACAGAAAATCATGTAGCAACACTCCCTCCACTTTGGTCTTGGCTTGTAGCCTTTTCAAATTGAACAACTTGCCATCAAGATGGTAGTTGACCTCAATGCCATGTTCATCTTCATTGAAAATATTTGAAAACATGGCAACATCATGCTAAAAAGCATGGGAGCAAGCACACAGTCCTGTTTCACTCCATTGGTGACTGGGAAGTCACAAGAGCATTGTCCACTATCCAGAATTGAGGTAAACATGCCATCATGAAACTGACATACAAGATTGATGAACTTCTCTGGGCAATCAAATTTTGACATAATTTTCCATTAGCACTCATGACTAACAGTGTCAAAGGTCTTGGTCAGATCTGCAAATGTTGTCCACAGACCTCTGTTCTGCTCCTGGCATTTCTCTTGGAGTTGTTGGGCAGCAAACACCATATTGACTCTTCCTTGATCCCTTCTGAAGCCACACTGGCTCTCATGTATATGCCCAGCTTCCAGGTGAAGGATCAGCCTATTAAGGAGGACTCTAGCAAGAACTTTGCCAGCAATGACTAAGAGAGAGATCTCCCTGTGTCCCTCAGCAGGACAATCTATTCCCTTTACCTTTATAGAAATGGACAATGGAGGCATCCTTGAACTCCTGGGGGATAACCTCCTCTTGCCATATAACCTGGAAAATTTCAGTCAGCTTTTGTATAAACAAAGAAATTACAGAATGTTTCTCCTTAAGAACCAGGATTATTGCTCAATAAAGATTATATAAAGTACTATATGGAACACATGACTGAAGGTTTCTGGCTATTTTTCATGAACTAGGAGACAACAAATACCATACCATAAATGTAACCTTCAAAATATCTTTGAAAATTCAACAAATAAAATGTAAAGAAACTAGAAGAAGGAGAAAGAAGAGGAGGAGAATTTAATGATAATAACTATTATTCTAGTTATCTGACATTCCTATAACCTTTTCAGATACACAACTTTATTTGATAATCACATTACCATTTAAAAGATGAGGAATTGAGGCTTTGAGAAGAGAAACTACTTGTTCAAGACCAACAACTAGTAATAAAACAAGATAAGAAGATACAGAAAGATAAGAAAATGGAATGCTGGAAGGAAAAAATGTAGATTATAGAGTTTTTAAAAGCAATTCAATTATGGAAGTCATTTGCAAAACTACACAGATATGGCCTATATTGAATTGCCTGCCTTCCCAAAGGGAATGGGTGGGGAGGGAGGGATGGGGAGAAGTTGGAACTCAAAGTTTTAGGAACAACTGTTGAGTATTGTTCTTGCTACTAGGAAATAAGAAATACAGGTAATGGGGAATAGAAAGTTATCTGGCCCTACAGG
>CM053772.1:115190712-115209608 GCA_028658325.1 Potorous gilbertii | reverse complement strand
TATATATATATATATATATATATATATATATATATATATATACATGCATGCATATATGTACATAATGCATAAATTCCTGCTGATGGTATGCATATTTATGGAGAAACTGCTTTATTGCAAGTTCCTTTATCATGCCATATTATTTTAACAAAGGCTTCAAAAGACTCTCCAAAATCATGTAAATTTTTACTATAACTTTAAGAGGCTATGGAATTTAGTCAGTGACAACTTAATTATCATTCTATGAAGAGTCTATGGGTTGAAACAATTTGGAACTATCCCCAAAAAGCAACTGAACTGTGAACAACACTTTTTAATCTAGCAATCCCATGATTAGGTCTCTATCCCCAAAGACATTATAGAAAGCGGAAAAGGTCTTTTATATACCAAAATATTTATAATCACTTAAAGAAAATAACTGGCAAAGCATTGTAAACTAACAGGGTGCCAATCAGTTGAGAAGTGGCTGAATAAAACTATGGTATATGAATGTAATGACTGCAATGTAAGAAACTGTGAGAGACTTTCAGATAAACCTAGAAATTTATATATATATATATACAAACTACTACAGAGTAAAGCAGTGGAGTAAAAACAAAATACCAACAGTTTACAATAATAGAATTAAATGGAATCCTGGAAGAGTCTTTGGTAGCAGTAGGTTTTTCTTTTTTTCTGCTCCTTACTATATGCCAATGATGTTGAAATGGAAATGCCTCAAGGTCATAAAAGTATTCTTTTATGGTTTAAATTTATTCTTTTAGGGTATAAATTGCTATACCATAACAGCAACATAGCAAAAGTGAGCAGTTTGGAAAAACTTAAGATTTATGATTAATGCAATGCTCAACTATGATTCCAGAGGACTAACGGGAAGTCACCTCCAGATATTGAGGTGATGAACTAATGTTCAGAATGAGGCACACATTTTTGGACATGGCCAATATGGACATTTGTATTACTTGATTATGAATATTTGTTTCAATAGTTTTGATTTTCTTTTGCTAGAGGAAGGAGAGAGGGGACAACAACAAATGCTTGAGAACGGAAAAAATAATTTGATACCATGAGTTATTTGGGAGATGAAAAAAGGAGTCTCTTGGGAGATTGAGAGTTGATTGTTCTGAAGAGATACTTATAAATGACTGAAAAGGTGACAGAGGAAATAGACTGAAGGAACTTATTTCCTGAGACAATTGAGACAATTAACTATTATTTGTGAAAAATTCTTGAGAAAAGATGTTAATTGGTATTCATAGAACTGAATGGTGGGACTGTATTTCCAAAACTGAGAAGTTAGCAGTTGTAAAAAGTACCTTTGGTTTTGATCTTTTTCATAATTGATTTATTGCTAGAAAATATTTATATCTTTGTTTCATTGCTTGTTATACTAAATAATATAATCAATAGCCTTAATATCAATTTAAAACTAAATGATTATGGTAAAGGTTGATATATAAAGTTGAAAAATGCTTATTAAAAAGAGATTCATTAAATAAATAAATGAAAGAGATTCATTCATTTTATTAAATAGTATTTAATGAAAAGGGGTGGGAGCTCAAAGTTAATTGCATAATTAATGAAGCACATGTTGCATTTTAATATTTAATGTGAAACTATCATAACATGCACTTTGATTTCTTTATGACATAGTATGAGAGAACAAATAAGGAAAATAGAGTGGTAGTAGGAAGAGAATAGTAGATCATACGTGACACAAGAATGTTGTTGACCCTAAACCACTGCTACACTGTCACGTCAGTATGTTGGGTTGTACAAGCTTATTGAAACCTTTTGAAAGAGCTAAACTAGTAGTCCTATGAAAAAACGTTGCCCTGAAGATGGAAAAATATGACATTCTCAACAGTTTAAATGGAATCCTAGAAGAGTCTTCGGTAGCAGTAGGTTTTTCTTGTTTCTGCTCCTCACTATATGCCAATGATGTTGAAATGGAAATGCCTCAAAGTCATAAAACTATTCTTCTTGGGTTTCCAAAAAACCTCACAAAACACTTGATTGATCAAAGAAGTAGCTGAATTTCAATCAACAGGGAAGGGACTAGAATGTGATTTCCTATTTTAATAATGTGAACTCTGTAAAACATTCAAAGGGAATGTAGCATTAAACCATGTTAACCAACTCAGTGGTAAAACTCAATGATCTCTGGATGATATTGGTGGAGAAGAGTTTAACATAAACAACTTTACACATAAATTGAATAGGAGATGACTTGTGTGAAGTGATTATAGTGTTATGAAGGCCTTATTGCTCTAAGATACACCTCTCACTTCCTGACTCACACTCCAAATTGCCAGAAGAAAACCAGTATCTACAGTGGGGAAAGAAAGGAAAATGCTATTTTCTTTCAAGTGGTATATTAGATAGAAAGAAGATTCTTAAGATCATTTCCCTTCCTCTGGATTAATTTCAGGGTATTGTGCTTAATAATGTCAACCCAATCATTTTAGCCTGATGACTTATCAGTGAGTGGGGAAAATGGGGTGTTCTAACTTTTAAAGCACTTTTGAGAACAAACAATATATCATATTAAATTAGTTCATTTGTGTTTGGGAAGACAAGTTTTCTTATGTTTCAATAAAATAACATGCAGAATGATGCCAACTTTGCATGTAATAACAAGAAAAGTTTCAGTAAAGTAAACAGCAATAAGGTAAGGAACTCAAATTTCATTAGCTTGCTTTAATGCCAGCCTTAGGAAGTTTATCTTTTAAGCCGCATCCAAGACAGCACAAATTCTAGTTTTATTATGTTATTATTTTAATTCAACTATTAGTACCCCCATGCCAGATTTCTGTGACTTGTACCAAAAAAGAATGAAATTAAATAAGGAGCAAATCATTAAAATTGATTATGGTTTTACACATCAATACCTGAATATAAGTATTATCAGCTATAAATGAACACACCAGATTAATATTTCCAAAGAACTCTGGATGTGTTTATTCAATATCTTCAGCAGATAAGAAAACAACTTTGAGTCTATACCACACTGTCTTCAATAGTTTTCTTAAAAGAACAGTCTTCTAAACTACAACTAGATCATGTAATTCTAAAAGGGGAAGTTCATGTCTTGTACTTATCTTGAATCACCTTTAGGTTCCTTGAGAAAAGCCACTCATGAGACAATTTTGTTTCTCTACTTGTTCATCTGTTTTTTTATCTATTTATCTTTTTTCTATCTCCAATGCATGGCAAATGCCAGTTGGTTGACTATCTATATGTCTATCAATCTGTATAATAGACTTCTCTTTTCATCTGAGTGGAAAACCCTCCATATGGAAAATCCCTCCATAATCTGGGGCACTGAAAGATTAAATGATTTACCATTAGTCACATAGCCCAGTATGTGGCAGAGGTAGGCCTAGAACCCAGGTTCTCCAGGGAGGCAATGTGAAATAGTAGAATGAGCACAGGCACTGAATTAAAAACAAAACCAAAAACAAAAGCAAAAACCTGGGCTAAAAAGAAAAAAACAACAATCCCTAACTATATGACCTTAGACAGATCCTTTTTCGGTCTAGTTGACACGTGTAAAATGAGAAGATTGGACTAGATGATTTCTAAGATCTCTTACAGCTCTAGTTCTATAAACCTAAGTGGGACTTCTAACCCCTATCCAGTCTGTATCTCATATATTGAATAGACTCTTTGTACTTGACTAAGAAATGGAACTACAGTAAAAGGAGTCAAAAAGATAAGTTTAAAGATTGCCTTTGACACAAATTGGCTGTGTGATCTTGTCCAAGTCACTTAGAAAAATGATAATGAAGAGAATTCTCATTTAAAGTGTAAGCACAGAAAAATAGTTTTTACATAGCCACAATGGCAGGTTTGTAGTTATTGCACTACCCTGGTTAAAGCTGGATCAAGTCAAGGGAACAATTATTTATTAATTGCCTGCTATGGGCATTGTGCTAAGTCTAGGAATGTGTGTTCATCCTTCATTGCCAAAGAAGACCATGCCATCAGAGAAATGACGACTTGACTTGCGCGTGACTTTGTTTTAAGTGAGGGCTGTGCAGGTCACCAGTCTCACTTTTCCTCCAGAGCCATCTGAATCCAGTGACCACATATTCATCAAGATGACTGGAGATGAGCCAGGATAAGGCAATTGGGGTAAAGTGACTTGTCCAAGGTCACACAGCTAGTGAGTGTCAAGTGTCTGAGGTGAGATTTGAACTCAAGTCCTCCTGACTCCTGCACTGGTGCTCTATCCACTGCACTACCTAGCTGCCCCTAAGTGTAGGAATAGAAATATAAGCAAGAAATGACTGTCTTCTAGGAGGTTACATTTTCAATAGGACAAAACATTTGAAAGTAAGTTTTTAAAGGTAGGGAAGGAGAAAAGACATGGAGGTGTCCAGTGTCGGGGGTGATGGAGGAGCTAGTAAGAGAGGAGCCTAAAGAATATTGCCCTAAAATGGTGATTCTGGAAGGAAACGGTCAATCAGAGGGAGAGATCAATCTAGTCAGGGATCAAAACATTTATTTAGCACCTATTGTCTACCAGGACATTGTACTAAGTGCTAAGGCTATAAGGAAATAATAAAAAAAGGAGTCCCTGCTTTCAAGGAGCTCACAGTCTAAGGGGAATATGGAAATGCAAATAACCATGTACAAACAGGACAAATTAGAAACAATCAGAACAGCCACCCCAGATTTGTTTCTCTTTATGTCCATCAGTAGACCCTACTGATGTGTCTATTTCTTCTCTAGTCAGCCAGAGGACACAATTAATTCAAAAGAAAAGCATTTAATAAAATAGAGTAAAAGGATTTCCGATTAAACATCTTCCCTCCCCTCATAAACCTAGGCTACACTCCCACCAACATAGATAAAACATCAGTGAGGAAAGTGAGTATGTGAAAGGAAAATTGCTAAATTTTCAGTATGGCATTTATACCTCAGAAATTAGCAAACACCACACATCAGAGCTTGAGTCATTGCTGTGTTAATTGTCCAGCCTTAAGAAAGTGATAGAGAAATGTTAACAATGCAAATTAAAGTTGCAAGTGTGTCTATTATTAAACATTTGCCAGAGCACTTCTGAATAAGTGGAAGAGTAAGTATGGAAGTGCAATTCACCCTTGTAGAGTTTCAGAATGCTTTCTTCTAGAATTAGTGCCCTACTGCTCTCAGATTTGTCCCTTTCTCAGTCCTGGGCTTGTTGCTACCCAATACCTGCTCCTCACTGGGCACAGTGACTTCCCTGATGGACCTGTTTCTTTCTGGGTGTTGTGGAATCTCTCTACTGGTCTTGCTCCTGGTGGGCGCTATGGAATCTTTGTCAGTTTCTGCATTCCTGAGCCTTCACTCTGCTAGAATATAGTGATTAGAATAGTAATTTTTTTTAGTCATGGAAACCACACCCAGTTAACAAAGACAGGCAAAGTGTTCTCAGGACTAGACTAATTAACTCTTTTCATCTTCTGTGTCTGGGCCAGATAAAAGCCTTGTTTTACAAAAAATTACCTGGCTTAGTTTATCCATTCACAATCCTTTCTGGCTTTGGGCAAAAGAATTTTTTTTGATTCATGTTCCCTTCCATTTTTTTAAAAAAGTTTTATTGATTCCTTTTTATAGTGTCTAAATTTTCCCCTGAAACCTGCAAACCTACACACATGCAAACACACACACACACACACACACACACACACACACACACACACACCATATCCCGAAAAGCCATTCCATAAAGAATTTTGAAGAAAAATGCAAGAAGGAAAGTAAAAAGAAAATCAGTGAAATCAATCAATATAATCAAAAGACGTGACCATTATGTAATGTTCCACACCTATGTATCCCATACCTCTGCAAATGTGTGGGGGTGGGGGTATCTTCATATCTCTTTTTAAGAACCGACTTGTTTGGTGACTTGTTTCCTTGTCTCTGCTGACTTCATTTTGCATTAGATCTTGTAACTCCCTTTTTTTAAAGTATTCGTCATTTCTTCCAGCATATTAATATTCCAGTCCCTATCCCTAAAAGGGAAAAAGTTTCCTTTTATTTTCCAGTTGATTAGAAAAAAGAAATCTTTTTTCCTGTGCATTTTCCCATCGAATCTTCCTTCTTCTTTAATTAGTTCTTTAAAAATAACTCTCTTCATCATTCTCAATCTTTTTATCACCACTAGAGCCAATTCTTTTTCTATTGGAATTACCAAGAGTAGTCATCTGATAGCCATCTTTTCATGATGACTATCCATGCAAATATTGAAATAACATCCATCATAACGGCCGTCACTCCTCTATTCTCCAGGGATAGTGTCTCTCTATTGGCCTGAGGCTATATGGCATAGGATATTGGGGTGCTCAGCTTGGAGTCAGCAAGAACTAGGTTTGAATCCCACCTCAGACATTTATAAGCTTTGTGACCTTGGACATATCATTTAAACAACCAAGAGCCTCAGTTTCTTCATATTTAAAAAAAGAAATAATAACAATGTCTACCTCAAAGAATTGTGGGGAGGACAAAAATGAACTAATGGGTGCAAAGGACTTTGTAAGTCAAGTCATATGTAAATATGAGCTAGTATGTTCTGTAAGAGCAGCAGCAGTAGCAGTATGGTCATAAAAGCAGCACTACACTAGTAATACTAGCAAGTTTCCATAGGACCCTAGGACTAGAAGTAACTTTTAAGGTTCTTTTTAATTTACTCTGCCAGCTCCAGATAGAAATCATCTCAAAAAGAAAGTTACCATTTATTATTTGTGTTCAAAAGTTCAAGTGGTCTACTTTTAAATGTTAGTAAAATTACTAGTTCCTCTTCTTAATCCAGTAGGGAGATTATATATCCTGAGAGATATTAAGTGGTCATATTTTTTCTTAATGAATGCCTCAGTTATCACTACTGTTTTCACTGAACAGTGAATATCAAAGGAAAAGCTTTTGCTCTGCCAAAATCCTTTAAGTCCTTAACATGCTTTTTCCAGTTGTGACTCATTACATTTTAAACACCCCAAGGGATGGCCCGTAAATGGCTTCATGTGAGGGCCATAGAGGAGCATCTCGGACAAGTCGTACTTTATTTTCATATTCACAGTAGAGATTGCATCTTCTTGTCCTGATGAAGAGATAATGAAACACAACTCCACCCTCACAGCAGAGAGGTGACAGACCACTATTACATCCACTGCCCGACATAGCATCTATATTGGACATTTGTACGTAATTGTTTTTCTTTTCTGAAATCTGGAGCAGGGTTAGACCCAGAAATGACTGTGACATAAAGACAAAAGGTAACAACAGAATGCATTGTAAAAGATTGTCTGCTTAGCATACATAGTCCATTTCCCTAATACAAATAAGGTTTTATTTTCTAATAATACTCTCTCAAGGTTAATGATTATCTATATGTTGCGGTTACTTGTAGATACACACAATTTTTTCTGATAAAATTTCACAAACCGTAACTCACTTTGTAGCCGAAGTGATTGTTTCACATTTAAAATTAACTATGCTTAGTTTACGGTTTTATTGCTTTGGGGTTTGGGGGCATAGCTACAGTAACTACTAGTTTGCAGTAGTCAGTACAACCTCATGAATAAATGCATTTTAATGAACAAATCATAAATCCTCCTTTTTATCTCCATCTGGCATGTTATTTAATATAAATACATATTTTAAGGAATAATAAGTAGTAGAACATTTCAACAAAATGTTCTCTTAAATTTCTCATTGGTTATATGTTGTAGTCTGCTCATAACCATCATGCTCTTTTCCATTGACCATTGCACAACATTTCCTTTCAATTCTTAGAAAAGTAACACATTTCATGCTTCATTACTATATAACAACACCCAAAGGATATTAATGTTTTAAAGATCAGCCTTTTTTTCTCCAGGGAAAACAGGGTTATTAAAGGAGCTTTGCAATTTCCCAAAGGCAATTGAACCCACTTCCCTTCCCTTTCTACCCACATAGTCTGCCTCAAAGAGACATATTGACAAACAAAATATATCTTTTGGGCATCCAAATGTATTATCACAATTTGAATAATCGTTCTTTATCAGCTTGGTCATGATTGTGTGGATGGTCAGGCCATAATCTCTTCAAGTATTTTCTCTTATAGGATATTCTGCAATGTTTCCTACTACCAGAACAATGTCATCTTCAGAAAGGAACATCTAGAAGACTTCGGCACATACTTGAACTTTTCAGCTAAGACTAGATATTCTCCATCACATGATACTTCTGGTCATTGAACAGAGTCATTTTTTTGCTATATCATTAAAGAAATATTGAATGACTTTAATGTATGAATGAAAGATACCTTGTTAGAAGAGATCCTTTAATTTTTACCTTTAAGGTGTATATTGTTCCACTGGGAAAAATGTGTTGTTGTGGCTTTTTTTTCAAAATCAACATACAACAATGATATTAGGATTGTGTATTCAGTGTGTTGCACAGAGAATTTGGGTTGATCACATGGTAAGGATGAGGGGTGACAGGTGGACAGATAGAGTGATCCACTAATATCCTCAAAGTGTTCATAGAAAGTGAAGAGGGCAACTAGCTGAAGCATATCATCTCTGTTACAGATCTATGGGAGAATATGACCACAAGATGTGCAGACATGGATATTATACTCTGCCTCATTGAAAGGAATATGCAAAAAGAAATCACAGATCCATCTAAATATTTTGAGTATAAGAGCAAATATAAGAATATGGGACAAAGCCAAGGAGAACCAGCTTGGTATGGTGGAACCAATGCCAGTTCAGGAATTGAGACTTCAAGTCCTTTCTGCAATTAGAGCACTAGCTTTGTAACTTCAGGCAATCCACCTGACTTCTTCATAGATCAAAAGTTGGAAGATACCTTAGGAGGTATCTAGTCCCACCCCCTCATTTTACAGATAAAGAAACTGAAACCAAGAGAGTTTAAGTGACTTGTAGAAAAAAGCAATTGTGAAAAAAAATTGAAAATAAAGTGGCAAATTAGCTAAGGAGACAGGTATTTCAAGATGTAAGTTCTTACGGTCAGAGATAGCGTTGCTTCATTTTTGTAGTCTCGTGTAATCTTAGCACATAGTAGAAATTTTAGGAAGTGTTTAAGTAAACAAAAGATCCACTATATATCTATATATCTCCAATGCTCTCTCTCTCTCTCTCTCTCTCTCTCTCTCTCTCTCTCTCTCTCTCTCTGGGTGTGGGTATGGGTATGGGTGTGTAGATATGAGTCTTGGCCCTGCTGCAGAAGTAGCGTCCTACTTTGTAGACAGTCACATCAATGTCATCTGGAGCCATGTTTAACCTTCGATGGCAGGAAGGAATCACCACACACATATTGTGGAACACATCCAGAATGCCAGGAGAGAAGTGATGCTCATCTCAATAGAAAGCAATTCTGCCAGACAGGACATTTTCAGAGGATGGATGATAGCAGGATATCGAAGTAAGCTAAAGTGAGAAGACCACAAACTGAGTGAGCAAAAGAAATACTTTGAGGGCATACTGAAGGGCATCTCCAAGAAATGCTAGAAAATTTATAAAGTACACAGGACAATTTAACAAAATCAACATTAAATTAATACACCAGAGACACGAGGTTAGCACACAAAATGTGGGATGACTTTAGGGGGATATACAGGTCACAAAAAAGAGCAGAATTGCAGAGATTCACTTTAAAAGACAGAATCATAGATATAGAGCAAGAAGGCATTTTGGAGGCAAAGCTCTTCATTTATCCTGAGGTTCAGTGTGAAGTGAGTTGCTTAAGGTCACAGAGGTATTAAGTAGAAGAGCAAGGTCAAGTTATCTGATTCCAAATTTATCCCTTAAACATCTTCCCATGATCATTCAACCTTTTCAATTAGATCTGCAGATCCGCTGACCGTTTAGCAATGCCTTACCTGCTATCATTGAAAAGTAATGAGATCACTAAGACAAAAGGAACATCAAAAAGTCATCAACACTCCCTTACCTGTGTTAATATATAACCTAAAAAGGGTCACAATAGCTTTGTTGAGGATGCTAACGTCAATCCAATAACAAGAATTCGTTGAAAACTCAAACACATAGGAATTTATTGAGGAAACAGAAAATATTTAGAGTAGCGAATTAAAAGCCCACATAGGGAATTTAATGTAGATTATCTTCACAATGATTAATTTACATAATGAGAATTAAGAATTGAATATATTTCAAATATAGGGTGTTTGAGTTACCCATGTTGGTTATGTATGTATCTGTTTGCGTTTGGCTAAATGCGTTCATGGGAAAGCATGAATAAATTTCTCTGGATTCTTACCTAAGATTTCTGACTGGAGGAGAGTTGGAGAGGTCACATGTTTCCCTTCTCTGATATCAGAAAGAATAGTGTACTAGAATTATATAGATAGAAACAGTGACAGAGAAAAATAGAGAGGCAGAGGCAGAGACAAAAACAGAGACAGAGAGAGACAGACACCCTTATGTCACCCAAAAGAAAAATCCCTGAAGTCTCTAGGCAGATAAACTGGAAATCAGGGCCAGGTTGAGGATCTAGCTATCCTGAACATGTCTACCTTCTTCCTAACTCTCTTTCTCTCCAAATTTCTTCTCCAACAGGGTTTGGAAACACAGTATCCTTTCTTCAGGAAAGAAAACTGTCTTTCTCCCAAGCTCTCTCACCAACTCTATCCTTCACACAGGTCATATTGAATAATCCTTCTCTCTCCCAACAAGGAAAATCCCAACTAAGCAACAAATCTAAAAACACAACAGGATTTTGAAACATGGGTTACAATGCAACATATAGTTTGTTATGCTTCTACAGAGTCGATGTGCTTTAGGAGATATTTTCTTGGATTTGAAATCTAGAATAAAGGCCTATCTTGCATTATTTATAAAACATTGTCTATTTTGTTTCATTTTGAAAAAAACATAAAGAAAAAGATAAAACAAAAATACAGAACCATCCTTATATTTAAGGACTATTTGAATTTTAACTTGAAACAAATAATTCAAAGATTTTTTTGCTGCCTAAATCTCTCTATGAGAAAGTGTTTCAGGAGTTTAACATAATGTCTTTCTGTTGTCCTCCCTCATAAGAACTTGGGGATTAACTTTCTGCTTCTGAAAAGTTCTCATCAGAGTGGCTAATGAATCATTCTTTACTGGCCTAGCTTTTGGAGCAATCTGTTCACTTTCTCAAATGCCTTCTGCAAACTGAATGTCAAGTTTCTGAAAGACATTCATCCATCAATGTCCTTACTCTCTAGGTTTTACGGGCATTGTGGAGTTAAAGAAAATATTCTTTGTAGGTACCAGTAATACTTCAGCCCCACAGCAAGACTAGTTCTGTCCCACAATCAACTTTTCTCCACAGGGAAGCTGACAGACAGTACATTTTGCCTCTTGGTTTACTTTCTTTGTAGTAAGTGAAAGGAAATTAGAAAACAGTATGACCTTTTATTCACATGAACATCACGACTACAAAAATTCATTATTGAGATACATTCAAATTATTCTCCATCCCTATGATAACTTTTAACATACAAAGTAACTTAGCTTTGATAAGTATTCAGCATTCTGCCAATAAGTCAATACCTACATGTAACCCAGGAAGGGAAATGTTATCATCAGGAGGATTTGTTTATTTTGACTTATTTATAACCAGTGACATGCTCATAAATGTTTAACAATCAGCTCTCTGGGGGGAAATATGTGTGCAAAATGCACTTTTAAGTTCATTTTGCATTTTAACACTTTCTCCATCACTTTTTAAAGTCTAGATAATCAGTAAAACAATAAATCAAGCCCCGAATTTCAGTTTGCCAGTTTCCAAGGTATAAATGCTTACACTGAAAATTGGTCTAGGAAAAAGCCAGTACACTCCTGTCTATAATATGTCAAACATCAAAAAAAATGATGTCATCAGGTGACATCAAGGAATTAAAAACTAAAATGTGAGACTGAGGAGAAAGATGTTTTTAAGTATATTTACAGTGCTCAGTATAGCAGCAGACCTTCTTGCTACACAGTGGTACCCCCTAAATCCCAGTAACTATGTCAAAGGGACTCACACTTGGCACCACTTATTCTTGGGTGGGAATCTTACAACACAGGAAAGTGAAGCTCATTGCTAATGACCAATAAACTAGGGCCACCCCAAGCTACACCACATTTACCAACACAATACATTTAATCAGTGATGCTGCAAAGGATCAAGTTGTAATGAAGTCCACTAACACAGTCTTTGATGTTAAACATCTGATTGGTCATAGGTTTCCTGATGCAGTTGTACAGTCAGAAGTGAAGCACTGGCCTTTCATGATGGTGAATGATATAGGTAGGCCTAAGGTCTGAGTACAATACAAAGGGGAGACCAAAAATTTCAATCCAGAAGCAGCATCTTCTATAGTCTTGATCAAGATGAAAGAAATTGCTAAAGCTTACCTTGAGAAGACTGTCACAATAGCTATCATCACAGTCCCAGTCTACTTCAATGATTCCCAACATCATCCCACAAAGATGTTGGAACCATTGCTGGTTTCAGTGAATCATCATTGAACCAACTGCTGCTGCTATTGCTTATGGCTTGGACAGAAAGGTTGGTGCTGAGATAAATGTGTTGCTTTTTAACCTTGGATGTGGTTGTTATCATGGCTCCATTCTTACCATGGAAGATAACATCTTTGAACTCAAGTCCATGATTGGAGATACTCACTTGTGTGGGGAGGGCTTTAACAACTGCGTAGTCAACCACTTCATTGCTGAGTTCAAGGGAAAGCACAAGAAAAGAGGCTATCTGTCTGCTCATCAACTGTGAATGTGCAAAGTGCATTATCCTCTTTTCTCATATCCACTCCAGTATTAAGATTGACTCTCTCTATGAAGGCATCAACTTCCATACCTCTACCATCCATTTTGAAGAGCTGAATGCTGACCCCCTCTGTGAAACAGTGGAACCTATGGAAAAGGCCCTGAGAGATGCCAAGCTAGAGAAATTACAAATTCATGACAACAATGCCAGATCCCCCAAATCCAAAAACTTCTGCAGGATTTCTTCAATAGCAAGGAGTTCAACAAGAGTATCAATTCCAATGAGACTATTGTTGCCTATGATGTAACTGTCCAGGCTGCCATCTTGTGTGGAAATGAATCTAAGAATGTACAGGATTCTCTGCCATTGAATGTCACTCCTCTTTCCCTTAGTATTGGCAAAGTTATGACAGTTCTTATCAAATGCAGTATCACCATCCCCATCAAGCAGTCACAGACCTTCACCATCTACTCAAACAACTAATGTGGTGTGCTTATTCAGGTTTATGAAGGTGAGAGAGCAATGACAGAGGATAACTTACTTGACAATTTAGAGCTCAGAGGAATCTCCCCTGTACCCAAGGGTATTCCTCAGATTAAAATAACATTTACCATTGAAAATGGCATACTCAATATTTCTGCTGTGGATAAGAGGACAGGCAAGAACAAGATCACCATCACCAATGACAAAGGTCATCTAACCAAAAAAGACATTGAGCATATGATTCAGAAGACTGAGAAATACAAGACTGAATAGGAGAATAGGCAATTTCTTCCAATATACTCTTAAATATTGTGCCTCCAACATGAAAGCTGAAGTAGAGGATGAGACACTCCAAGGCAAAATTGGTGATGAATACAGAAAATCCTTGACAAATATAATGAAATAATCAACTGGATAGATATGAACCAGAGGGATGAGAAGGAAGAATTTGAGCTTCAACCAAAAGAATTGGATAAGGTCTGCAATTCCATCATTAATAAGCTGTACCAGGGTATAAGGGGCAAGCCAAGAGGCAGCCCCCGCAGGGGATGGAATAGCCCTATCTGGAAGTGCTTCTTCTAGATCCACCACTGAAGAGGTCAATTAAATATACCAGAAGAAAGAGCATTCCACACAGCTTTCCAAAAATTTTAAGGACTCAAATTTGTAGCCAAGGCAGTAGGAGTTTAAAGTAATATTTAAAACGTGTAAATCTGGAAATTCTGAATAACTGAATATGTTCAGAGGGAGAGAAGTGAACATTGCACTTTATCAGTACTGTCAACAAGTAGAAATGTAATTCTTTTTGTAAAGAATAAAATCCATTTAAAATTGGCACCATTTAAAAAGAGCTTATTTAGAAATGTGAAATCACTGAACTATTTATCACTTTATGATTCAGTATCTTCCTCAGAATGTACATTCTGCTGGCCAGAATTCAATTCTTTGTTTACCAAGATCCTTCAGACTGAAAAGAAACTGAGTTTTAGGGGGACAGTGTTAATTTTGGGGAAAGTGGGGAGGGAATTCTCTCCTCTCACCTTGGAAGAGAAGTGAGGAAGTGGGGTAAGAGAAAATAGTGAGCCATGTTTTACCACAAGTTTCAATCAGGTGATTCAAAGAGAAAAGGGGATGGGAGGCAGGTAACTTTGCTAGAGTTATAGACCCAGATGGGGCTCCATTGTTGCAGTCATAATTGTCTTCAGCTAGATTCTTCTGAGCTATAAGAGAGAATCTTACTAATGTATTAAAAAAACCTCCCAAGTGTAGTAGCAAGCATCCTAGCACACACAGGAGGGCCTCCTTGCACAGGCCTGCTTTATAAAGGAAAGACAACTTCAAAAGGGTTGAAAATCTTTCTTTAATTAAATACATGCAAGTCATTCACTAGTTCAGGGGAAAAGTTAACACTCTGAACATGAAGAAAATACAAACAAATACAAGCAAAGAAATTAGCACAGAGATTCAACAGACTCTTACTGTCAGAAAAAGAGTAATACAAACACCTACATACACCACCAGATGGGAGAGCACAAACCTCTGAGTAGTCTGCCCAGGGAATCGAAAGGTCCTTCTCATAAGTGAATGTCCAAAGCAAAATACCAATTTCCCAGTATACATAACAAAGACTTGGTGCCTGCACCTGATTGGCTTGGCACTAAATCTACATGACTCAGCACAGCTAGAACCATCAGAGTTCAAAGGAAATTGAACCTTCAGATATTTTCAACGAGCCTGGAAAACTGAACTCCAAAAACAAAACAACAAAAATTTCACTTTGCTTGTTCTTACACCCAGTCAACCCAATCAAGCTATAATAATTGGAGGGAAAAAGGCTTGTTAAATTCAAGGTTTCATTCCTCTGAGTCAGTTAGCCTGAAGCAACTTTTCCTCCCATTGAATTCTCCACCAGAAGAGTCACCAGCATCATTCAATGTCAACTAGGTTGTTTGGTTGGTTGTTGTCCTTTGTCTTCAAAGAGGACCAAAATGACAGCACCATGATAAAATGAAATTTCAGTGTGTCCAACTGTGGCTGATCAGACCAATATGATCTCGGAATGCTCTACCACAAGTTGGGCACAAGTAGTTCGTTTGAACATTTGGGATGGACATCCAAAATTTGTGCATCCTGCATTTACTTTGTGCTCTCTCAATTCTGCTTTGCTCAAAGAGCACAGTACCCCTTCTGATGTGGGCATGCCATGCTGAATGGTCTTGTGTCAGTGTCTCTCACGTTGCACAGTCAAATACAAAGTTCTGGAGAGAGACCTTGAGAGTGTTCTTGTATTGTTTCTCCTGGCCACTATGATCGCCTGCCCCTGTGAATTCTCCATAAAACAGTCTTTTTTGGCAAACGTACACTTTGCATTCGAACAACGTGACCAACACATCAGAGTTGCACTCTCTCAATCATAGTTTGAATACTTGGCAGTTCAACTTAAGCAAGAATTTCAGTGTCTGGTACCTTGTCCTGCCAGGTGATCCTCAGAATCTTCCTAAAACAGTTCAAATGAAGGTAATTCATTTTCTTGGCATGGCGCTGGTAGACTGTCCATTTTTCACAAGCATATAACAATCAGGTCAGCACAATGGCTCTGTAGACCTTCAGTCTGGTGGTTGGTCTAATATCTCTTCTCTACCAAACTTTTCTTTGGAGCCTCCCAAACACTGAATTAGCTCTGGCAATGCATTCACCAACCTGTTCTTCTCTGGAAAGTATATTACCAAGGTAAGTGAACTTATCCACAGAATTCAAAACGTCTCCATTTGTTGTGATCGATGGTTCCACATATGGATGGTGTGATGGTGGTTGATGGAGCACCTGTGTTTTCTTGGTGTTAATTATTAGGCCAAAATGAGCACAGGCAGCAGAGAATTGATACATGCTTTGTTGCACCTCAGTTTCAGAGGCTGCACTGAGTGCACAATCATCTGTAAAATCATGCACCAACACTCTCTTCACTTTGGTCTTTGCTTGTAGCCTTTTCAAATTGAAGAACTTGCCATCAATATGGTAGTTGACCTTGATGCCATGTTCATCTTCAGTGCAAGCATTTGTCAGCATGGTTGAAAACATCTTGCTAAAAAGCATGGGAGCAAGCACATAGCCCATCATGAAATTGACATACGATATTGATGAACTTCTTTGTGCGACCAAATTTTGACACAATTTTCCATAAGCCCTCATAATTAACAGTGTCAAAGGCCTTGGTCAGATCTACAAATGTTGTGTACAGAGCTCTGTTCTACTCTAGCTTGATATTTCACATAATATACTCTGGATTTAAGTTTTAAAAACTAAGATATAAATAATATATAATATAATATAAACTAAGATATACCAAGTAGTTGTTCCATGTGGCCTAACTTGTTTCTAGATCTTCATTCAGGTTCCTCAGGAGATAAGTAAGATGATCTTGTACTCCTGTCTCTTTGAGGACTTGCCACATTTTGTTGTGATTCACACTTTTAAAGGTTTTAGTATAGTTAATGAAGCAGAGGTAGTTTTTTTTTTTCTGGAACTCTCTTGTTTTCTCCATTATCTGGTGAATGTTGTCAATTTGGTCTCTAATTGCTTTGCCTCTTCAAAAACTAGACTCTACTGGTAATTCTTAGTTCACATATTGTTGAAACCTAGTTTGCAGAATTTTAAGTATGACTTCATTAAGTGTGTGAAATCTGCATAATCACTGGGTATTCTGAACATATTTGGGCATTGCCCTTCCTTAGTCTTGAGTAATAAATTGATCTTTTTCAATCCAATGTCCACTGTGGAATTTTCCAAATTTGCTGGCATTTTGAGTACAGCACTTTAAAAACATCATCTTTTAGAATTATAAAAAGCTCAGTTGGAATTCCAGCACTTCCACTAGTCTTACTGTTAGCAATGCTTCCTAAGACCTACTCAACTTCATTCTCCTGTATGCATGACTCTAGATCTAACACCATTGTGGTTATTGATGATGTTAAGATCTTTCTGTTATGGTTCTTCTGTATATTGTTGCTATGTTTTCTTAATCTCTTGTACTTATGTTAGGTCCTTACCATTTTTTGTCTTTTATAATGCCAATTTTTGCTTGAAATGTTTCCTTGAAAGCTCTAATTTTCTTGAAGAGATCTCTTGTCTTTTTCATTGTATTTTTTTTCTTCTATGTCTTGCTTGGCTCATTCTTGGTCTTCTCTGGAATTCTGTTGGGCATATCTTTCCTTTTCTCCTTTATTTTTTTTTTTGCTTTCATTCTTTCCTCAGGCTAATAAATGCAGCATCTTTATCTTTCATTTCCACATGAATGCTATCATTTGAGGGTGCTTACTGGAACAGTATTCAGGGGGTGTGCTGTAGCCAGCTTATGCTGGCTTATGAGAACCTATTATTAAATGTTCAGTGTGAGAATTTTTATCTCAAAAATAGACTTCTCATTGATTTCTCACTTTATTTCCAGATTTAAGAAAGCCATAAAGAAAATATTAGTAATGTAGATTAAATTTGAAAGTGTGTCCTGTGTACATTTTTTGAAGAGTCAGCTAAGTATATATAAGCATACCATAACTCTGACTGCTAAACTAAATAGTTGCCTATTGGTGGGTAAATGGGTTGCTGATACTCTTATTCTTGCTACTTTACATAACCGCTAAACTATTTCTTGCTACATATAAATCATTTTAGAGCATTGATTTAAAATGTCTGTGTAAGTTTGACTAGTTGGGTTTCCTATCACCTCTAAGATCAAATACAAAAAACTCTGGCATTCAAAATTCTTCATAAACAATACTCCATCCTCACCCTATCCAGTCTTCTTAAACCTTACTCCCCATTATATGCTCTTCTATTCAGTGACACTGACCTCTTGATTGTTCCACAAACAAAATATTCCAAGATGGCAGAGTAGAAAGACTCACATATGGTAGGTCCAAATCCACAGCCCATGGATTTCCTCTAAAAAGATCTCCCAACAAATTCTGGAACAGTGGAAGCCGCACAGCAACATAGCGAAGGGGATTTCTGTTCCAGAGAGCCCTGAAAAATTGAATCCAAAGGTACATCACACCCTGCACAGGAGCAGAGCCCTCCCCTGCCCTGGTCGAGGAGCCCTGCCCCAGCCGCAGGGTACTAAGAGGAGTGAGCAGATCCAAGCAGGCATCAGGGACGGAATTTCCAGCAGCCACAAAGGTCCTTCCACCCACAGACTCACAGGTCAGTGAGAGAGACAGGCTGAGAGGGGAGTGGGGTGTCTCCGGGACTCAGACCCCCTCGGGAGGCAGCAGAAGAGGCAGCAGCAGCGGCCAGAGGCTCCCAGAGCAGACAGAAGCTTGGAAGCAGCTCCATTACAAAAGGTATCTGCATAAACCCCCTGAGGGAACTGGGCCTGGGAGGTGGCCCTGCCCCCACCTGAGAACCTGATTTAATCTTACCCTGAATAGCAGCCAGGCCTGCTGCTAAAAGCCCTGAGGCTGGGGAGCAGCATTTGAATCTCAGACCCCAAGCACTAGCTGGGTGGACCTAGGCCAGAGGTGGAGAGGACTCTCACAAGTCAAGTAACTGGCTGGGAAAATGCCCAGAAAAGGGGAAAAAACTAAGACCATAGAAGGTTATTTTCTTGGTGAACAAATGATTCCAACCTTCATCTCTGAAGATGAAGAAGA
>CM053772.1:115170845-115190212 GCA_028658325.1 Potorous gilbertii | reverse complement strand
TCAGTTGTTAAAGATTGGCCAGTATAGACCTGTTTTCTCATATGGGACGCCACTCTGTTATCACTGTTCATCATTTTTTAATTGTGTACAACACTTTGTAATCCCATTTGGGATTTTCTTGACAAGGATATTGAAGTAGTTTTCCATTTCCTTCTCTGGCTCATTTTATAGGTGAGACAAACAAGGTTAAGTGACTTGTCCAAGGTCACATAGTAGTAAGTATTTAAGACCAGATTGGAACATGAGTATTTCTGACTCTAAACCTGGCACTCTATCCACTGTGCCTAGCTGCCGCAGTTACTGTAGGGTTAGCAATATGCCACATGCTAAATCCCTCACCAAATGAAATGACTCAAGTAGATTTCAAACAAAACATATTTCCTTGGCAGACTATGCAGAATTCTAATGACCAATAGCTTCGAAAACTACAGAAGGGATGATTTAAGGTAGAATGGATTTAAAAATCTGCCCCAAAATATCAAATCCCTTTGCTATGCAAAGAAAAGGCAGAATATCCAGGGAAAGTAGATTACTACTGTTTCCTCCCGACCTCTGAAATAATATAGGAAATACAGAAAACTTCCTGAAAGAAAACTCAGTTGAGTACTGGGTTATTCCAACATGAATGCTAAAACAGGTAATCAAGTCAGGCAATTATAAAATTTCTATGACCCCTCTAACAACTGGAAAGTATTTTTTCTTTTTTTTTTTCAAGTTCTAACTGCTCACTGTGGCTGCACTAAAATAGGGAACAATAGTAGAGTTCTGCTCATGCTCCTGGCTACTCTCATCCCCATGCCCAACCATTTGTTTTGTTTCAGTGCTCAGTGTCATTAAATGTGTACTTTGCAGCACATTCATACTGTGCTCCTTTACCATCCATCATCCTTTCATTGTCATCCAAAGGATCCTTCATTCAGCTGGGAGCCTGTTTGGTAATTTCCCTGCTTGACTTACCATCTCTCTGACTGTAATGGAATAAACTTGCCTGTATTCACTTCTGCCATAGGAACCCAACCTCCATATGTCAATTAATCTTTTGTATTATTCACCCCAGACCAGGCAGCTGTTAGAACTGTCACCTTGCTAAATATCTTAGCAAAACACTTTTCTTCCTCCTTCCTGACATTTTTGGCAATTTGGTTTGCAAGTTCAACAGTTTTGTTCTTGTGTTGAATAAGTTTTCACAACCTATGATGTGGACTTGTAACCTTCCCTCTTTCATCTCTCCCATTCTCTTGAGATATATTTACCAAGGCAGCAACAGACACTATCAGGCCCATTGGAGGGGCTTGCCTTAAGAAAATCAACACCTGGGGGGTAAGAGGGAAAGACGTTCCAAACTTTTGGATGGTCTGCTTTACCCTCATATATGTACTTTTTAGGTATCCTTAAACAGTACTAGCCCTACACACACATGCATACAGATTAGACAGACTAGATAGATAGATGATAGATAGATAGATTGATAGATTGATAGACGATAGATAGATAGATAGATAGATAGATAGATAGATAGATAGATGAATAGATGGATGGATGGATGATAGATAGATCAGGTCAAGACAGATATACCTAACTAGAAGATATGTATAGAAACAGAGACTAAACCAGTTATTGTATTGTTATAGAGCACTTCCAGATGAGCAAAATTCCTTTACCAGTACAGGTAGTAAACTTCTCTCCAGTTTATACTCTTAAAGAGTAGCCTATAATTCTGAAAACTCATCTTGCCTAAGTCAATGTGTGGTAGAGGCAGGATGTGAACCCAGGTCTTTTTAGTTTCAAGGTTGGTTCTCAATTCACTAGCCATGCAAAGCAAAGGTCTTTTTGAACCAGTTTTGAAACTAAGCAGAACTTAAGTAACTGAATTGTTATGAAGAGAAAACAGGGCAGCAGTTAAGCACTGAGAAGCTGGCTAAAATTAGAGGTAGCATGGTGCTGTGTATCGATGGTGCTATGTATAGAACAGCCTTCAGATCAGAAAGACCTGGCTTCATTTAACACATTCTCTGGTGCATGCCAATTGCATCACCATGGGCAAATCACTTAACTTCTTAGTACTCTAGGTAAATAACTCTCAAAGGCTACAAATGATAAAAAGAATTGCTCATTTGCATCAAAGAAAAGAATCTCTATACTGGAAATTACCCCCCAAAGATAAAATAATAGATCTAACATGAAAAAGGAAAAGCTATATATAGACAATTGGGGTTAGGTAACTTGCAGGAACACAAAGCAAGTAAGTGGCCAAGACCAAACTCGAACTCAGGTACTCCTGACTGTAGGGCTGGTGCTCTATACATTGCACCACTTAGTTGCCCCCTAAAAATCTTGGTCACTGTAATGATAATTTAAATGGGAAGATCTTTCTCATTCATTAATAGGTCCATGTGACCTGTTTGGATCACACAGAAGTCTGAGTCCGGAGTCTGTGTTGGGAGGAGCTTGCTGAACAGTTGGAACAGGAAAGTTGGAACAGGAAGAGGTGGAGGTAGAGCATAGCTGAGAAGAAGTTGGTCATGAGAGCAGTCAGAGCTAGGAAGGATTCAGGCAAGTAGGCAGTTGACTAGTGTGAATGAGAGAGCTTGTTTGTGATTTTCTTTAAGGGAGATTTTTGTTACTATGATGGATTTGGCTTTTTGGTGTTGAGATTTGGCTTTCTGGTATGTGAATAAATGTTTTTGTTCTATCTACCATGTGGAGAGTGTGTTGTATTTCATGATTCAGAATTGTGCCAGGATATCCATGGTCACCATAAGTGCTGTGAATATTGCATTGGGGCTACAAATGGCAATGAAGAGGGATCATCAGACTTCTATTTTGAGACAGGCTTTAGAGGAAGAAATGAATATCCCAGGATGGGAGGAATTGCCTTATTCCTCCCTAGAAAAAGAATAGGCTTTGTGAAAACTGAGAACCAAGGTTACAGAAGGGAGAACTCAGAGACTTAGAAAGATGTTTGCAGGGAATACTAATAAAACCAGGGAAAGAAATAGCAGTGGTGTGTAGGACAGGTTGGACCTTACTAACAAGCTATTGAATTATATGTAAAAATAGAGACAAGCTGCTACAGCAGAAGCTCAGGTAAATAGTAATTTTTATGCTGTGATATTCAGACTCTCCTTTAGAAGAGCAATCTAGAAAGTCTCAGGTGGTAGAAGAAAAAGCTGTTGTTAGTTTAGCTCACAAAAAGAAGCAAAAAAGTAACAAAAGGAAATCTGTGTGGGTGGCTTCTCAGTCAGAAGCAAGACAGAATTAGGGTGGGGCTCACAGTGTTTGGGGAGGTAATTGAGGATTTTACTCAGCAGGAGGTCACAGATATTTTGAGTCAGTTCATCCAAAGGATGGAAGAATCATTAGTATATTGGATAGTAAGGATCAATGACAAAGATAAATTTCCTTAAGAGAGAAGAGTAAATAGCCGCCAGATTCAAAGTTAGAATAGACAGACAAGAAAAGAATCTTGGGACCACATGTAATGGAAATTTAAATGGGAAGATCTTTCTCTTTCATTAATAGGCCCAAGTGACCTTTCTGGGTCACATGGAAGTCTGAGTCACATGGAGCCCATGGAAGAAGTTTGCTGAACAAGTGGAACAGAAAGGAAGGAAAAGGAAGAGGAGGAGCTAGAGTAGAGCTGAAAGGAAGTTAGTGATGACAGCAATCAGAGCTAGGAAGGATTCAAGCAAGTAGGCAACTGGCTAGCATGAGTGAGAAAGCTTGTTGGTGATTTTATTTGAGGGGGCTGGTTTGTAGGAAGGCTAGCAGCAGGGAGGTTTGGGGATGTTATTGTCCTCTGCATTGTTATTGTGTATCAATTTGGCTTTCTGGTGTTGGAATTTGGCTTTCTGGTGTCTGAATAATTCTTTTGGTTCAGTCTTCCATGTGGAGACTGTTGTATTTCACGATTCAGAAGTGTACCAGGATATTCACAGTTACCATAGGCACTGTGAATATTGCATTGGTGCTACAGTCACCTAAGTCACATTGACTTCTACTTTTCTCTTAACCTTGTTTTCACCTGTATTTCCAAGGTCACATGCAGATTTGAGATTCTATGACCCCATAAAAAATTGATCTGTTTATCTATGTGGGTTCTGTGTTTCCTAGATTACTATCAATGATAGGAAAAATTATGTTATTTGGAAAGTTTAATTCAATAAAATGTTTAATCTTCTGCAAAATTATGAAATACCAATGGAGTACAAATATTACTATTTAACCTCATCTCTCAAAGATCCCTCTCTTCTTTTTGGTGTTTTTCCTGTCCCACTTCATCCCTCAACCAACTGTCTAACCTGCATCCCATTCCTACATGGCTGTTTACATAATGTAGTCAGCTAATACCTACCTCCCAGTGTTATTGTAGCATTAAATGAGATCATAACTGTGATGTACTTAGCATAGTGCTTGGCATATTGTAAATGCTATATACATTAACTACTACAGCTTTTATTATAATTACAACCTACTACCACCTAATGAATTCATCAGTATAATATTGCCTCTCCTGTATATACTTCCCTGATAATATAGGACTTGGGAGACCCCAGAAAGCTTCAAAAGCAAAAATAATATTACAAATCATCAAATGTAAGAGCTGGAAAGGATAATAATGTCAAGTTCAATCCACTCATTTTACAGATGGGGAAACTGAGGTGCATAGAAATGAAGTAACTTCTCCAAAGTTCCAAGCTAACATGTGGCAAAGAGGAGAATTAAATGCAAGTCTCAACTCTTAATCCCTAGTTCTTTCTGACATTCCATGTTGCATCAATAATACCTTATGTAAGGAGAACTGCAAATCTTTTCCTTCCAGATATATGTTTCTATTTCCCTTTAGGAATCAGTCTCAGGTAGTTTTGTAGCAGGAACTAAAAATCTTTTCTTATGAAATCAGTGCATGATAGTTTTGGAAGGAATACATGTCCCCTTTCCTCCACCTTCCATTAAATTATTTTTGTTTTATTTTAAATTGTATTTTTTATCTTGAACTTAACCATAAACAAAAACAAACATTTTCATATAAAACAAAAAAGTATTTTACAAGAAGTTAAGCTGCTAATATAATTTTTTATTTTTTATATTTCTATTTTATTTTTATTTTTTATTTGATTTTATTTATTTTTGGTTTTTAACATTCATTTCCACAAGATTTTGAGGTCCAAATTTTCTCTTCCTCTCTCTCCTTTCCCCAGACAAAAACACCATGCATTCTGATTCCCCCAATATGCCCCCTGCTTCTATCATACCCCTCCCTGTCCTTATCCCCATCTTCTCTCTTTTCTTGTAGGGCAAGAAAGATTTCTATACGCCATTATTTGTGTTTTTTATTTTTCAGTTGCATGCAAAAACAATTCTCAACATTTGTTCCTAAAACTTTGAGTTCCAGCTTCTCCCCCATCCTCCTTTCCCACCCATCCCCACTGAGAAGGCAAGCAATTCAATATAAGCTATATATGTGTAGTTTTGCAAAAGACTTCCATAATAGTCATGTTGTGAGAGACTAACTATATTTCCCACCATCCTGTCTTGCCCCCTATTTATTCTGCTCTGTCTTTTGATCCTGTCCCTCCCCTAAAGTGTTTACTTCTAATTACTCTCTCCTCCCATTTATTCTCCCTACTATCATCCCTCCCATCTCACTTATCCCCTTCTCCCTTACTATCTTGTAGTGTAAGATAGACTTTCATACCAAATTGAGTGTGCATATTGTTTCCTCTTTAAGCCAAATGTGATGAGAGTAAGCTTCACTTTTTGCCTCTCACCTCCCTCCTTTTCCCCTCCATTGAAAAAGTTTTTTCTTGCCTCTTTTATAAAAGATAATTTGCCCCATTCCACTTCTTCCTTTGTCCTTCCAATATATTCCTCTTTCACCCTTAATTTTTTTTAGATGTCATCGCTTTCTATTCAACTCACCTTGTGCCCTCTGTCTACATACACATGTGTATAATCCCTCCAACTACCCAAATACTGAGAAAATTTTCAGAAGTTACAAGTATTATCTTTCCATGGAGAAATGTAAACACTTCAACTTTAGTAAGTCCCTTACCATTTCTCTTTCCTGTTTACCTTTTTATGCTTCTCTTGATTCTTGTGTTTGAAAGTCAAATTTTCTGTTCAGCTCTGGTCTTTTCATTAAGAATGCTTGGAAGTCCTCTGTTTCTTTCAATGACCATTTTACCCTGAAGTATTATGCTCAGCTTTGCTGGGAAGATGATTCTTGGTTTTAATCCTAGTTCCTTTGACTTCTGGAATATCATATTCCAAGTCCTTTGATCCCTTAATGCAGAAGCTGCTAGATCTTATGTTATCCTGATTGTCTTTCCACAATACTTAAATTGTTTCTAACTGCTTGCAATATTTTCTCCCTGACCTGGTAACTCTGGAATTTTGGTACAATATTCCTAGGAATATTGTATTTCTGATCTCTTTCAGGAAGTGTTCAGTAGATTCCTTCAATATTTATTTTACCTTCTGTTTCTAGAATATCAGGGCAATTTTCCTTGATAATTTCATGAAAGATGATGTCTAGGCTCTTTTTTTATGATGGCTTTCAGGTAGTCCCATAATTTTGAAATTTTCTCTCCTGGATCGATTTTTCAGGTCAGTTGTTTTTTCAATGAGGTATTTCACATTATCTTCAATTTTTTTATTCTTTTGGTTTTGTTTTATAATTTCTTGGTTTCTCATAAAGTCATTAGCTTCCATCTACTCCATTCTGATTTTTAAAGAATATTTTCTTCAGTGAATTTTTGAACCTCCTTTTCCACCTGGATAATTCTGCTTTTTAAAACATTCTTCTCCTCATTGGCTTTTTGAACCTCTTTTGGCATTTGAGTTAGTCTATTTTTAAAGGTGTTATTTTCTTTGGCATTTTTGAGGTCTCCTTTAGCAAGCTGTTGACTCGCTTTTTATGATTTTCTTACATTGCTCTCATTTCTCTTCCTAATTTTTCTTTCACCTCTCTTACTTGATTTTCAAAATCCTTTTTGAGCTCTTCCATTGCCTGACTCCACTGAATATTTATTTTGGAGTTTTTGATGCAGAATCCTTGACGTTTATGTCTTCCTCTGATGGTATGCATTGTTCTTCCTCATCCAAAAGAATGGAAGAAAATACCTGTTCATCAAGAAAGTAACCTTCTGTAGTGTTATTTTTTTTCCCTTTTCTGGACATTTTATCAGCCAGTTACTTGACTTTTGAGTCCTTTGTCAAGAGGAGAGTATACTCTAGGGACCTGTAAGTTCTCAGTTCCTCCAAGTTGGCACAATCAAGGGAGAGCATTTTACTCCTCTCTTGGTCTGCACTCTGGTCTGGGAGCAACCACAAGCTTTTCTGCCCAGGATCTGTGAGTAGAATTCCCTCTCCAGAGCCTCCACAAGCTCCACTAGGCCAGTTCTTCTCCTCACCCCAGGGCCATCACTCAGGGCTGAGATCCAGATCAGTCACTCAATTTCCTCAGGGTCTTTAGGCCAAAGACTCCAAAAATGGACGTTGCCACCACCTGGGACCCCTGGGGCAGAACCCTGCTCCTTTCTCATCCAGATGAAAGAGCTTTCTCACTGATCTTTGAAGCTATCTTTGGCATTTGTGGGGTGAGAAATTTGGGAACCACAGCTGCTGCCTGGGATTCCATGCCCTGCACGCCTGCTCCAGTCCTGTCCATGCCATGCCATGTGGCCAAGGCTGGGCTGCACTCCACTCTGAGCCTGGCATAATAGACCTTTCCTGTTGGGCTTCCAGGCTGCCTTAGGCTGGAAATCACTTTCACTCTGTCGTTTTGTGGCTTCTGCTGCTCTAGAATTTGTTTAATTATTTTTACACATATTTTATGGGCTGTGGGGGGAGAACTTCTAAAGATCTGTCCTTCTACTCTGCCATCTTGACCCCTATAATATTTTACTCTAAAGTTTTAAAAGGTATGTTTAAAATGTATGTGTATGCATATATTTATATACATATATGTATATATACATATTTGTGTGTGTATATACATACATATACATGTATATAATTTAACAAGCTAGTAACAAAATTGTTCTGTTTGGATCCCCTTAGGTATTTCTTTGTTTTCTTCTTTGGGTGTTATTTTTAATGTTTAATTAATGTTCTTTTTTTTTTTTGCTTACATCACAACCCACTAACTCAACTTTCCCCCACCCTTCTCTTATTATAAAGGGAAGAAAGTAACTTCAGGTGATTTGAATAACACCACTCAGCTACTGAGGAGAAATTACAGGAAACTGAGCAATGATTAGCAAGAGGGATGTGCTCTTCCCCAACCCTGAAGCCCCAAGTCAATAGATCTTCCAGAAGTCCTAGGATGAGCAGTAGTGGTAGAGAAAATGCCAACTAGAGTAGGTGCTGATGATACAAAGAATCACAAAATGTGAAATTTTATCACCATCTATTTGAATATCTATTATATCTCTTTGAAAACACACACACACACACACACACGTACACACACACAAAGTTAATACCATGAGTCAACATGGAATTAGTGAGGGAAATCTAAATGTAAGGCACAAAGGGTTCCTCTAACTCCTAGGAGATATCATTTGTATAAGTCCAGAGGACATAGGAAATGCAATACCAGAGAAATCTCCAAAAATAGAGATACCTAGATCTGTGTTTCTAAGTTGAGACACAGGCAAGCTAGAGTGATTAGAGAGAATTACTAAGAAAGAGAATGATTACCATCTATTGGTAGTTAAAAAGAACTTATAGCAGGCTTGGACTCTAGGCTAAATGATAAAACCAGTGAAAAGAATGTGAAGGAATACACTTGACACCATCTTGTGGGTCAATCAGTCAATACACATTAAGTTCCTACTATGTGCCAGGCACTGTGCTAAAGGTGAGAATACAAAGAAAGGCAAAAAACAGCCTCTGCTCTCAAAAGATTTACAATCTATGGGGAAGATAATATGCAAAGAGCTATATACAAAGAAGCCATATATAGGATAAATTGGAAATAGTCAACAGAGGGAAGACACAAGACTGAAGGGAAATTGGGAAAGATCCTATAGAAAGTAAGATTTGAGTGGGCACATGGCTGAAGCCAGGAAAACTATGAGACAAAGATGAGGAAGAAAATCACTCCAGTTTCAATGGATCTCATTGTAAAGGGGTGTAAGGTGACTGGAAAGGACTGCACTACATGAGACTTTCAGATAGATTCAGGACTACCAAAAAAATGTTGACCAAGACAGGGAGCTTCATCTAATGATGTCTGAATAAGCTACAAGAAGCATGATATATCGAAGATTTGGAAGGGAGCCTGACCATGAAGACATAAGGGCAGGGTTCCCCCTAATGGAGCCTTCCCAGGGCATTACGGTAAATAGATTTTAACATTCAGGCCTTTTGGAAGTTGCTATCTGGTAGATATTAAAATATTGTATGATCCCTGTGAAAAGTCCTACTTGTTTCCTTAACTGCTATCCTTATGAGCCTGTGTCCTTTAAGAGAATTTGGAGAAGGGAGAAGAGCTGACTTAAGAGAGAAAGCTGTTAGCAGATAATGAAACTCACAGATTATATGTATTAAGTCCAATGAGTCAGAGAAATGAGAAGTTTCCTAATATGTAATGGAGCTTTTCATGTGAGGAAGATTTCCCTCATACAAGTATATTTGTGTAGCATTAAATTTACTTTCAAATTCAGTATCTCATTTCACCTTCACAACAATTCTGTGAGATACATAGGGAAGACAGTATTTTCCTTATTGACTTCTCCCCTGATTCCAACAAACATGTCCAGGTCTCCATCTTTAAAGAATTCTCACTTGACTCACTTCCCTCAAGTTATCATCTTTCCTCACTATCATAGTCAAACCCCTAGAAAAAAGCTGTCTACACTTTTTGTCTATATTTCCTATTGTCTCATTCACTTCTAATCCTTTGCAGCCTAACTTTACCTCTCAACTAAAACTGCTTTCTCCAAAGTTACCAATGTCATGTACTAATTGGCCAAATGCAGTGGGGGGTTTTCTCAGTCCTCATTCTTCTATAGATTCCCAAAGTGGGTGATATAGCCCCCTATAGAGTGCTGGAACAATCCAGGAGGGTGGTAATAGACTCTGGTGCAACTGGGGGTGTTGAATAAAAATAAGGGTACAATGGAAGCATAAAGAAAGAAGAGGAATAACAAAATTTTGAAAAAATATGTGTACATGTTTCATTTGTTGTGTGACAGAGTTAAAGTCACAGTGATTGCATTATTTTCCAAATAAACACACAAAATGCAAGTTATAACCCCACAGTGGTCAAGTCTGCTGACAGGTCTTAAGCAAGTATTGGAAAGAGAACCTGTAGCACATTGTTGGGAAGTCCAGCCTGCGCTGACAGGAATATGTGTGTGTGATGACTTGTTTCCAATACTATACTACATGATTACACGATGGAATATTGTGTCATAAGTTCAGAGCAGGAAGAAAGTCACAAATTTACAATAAATTATTAAATTTAAGATGCATCTTTTTTTTAAAAATCTACATTTTTTTAAATGATGCAAACTTCAATAAAAAGCCATTAAGGAGTTAAAGAAAGTAGATTTCCAGTGGGGTGCTGTAGCACCAATGTGATATTCACAGTGCCCACAGTAGCTATGAATATCCCGGTGCAATTCTCAAAATAGAGCTGACTCTCCACATGGAAGACAGAACCAAAACATTTATTCAGATGCCGGAAAGCCAAATCCATTATTGTAACAAAAATCTATACACAATAACAAATGCAGAGGACAATACCATCTCCAAACTTTCCCTCTGCTAGGCTTCCCACAAGCCAGCTCCATTAAACAAATCACAAACAGACTCCCTTAAACAAAATGCCCTCCTCACACCCACAGCCATCTGTGGGTTTGCCTGTGTCCTTCAGCTCTGACTGCTCTCTCACTAATTTCCTCTCAACTCTGCTCTAGCTCTGCCTCTTCCTATTCCACCTCTTCCTATTCTACCCATTCAGCAAACTCATCCCACCACAGGTTCCATGTGACTCAGGCATCCATGTGACCCAAGAAGGTCACATGGACTTATTAATGAATGGAAAAGATCTTCCCATTTAAATTACCATTACAGGAGCTGAGTAATTTTTTTTTAAGTGGGCAGTAGGCCAAATAAGTTTGGGAACCTCTGTTCTTGACCTCTGTAGTATTTTATGACTATTTTTTTAATTTTATATTTTCAGCATAGTATCTGAAATATAGTGGGCTCTGAATAAATTCTTGTTGGTTATCTGGGTGATTGATTTTACAGACTGATGTATCCCCTCCGGTTGACTCCACCAACTTGTAATTATCCTCATGGGTTGGGATCCCAACCTGAGGTTCAAAGTCAAATCAACAAGTATTTATTAAACATGTGTGAGCCATTACGCTGTGCTAGTTATACAAGGACAATAATTCTGTGGGTATGTACTCCTAAAACTGTCATTCATTCCACCCCTCCCCCATCTGCGGTGCTTCTGTTAGCAATCAGCCAGTGGATGACAATTAGCTCTTTACAGAAGTATTCAATGTCATAGCAAAAACAGTAATTACAAAACACATACACACTCACCTAGAAATCTGGGCTATACTTTCCCATAATTACACACAATATCTATGGGAAAAGCAGATTCAAACTTAGAATACAATGATATTGAGGCATATGTATATCATACATATTTTTCAAAGGCAATTCAAAGCTCCTACGCCACAAAGGTTGATGTCCATCTTCTCTTCACCCCCCCCCAGCTTCATACAGAGTTTCTTTTGGGTGTGCTTAGCAGGCTTCCCAGTGTCTGTTCTTCCTTACAGTCTTAACTTTTCTCTCTGCCAGGATCACACTCTTTGAAGCTGCTTCCTTCATTGGGTGACTGTCTCTGTTGATCTGTGCCTATATGGAGTGTTCCTTGATGGATTCAACATCTCCCAGTAGCTCCCTTCTAAAACCATATGGCCTGTGTAGTTGGGAAAGAGAGAAATTCTCTCTTCCTCTCCTGCAGGGGTCACCTCCACAAAGCCCTCCCAAGCATGTGATTTTTCCCTCTCTATTTAGAACTGATGAAATTAATCCAGGTGTTAGCTATTTAAGCCCCGAGAGGTATGGCTAATTTGTTTGTTCAGACAGTCATGTTGCTCCTTCCTTGATTCAATCAGAGAGGTATTTTCACCTTATAAAGGAATCAGGGAATAGGCACATCTCTATAGTTTAACACCTCATTTATGCTTTATAATTACATTCTGAGACTTCTGCTGTTGTTCAGTTGTGTCTGACTCTTTGTGACCCCTTTTGGAGTTTTCTTGGCAAAGACACTAGGATAGTTTGCCATTTCCTTCTCAAGCATATTTTACAAATGAGGAAACTGAGGCAAATAGGATAACACAGCTTCTAAGTGTCTGAGGCCAGATTTGAACTCACAAAGATGAGCATTCCTGACTCTAGACCCAGCACTATCTACTGCACCACCTATATAAATTAAAATGGGGAGAACTTTCCCCCCTTAAAATGGCATGTGTCAAAACTAGAATTTGAACTCACTTCTTATGATTTCTAATCCTTTTCCCACCATATAATGCTGCCTCTTTCAAGTCTTTTCAAGACTCAAAGGATTAAGATCTAATATTGTGATTATTCAAACAGATGATGGAGAAAATTGGGGGAAGGGATTATTGTACAACATTGAAGGTTTTCTTCTCTGTTTCTCATAAAGTCAGTTCCTAGCTATAAGACATGTGGTAGGGGGAGAACTAGTGGAAATCTGGGTAGATATATATATAAAAACTAAAGATAATTGCCCAGATACACACACACACACACACACACACACACACACACACACACACACACATACTACCAAATTTAATCAGGGATCAAATCATACTCCAAACAATAATAGCTATCATTTATATTGTGTATAATATGTGCACTTTGCACTTTGCAAATATAATCTCACTTGATGCTCACAACAGTCTTGGGAGGTAGATATTATAATTATTCCCATTTTACAGAAGCAGAAACTGAGGTAAACAAAGGTTAAGTGACCTGCTCAAGATCACACAACTAGTAAGTATCTGAGGTTAAATCTGAACTCAGGTCTTCCTAACTCCAGGTCCAGCACTCTAACCATTATGCTACCTAGCTGCAGATGACACAGTGGGTAACACAATGTGATATGCTAGCCATTATTTTAAATTAAAGGAAAGAAAATCTATCCCCTTCATATTTCCATCTTTTGACTGAATTTCTAAAGCCATCTGTGATCCTCTGACCACATCCTATAATACTATAATCCCTACTAGATCTTGCCCAAATCTTTCAAGTAGTCCATGACAATTGATGAGGCAAAGGTTGAGAGATGGGTTTTCAATCACCATAAAGATAAAAGTAGATAAAGGGAATGAGAAACATTAGACAGAGTCAACAGACTGTTCTGTTCCATACTAAGCACTTACTAGCTGGAAGGCCATAGGCATGCCACTTAATCTCTTTTAGACTCGGTCTCTCCACTGCAGAAGGAATGTAACAATACCTATATTGCCAACTTCACATGATTGTTGCAAGAAAAGTATTTTGTAAACTCTAAAACACTAAATATGAGCTGTGCTTATTATGGCAAGAAAGAGTCAAAGAGAATTTCTGAACATCAGACTTTGACATGACCTTCTGAAACACACGTCCTTTCTGGATTTTTTCAGCCTTTCACTTAATTGCATTTTCATAGGCCCTTTCACTTAAAAATGTCATAAAGCAATTTTTAGAGAACCTCAATGCAGCGTTATGCTCATCATTTTATCTCTCTGTATAACATCCTACTTTCTATTTGATTTCACCTTCTGCCTGAGGAAACACAGATTAGGCTTCAGAAATCCAAAATGAAGGTTCTGCATCTGAACCAGGCATGGAAAAACCTCTATCTATATGTTAAGAGCTTCTAAGTCTGGCATCTTTGGGAAATGAGTTTCTGAAGTGATTGTTTGAAATTTAGGATATGCATAATCTTAACCCAACGAAAATGAATCAAATGTGTTAGAGCTGACCAGTTCGCTTTTAAAATTCTCTGTTTACATGATATGCATTACATTCTCTTTTCTATGTGTTTGCATAATAGCAATCCATCAACCAATGCCTATTTATTGAATGAAAGCTTTATATTAGGATTTTGATATTAGGCGGAAAAAAATGGAAATTTCTCCTTTTCCCCAAGCAATTAATAATAGAGGAAAAACCACATAAAAGTTTTTTTCATTGTTTTAAAAAGAACCTAATAAATATATCAGTAAACCTGAGTCAAAAGAGAAGTAAGTGGCATGGGGTTCAGAGGAAGAAAAAGAGGATAGAACATTGGACCTAGAGTCAGGAAGATGCAAGTTCTAGTCTGCCCTCAGGCACTTACCAGCTGTGTGAACCTGGGCAAGGCACTTGCTTGCCTCAGTTTCCTTATCTATAAAATGAGGAGCAAATGACATAGTATTTGTAGAGTGCTTAGCACAGTGGCATATAGTAAGCACTATATAAATGTTAGATAATATTGCTATTATTGCTGAGGACTGGAGTGGTCAAAGAAAACTACTGAGAAAATATAAGACTTGAGCTAAGTCTTAAAGAATGTCCAAGGCTTTGGGAAGAGGAGAGAAGAGATTCCAGGAAGAAAAGAAATAAATCTACAAGTCAAGTAGTTCAGGTAGAAATGCGTTTCATATTTGAGACATTGATGATGTGTCCATTGTTTTTTTTTGACATTATAAAACATTATTTTTATTTTTATGGTAATTGCAAACCAATTTATCAACTTGCCCTATCAATTTTCACAGACTGCTTAAAAGATTTGGACAGGATATAACAGGATCAGTGTATCAAAGGATATGATCATAAGATTACACAAGGCTTTGGAAATTCAATCAACTGATGAAAAGATGAAAGGGATAGCTTTTCTTTCCTTGAATTTTGAAAGGGACATTATGCGCACTGTGTCATAGGCATTCTGAAACCTGGGAGACATGTCAACATAGTCTGTGTTGAGTACCTATGGTCCTCCTGGAAAGCTTTGGCAGACTTGTAGTTTATTATCTGCTCCCGGGCAGGTATGTTAGTTCCTAACTTTACCATTCACAGAAGAATAGCATATGTAATCAGGAAATTTCAGTTAGAAAGGACTACAGAAACTATCTAGTCTACCCCATTTTTGGTTGTTGTTCTGTCATTTTCAGTCATGTCTGACTCTTTGTGACAGTAATTGGGAATTTCCTTTCAAGATACTAGAACTAGTTTGTCACTTCTTTCTTCAGCTTATTTGACAGATGAGGAAACTGAGGCAAGCTGGGTTAAGTGACTTGACCGGGCACTCTATCCACTTCACCACCTGCGTGCCCTACCCTATCCCATACATTAACAAACTCCCGCCTCTATAAGACAGCCAGAGAGTGACTGTGTGAGTCCATCCTTTGCTTGCAGACCTCCATTGAGATAAAGCCCACTGCCAAGTGAGGAATCCCATTACACTTGGGAATAATGGTCAGGAAGTTATCCCTTACACCATACATATGTTTTTAACTCTGAAACTTCAGTATATTCCTGCTAGTTTTTTTCCCTCTAAAGTCAAGTAGAATAAATCTGTTCTATCTTCCACCTGACAGTTCTTCAAATAAATGACAACAGCTATATATGACAACAACATGCCCCCTAAGTCTCCTGTAAACTAAGCATTCTCAGCTGCCTCAGCAGATCTTCTGAAGACATGAATGCAAACCACTCAAAGGCTTTGATTTTTTTTCTTTTGCTTTCAGAAGTCTCTTCCACTATTCTCCTGGATATACTTCAGTTTGTGAGTGCTCTAAAATGTGGCATCCAGAACTAATCATCCTACTCCAGCTATGTTCTAATCATGCAGAGGAGAGTACTTCAGGACTAAGAACTTCCTAGCCTTGATCATTAGGTCTCTTTTAATACAATCTAAAATTGCTTCAGCTTCCTTTGTTTTCAAAGGAATTGTTTGGTAACCATGCCTGACTGTCTTGTGTTTGATTAACTGAGTTTTTCAATTCAGAGTAAAACTTCAGATTTGTAACCCTTGAGTCAAAGGGCCAATTGTATGGGACTCACCTAAGGGATTTCTCACCAACTCCACAAGCTCCACCAAAGAATCCCACTCATCCCTTTGAGCTAAAGGTCACACATTTATCTCTATTAAATCACTTATTAGATTAATTCCAATGTTCTAGTCTGTCTAGAATATGTGCTAATTTGTGCACATATTCTGTACATATGCTAATTATTTTTAAACTATTAATAAATTTCATTTTACCACAAAAGACATTTCCCCAAAACATTCTCAAGAAAAACTTTCCCTTTCTTCACACTTGCTGTAAGTGGGATCCTCAGATCTATTTCCACCAAGTTGATAAGTCCTGTGGGCAATTCATGTGATTGCTCAAGGCTAACTTTTGTTTTCAGTGCCTGTTTATGGTTCTGGGTGCTCTATCCCAAAGGGATCCTAAAGGAGGCTTTATTTATAGCAGGCTTTTTCTTCTTCAGTAGGTTGCTCAGCTACCTTCTGGATAGATGCACAATTAGCATAATTGCAAAGGTCCTAATGCAATCAGAAGTTGTCCTCAGCTCTTATTCATGAAAATCTCTTAAGTAGCAGGTTAGTGATAACATCAATATTCTACCAATCATCTAACTTTCAAAACTTGAAGTTGTTTACAGAAAGCATAAAAAATTAAAGCTGGGAGGTTGGGAAAATGGAAGTAGAAATAGAAGATAGAAAGGCTAGGAGATGAAAAGCGTGTGTTCATCCTTCGTTGCCGAAGAATCCCATGCTGTCAGAGAAAGGAGGACATGACTTGTACTTGATTTTGTTTTGAGTGAGGGAGGTCTGTGCAGGTCACCAGCCTCACTTCTACTCCAGAGCCATGTGAATCTAGTGACCAGATATTCATCAGGATGACTGGAGATGACCCAGGATGAGGCAGTCGTGGTTAAGTGACTTGCACAAGATCACACAGCTAGTGAGTGTCAAGTGTCTGAAGTGAGATGGAGGGAGGGAGGAAGGAAGGAAGGAAAGAAGGAAGGAAGGAAGGAAGGAAGGAAGGAAGGAAGGAAGGAAGGAAAATCTGATGTGTTTCAAGGGACTCCATAAGATTCAGGGATAGCCATCATGATCTCAGATAATGTAACAATAAAAAACAGACATGATTAAAAGACAACAAGGAAATGACATCATGATTAAAATCACCATAGACAATATAACTATATCAATAATAGTGTATATAAAACAAATAACAAAGCATATAAAACCTTAAAAGGAAAAGCTAAATGAACTATAGGGAACAATAAATAGCAAAACAATGTTTGTTAGAGATTTTGACAGATCTATTTCAGACAGAGACAAATATAATAGATAAATAATGAAAAGGAGCAATGATATGAATACAATTTTTGAAAAAGTAGATATGCTTAAATTTTTGGTCTTTGCTGAATAGAACTTATAAGGAGTATACATATTTTTCACACTTCATTGGAACTTTTTTTAAAAGCAACCATATGTTAGAGCATAGAGAACTCATAAAAGTTGGAGAGAAGCAGAAATATTAAATACATCCCTTACCAGCCAGAATGCAATAAAAATCATAATCAATAAAGGACATTTGAACAATTCTAAAGAATGCATGGCTCAAAGAACAAATCATAAAAAAACAAATAATTTTTATCAAAGAAAAGAAAACAATGATAACAAAACTTGGAGGATGTATCCAAAACAGTCCTTAGAGGGAAACTATGTAGCTTGAAACACTTTCATTAACAAAAGAAAAAAGTAGATCAATGAACTGAGCATACAACTAACAAAAGAAACTGGAAAAAGCAACCAGTAGAACCTAACTAAATCTAAAAATAGAAATTCTGAGAACAGTCACTATTCAACAAAAATCTTGGGGGAAAATTGTAAAGCTGTCTGGCACAAATGAGGAGCCTAATTAGAAGTTGACTGTGAATAAATAAATGAATGAAAACATTTATTAAGTGCTTCTTATGTAACACGCACTCTGGTAAGTGTTGAAGAAACAGAGAGAAAGTCAATTTAGTTCCTGCTCTCAAGGAGCTCAGATCCTTTTGGGGAAGACAACACATGTAAGAGGTTATGAATTCTACATCCAATGGTCCTTAGGATATTGTGGCAAGGCAAATGATAATGCATCTTCTTGAGAATGATTTCCATTTTGATAAAACTATATTTTTTTCTGACATTGGATCATTTGAAAATGACAAAGTCTTTAGTGGTGAAAACTTTCTTTTCTGTGTTTTCCATCACTGTTGTTAGTAAAGTAGTCAGGTTATAGCACTGGCAGAAGTAGTTAGGACTGTTTCTCCATGTAGGTGGCTTGCCCTGAAAATTGGTTATTGGAAATAATCTGAAGGTAAGACTGGTGGCCTGGAGAAGTGGAAAACTGCTATCCATGAGGCATTTGAGTAAAATACCTTGGGACACTTTTTTTGGATCTCAGGGGAAGTGGTAGGTCAAACCATAGACCTCTATATCATTGTGGCTTTAGCGGGTATGGCTTGAGAAAAGATCTTTTTGGTAAATTTCTATAAAAAACATTGATGTCCAAGATATAGAGTGATATGTGTATATATGTATATACATATATGTATGCATATACACATGAACATATACATGTGTGTATGTATGTATAGCAAACAATACGGATCACTGGATAAATTGTCAAAGGGTATGGACAGCCAGTTTTCCAACAAAATAAGAAATTCAAATTGTCAATACCATGTTAAAAAAAAGTTCCAACTCACTAACAATGGGAAATGCAAATTAAACCTTCTGAAATTCTACAAAGAGCAAATGCCATCACAAAAGGAGTTCATAGAGGATAGGCCCATTAATTTGGTGGTATCTTGAATTTGTCCAGCTGTACTGGAAGACAAGCTCAAACTATGCTCCAAAAAGTGTAGAGCCTCCAAATATCAAAGACAAAAAGAACTCATTTTATATCCGAAAATGAAAAACAAAACTGAGTTCCCTTTAATTGGTAAGTGAGTGAACAAATGATGGTACATATGAATATAATGTGGTCTTATTGTGCCACAAGAAGAGATAGATATTTGGGTAGAAAGAACTTAGAAGTATGTATAGAATGAATTTACACATGTATATATACTTTTATCTAGTGGTAGCCATGAGGGGAGGGAAAGAAGAAAAAAAAGGGGAAACAAAGTTACATAATAATTTTATTATACATTTAAAATGAATAGCAAGTTGTACACAACAGATTTGTATTTTCATGTATAATTGTCTTTTTCTATCCTACTATGTTATAGAAATATTTGTTTTATTTCTTCAGTTCAGAATAAAATAAATAAAT
>CM053772.1:115146563-115170345 GCA_028658325.1 Potorous gilbertii | reverse complement strand
CACCTCTTCACAGAGAGGTGATAGACTAGAGATGCATAACAAGACTTCCATTTTCAGACATAACCAATATATTGATTTATTTTGCTTGTTAATACTTATTACAAGGGAAGGTTTGTTGGTAGGTGGTAGGTTGGTAGGTAATGACAGTAATCCAAAATGACAAAGGAAAGAAAGAATTTCATTTCACCAATAAAAAGGGAACAGAGTAGAAAGAAGCATGAAAGTGGACAAAGACAGGTAGAGCAGCTTTGTCACTTGCATGGCAAATTAGACACTTTTTCTAAACTGTATAACAGAACTTCACAATTTTATAGATAATACTCTTCTGTTTTTCTTTTTATATTGAAATGCTCATATTTATTAATATTTGCTAAGTTGACGCCATAGGTGAGTAGTAAGTCCATTCATTATTGTCGGATATGAAAATTAATCTGTCTGAATAATAATACCAAATATCTCCTAATAACTCTGATGACAATTTTGATACCTTCATACAATTTAATCAGCATTTATTCAGTTCATTGTGATTCAGTGAGTATCAGTAATTATATTAGGGAATTAAGCAGAATAGAATTAAGAGCAAGTTAATTATCTTAGTTAATGCTGTGAGGAAGAGATGATCGATTAATCTACCATGTATTGATGATTATATTCATTATATTTGATTTATCAGATAGTTTCATACTGTTAGCTAGGTCTCTCAGAAGCATGAAATAAAAATGTAATTGTTATACTATCACTTGTTAAATCTCTATGGATCATTTCCACACTCTTCTTGGTGACCTTTACTTCAAAACCACAACTTCCTTGGCCCCTAGGATAAAATTGATCAAATACTAGTAATTGACGGACTTCAGAAGGCCTAAGACCTTGATGACAGGATCTTACGACCTTTGGAAAATCTCTGCTGAGATGAACTGTGAAAGATCAAGACCTTGCTGATAGGGTCTCATGACCTGTGAAAAGTAGGATGACTAAACTTTGGTCATTGACGGACATTGCCCTTTGCCCATCATGGAAGCCCCACCCCTTCTGAAGATTAGCCAGTCACAGGAATTTTCACACTTCTAAAGAAATCTTCCAAGGAATGGGAGACCTCCCTAGAGATTCCCTGAGACTTACAAAAAAACCCTCAGCCCCTAGCATCAGGGTCCCTGATCATGAGAAAGGTCTTAGGTCCAATTGATTAGGAACTACTAGACTCCCTAAAACCTTGACTGATCATATTCAGAGCTTTGTCTAAGGGATTTTTGCTACAGATTCGAATTTTGTGAGCCACAGTACTTTGGCAAAATTATGATATGAAAACCTCAATGGAAATTGTGGAATGGCTCAGCGGATTTTCTGTCTAAAGTGTCAAGTGTGTTATAACAAAGGTTATTAAGTATTCATTAGTGACTGATTGATTCCATTAGAAATAAATTAATCCAGTAAGTATTTATTAAGCTGGTATTAATATGATAGCCACTAGAGATACAAACACAAAAGAGTAACTGTTTCTGGCCTCAAATAGCTTACATTTTACAGAATAAGAGAATGATGGATGTAATTCTAACATCAAAATTCAGTATCATAACAACAAAGTGTTGTTTACAAGCAGAAAGGCATTTTAAATAAAAACTACACAAAAAAGAAAAGGGGAAAGTATAGCTCTTTTATTAGTTATTTTATCAGTTAATAGCTATTTTATTAGTTAATATTTTAGATCAACATACTTCCACTATATAATAATCTAGGTATCTTCCATACCTAGAATTAAAAGGACTAATGTGAGCTCTCAATTTTCTGCACACATTTTTTGTAGCATCAATAAGAGAATTTGTCACATCAGAGAATTGAACTGAACAAATTAGTCTATTTCATGTTCCATTTGGCAAATATTGGATGGGGAGTTGGGGTAAGGTAAAACTAACCCATGCTACTAAACAAACTTTAGCTGTGATCTTGGGTAAGTCATTGAATTTTGTTGGATCTCAGTTTCCTCATCTATAAAATGAGGGGGGGGTAGCTAAAGTTATTTATTTCTAAGATCCATTTCAGGTCCGAGATTCTATTAATCTATGAGGCAGTCTATATGGTAGTGAATCAGAAAGGCCTGCCTTTGATTGGGTGACCCTAGGAAAGTCATTTAACCTCATCTGTAAAAGTTAATAACAACAGCTGTCTCAAACTGTTATTGTGAGGATCAAATGAGATATTGCATGTAAAGCCCTTTGCAAATCTTGAAGCATTACATAAATGTTAGCTATTATGATCTTAATTATACAACACCATAAGAAAACTATATAACCTGAGCCTTTATCCAATGTCTCATTTTTAATGGGCTTCTATAATTACAGATGCTTCCCTCCTGTTCTGTAATCATTTATAAAACTTGCTGAGCTGTTTGCCTCAATAACATCCTGGGCTGATAGAGCAGGGGTTTAAAACATAGGCTGTCCTAGTAAAACAAATGACAGAGTGTATGAACCAGGAACCCAATTAAGAACTACCATAAAAGGAAATTCTAAGCTGTTATCTGACAGTGGACAGGGATATTTCAGAGTTTACCAAAACAGAGGCAATCATCTGCACAACCATAAAAGAGCCCCCATTACCGTGGCAGGAAATCAAAACTGTAATAAATTTAAAAAGAAAATCACAAAGTTGGAAAATGTTATACCAGCTCATGAAATGAGAAGCAGCTGTGGAAAGCAATTGTGGCACTGTCCTAGCATGGCGTGAACCTAACTGGTGATCAATATGGAATTTAGGAAAGGTTTGTAAATAATACAAATGACACCAAACCTTGATTGGTGATTAATCAAAGCCTGAATTCTATTTTAAAGTTAATTTAAAATAATAGGAAAGGGAATCATTGGGTGGTAATCAGACTTGAGTTACTCTCAGTTTATGAATTACTAAGGGCACCAGATATCAGCAAGACTGGAAAGACTTTGCCTCTACCTTGGAGTGTTTTGTGCTCATTTCCCAAAATCTGAAGCAGTGATGGGGATACTAGGGGTGGAGCAAATGTCTTGACCTACCCACCCTCAAGAAAGTCAGGCTTGTTTGTTGGTTTGTTTCTCATTAAAAAGTACTGAGATGGTCCTCAAGACTTAAATTGCCTCAGGAGACAGATGGTGTCAGGACTGGAGAACCTGAGAGCATCACATGTGGCCTCAAGGCTGAAGGTTCACCCCTGGTTCAGGCTTTTGACATCACTTCCTGATCACCTGAGTACCAGTAATCTCTGATGCTTAGCTGGCCACAATAAGCAACTCAGAAACTGAGAAGCGTTGCCCGGCTAAATCAACTCACACAATCCTAGATCCACACATTTGTCAAATATCCTTCCTTCCCTTGCTACAGCTGAGCAAATCTCTGTTGAATGGCCTCTGTTGTCAGTATTTGGTTCATTCCAATTGAAACATATACAATAAACAGACTGGCCTGAGCCAGGTCCAGCCTAGAACAGAGAGAAACCAAAGGATAGTAATTTAACTGGAGCTCGGTGACACAATGGAGAGAACACTGGGCCTGGAATGAGAAAACCTGAGCTTAAACACAGCCTCAGACATTTTGTAACTGTGTGACCCTGGGCAAGTTACTTAACCTCTCTCTGCCTCATTTTCCTCAATTATAAAACGTAGATAATAACAGCACCTTCTCCCTGGAGTTGTTGTAAAGATCCAATGAGATAATATTTTTAAAGCAGTCACCACAGTGCATGGCACACAGTGAGTATTTAATAAATGCTTGTTCCTTTCCTTGTTCATGGAGATCATGTCCCACTTCTTTGCAAGAGGATTGGATTCAAAGAAGGTGGGTTCCAGTGCTGGCTCTAGCACTTGTGACTTTGGGTAGCACAGCTATTGTTCTTCTTCAGTTTATTTTCAACAGACACATAAGGCAATGGATAACCTATCTCACTGCCTTTTCACCCACTTTGACACAATGCCAATGGCAAAATATCTTGACTACTAGATTATTCTCAGATTAAGGTGGCAAATTTAACTGGGTTATTCACTTGGTAAGCATAAGGTTATGCAGTCTCAGAGGATTGAACCTTATAACTGAAGCAAGAATTCTCCACCCTCCTGGGGCTACAGTTACCTATTTAGGATCAGTTTGACAGATTTATTGTCTGAAAACCCTCAGGGCTGCCGTACATAGTCTGTGTAATAAGAAAGAATTGAGAAACATGTTGTAAGCGAAGAGGAAAGGAAGGTTATTTTTTACCCCTTTCTGGCCATTTCTAATGTTCTTATCTGTAAACTCATAGAAAATATCTTATGAATAAATTGTCTAAATATTCACTTCCCATTGTAAGAAACAAGTGACTTACCAAGAACTTCACGAAGCTTTGGTGAACCAGGAATTTTTATTTATTTATATATTCATTTGTTTGTTTATTTATTTATTTAGTCTCTTGTTCATTAATTTAATAATACTATTTATTTATTATTTATTTTATAAATAATTTATTATATGTTATACATATATACTTATATAAAAATATATAAATAATATGCATGATATTTATTAATTAATTTAATAATATTAATTATTAATATTAACTATTAAGGTTCTTGCAAGAGTGGGTGTCCAAAAAGTAGGCACATCCATTAGGACAATTGTACAGCTTCTTATTGCCTATTCCTGATGCCCATTTCCCTCCCCTGTTCACCAGTGGATGGGCACTGTCCAGCGCACTTAAACTCAGCAATTTAAATGGGAAGACCTTTCCCATTCATTAATAGGCCCATGTGACCTGTTTAAATCACCTAGAAGCCTAAGACATGTAGTGGGAGGAGCTTGTTGAACAGGTGGAACAGGAAGGGTGGAGCCGAACCCGGAGATAGAGAATGAGTGTGGTCCAGGCAGAGAAGAGAGGAAGCAGGCCGGCAGGCATGGCAAGGGTCAGGGTCAGGAGTGTTTGCTTGTGAGAAGGTCCCAGCAGAGAGGGGAGGCTTGGGAATGGCTTTGCCTCCTGCAGTGATCATGTTTATCTTGGTCACCATGACAGATTTTGCTTTCTGGTTCTGGAGTTTGGCTTTATGGTGTCTAAACAAACATTTTTCTTTTACCTTTTATATAGAGAGTCTTTTATACTATACAATTGAGAACTACTCCAGTATGTCCATAGTCGCCTATGGTGCCTTGGCAATACAACTCCCCACATCAGTCTCCATCCCTGTTTATATATCCCACTCCCCACATTTCTGAGCCCTCTTCCCCTTATTTTCTTGACACCTTATTTGGTCAGAGTTCCCCATAGCTGTAAGTGTAAACAGACATGCTGCATCATAAAGTCAGTTTCGACCTGTTTTAATCAGGCCAGGTCCAGTACATGTTCACAAGCTTGCTGTCACATAGGCAGCCATATCCTGATGAGTGATATGCAGAAGCAACATCCCTGAACCCACCACAATATAATGTTCACTGACTCTATTATATGTTCATTTCATTACTATTGCTCAGTTGTTTCAGTCATGTCTGACTTCATGATCCCATTTGAGGTTTTCTCAGCAAAGACGCTGGAGTAGTTGATCATTTTCTTGCCCAGTTCATTTTACAGATGAGGAAACTGAAGCAAACAGGAGTCAGTGACTTGTCCAGGGTCACATAGCTACTAAGCGTCTGAGGCTGGATTTGAACTCAGGTCTTCCTCACTCCAGGCCTGGTAATCTATCTACTGTGCCCTTGTTTGTTCCTTATAATGACGATGATGATGATAAAGATACAATATATGGTAACAACCTGATTATTCATAAATATAACCATTCAAAATTCTATACAGTTCAAAAAACACTGTCCCCCCGAAATCTTGTGATTCACTCCATTTTACAGATGAGAAAACTAAGGCCCAGCGATTCTGAGTGATGTATTTGAAGTCACAAGCAGCAGTACTAATATTCAAACTCAGATTTTCTGACTCCAAGTTTCATGAAAAAAAATCTAGAACTACAAAATTAGGTTGAAATTGCTTTTTTAAAAAGATTCACAATATTCTTTTATCTAATGAATGTTCCCAGTGTCATTAAAATGCAATTCTATTTGCCAAACTTCAAATTACAACCTTTTCAAATTACAAATGTATTGAGCAAAGGGATGAACACTAGACTGTCCTAATTATTCCATAATTTGCATTCCTATATATAATAATAGCTAGCATGTCTAAATCACCAAAGTCCTTTATATACATCATCCCAGATAACCTTGTGAAGTGGTAATAAGAAAATAATAGCCGACATTTATATTGCCCTTACTTTGCGCCAGGCGCCATGCTAATTGCTTTAGCAATATCATGTCATTTGGTCCCCACAACAACCCTGGGAGGGAGGGGCTATTATTATTCCTATTTTACAAAATTGGAAACTGAGGCTGACAGGTAAAATAATATGACCAGGATCACACAGCTCTTAAGTATCTGAGGCCAGATTTGAACTGCTGTATTCCTGAAACCAAACTCAACCCTCTATCCCCTGTGTCACTTAGCTGCCTCTACTTAAATTACAATTTCCTAGGGTTCAAGGTGCAATTTAACTTGACCGTGACAGTATATAAATGTCATTAGTACTTATAGATTATTAAGATGTTCATGTGTTTGAACTTTCAAAACATCTGTCTTCCCTGTGCTAGAATAAGTAGATATATGTGATAATATATCTAATTAATATATCTGTATATATGAGATTGGATACATGTATGCATTTGTGTACACATCTACATATATATATATATATATATATATATATATATATATATATATACATATATATGATAGGAACATAGATTTGGAGCTAGAAGGGACCTTGGAGGCCAAATCCAAACCCCTTATTTTTATAGCTGAGGAAATTGAGGCATAGAGAGGTTAAGTGATATGCCCAGGGTAATCCAACTAGTGCCTGAGGCTGGATTTGAACTCAGGTCTTCTGCCCTCTCCATTTCATCAAATATCCATTAATTGGGGGTTGGGAGAATTATATAATATCAGAAATGAACTTCAGAGTTGATTAATGGATTTCATATGTATAAGAAAATGATGATGTACCATTAGTTGGTAAGTTTTCCTGTCTAATGTTTTCAATAATGCCGACAATACAACTTTATAGAACAATATCTTTGTGAAAATTTGTCATCTGCTTTAGTGCTAAAACTACTTCAGGCATAGTTGATACAGTTCTGAAAAAATCTCTTCAGAGAGGACTCAAAAGATAGAGAGAAAAGCAATCTTTCTGTATATCTTTGCTTAGCCTTTAGAAAAGGATCTATATAATAAGGACTATAGACCAGGCATGGTGAAACAGGCATATATTTCCTGCTACTGAGGAAGTTGACTGAAAGATCTTTTGATCCTTGATCTGGAGCTCTAGGCTACAGTAGTCTACATTGATTGCCTGCATTCAGTAAAACACTTGTGTGGTGAGCCCTCAGAAGCAGGGGGCCACCAGCTTGCTTAGAAAGGAGTAAGCCAGCCTAGATCAAAAATGGATCAGGTGAAATTTGTATCACCAGGACATATTCTAGTTGACATAACTCTGCTTTTTACCCATGAAATCACAGGTCTGGACCCTAAGAGGGGAAGCATCAAAATCTAAGTGAAGCCCTTTCTTGAGGAAAAATCCAAGCCATGATTAAAAATTTAAAAAGTAAACCAGAGATTAGGCTATATCAAGTCAAAATTGACAGCGAATACCAAATCTAATGGGGAGAGGCTAGAAGTAAAGCAAGTCTCTAAAGCCAGAAATGTTTACTGAAGTCTGAGAGAAATAATTAACAAGAGGAGATGTCAAAGGAATGATGATTTTTTCCAATGAAGCTTGCTTGCCTAAGGCAAATGCGTGTAGGGCAATAGTATCCTCACCCTACCCTCATCTGCTCTGTTGTTCTATGGAGCTCCTGGCCTTAATTAGTGTACTGGGAAGACCAGACTAATGCATATGAAACAAAAGCAAACATTATGAGTGTTTAATTAACTAGGAAATTGCACAACACAAGCAAGCATTCACCAATTGCTTTTCTATAGCAAACATTTATGCGTCTACAATACCTTTACTACCAAAGTCCTTATTCGTTAAAACCATGGACATAATCTGACTTCTTCTCCCTTTCTTGTATCTTGTTCCTACTATCTCCCTATTACTCCCTCCTTTTCCTCTTGGATTCAGCTCCTTGAGTTTCTAAGATGTACTAACAAAAGAATTTCAGGACATTCAAAGTTCTTTCCTCACAAAATAATCCTGTGGGATAGTTAATCTATCACTATTCATGTCATATAATACTATTATCATTTCTGTTTTACTGAAGACAAAACTGAGTTCTTGAGAAATTCAGTGTAAAAGAGCTCATTCTGGCCCCCATTGACTGAAGACCAAGTGTGTTATATTTCCACCTCTGGCCTGATAGTACTTTTTATAGGGTTTGGGGAGGGATGGAAGGTGAGGGATGTCTCACACTTTTGTCACTGTGACATCAATAAAACAATGACAGTTAGAAATAGAGAGAAACTCATGCAGTTGTTTTGTTATATGAGTTCAAATATTAGAGTCTGGGTGTTACAGACTTGACTCCAGAGTCCCAGGATTATTCAGAAAGAAAAAACAATGATGCATGTGGCCAGAATGTACTGAAACTACTGGCATTTGTCAATGAAATCAGCAAAAAGACAGTGAAGATCGTTTCCCTGTAACTATAGTAGACTAGCATTTCCTAATGATTTTTCTGTTTCTGTAAGCTATTTCTTATACCTGATTTTTGTCTCATACAAAATGATGACCAGCCATTAAATCTCCATGACTCTTATATTAATTAATTGTATACAGAGGAGTTACAATTGAGGAACTAAACAGGAGTCTTAGTCTAAAATAACTATGGTTTGATCCTAGTTCTGGGGACTACTACAATTTGGAGGAACTCCTATGGTTTAGATCTTTTTAGTAGTAACTTGTAACCCCACTCCCTTCCCCTACACAGGAGGAATAGATGAACTGTGTAATTTAGGACCATTTACCTGAATTCCTCAGGGCTCATTTACTACTGAGCCATCAGTAAGCAAGATTCCGGTAGCATATAATGAGATGTTTCTCAGTGAAAATTTCTGATCTCAGGAGCAAAGATATGTACCAAGGAAAGGTCATGGGTCATTTGATGGGAGAAATTTGGGACTGTTGGAGAAGTGTTACAAAGGCTAAGGACAGGGAATACACATGTTTTGAAAGTTGAAACACATGAACATCTTAATAATCTATAAGTATTAATGACATTTATATACTGTCAAGGTCAAGTTAAATTGCTCCTTGAACCCTAGGAAATTGTAATTTAAGTAGAGGCAGCTAAGTAACACAGGGGATAGAGGATTGAGTTTGGCTTCAGGAATACAGCAGTTCAAATTTGGCCTCAGATACTTAAGAGCTGTGTGATCCTAGTCAAACTATTTTACCTGTCTTAGCCTCAAATTACAAAGGTGGGGACAAGTTTCTCATATTTTAAAATTGTCCTAAAAACCAGGTCCAAAGTCCTAACACCTCTCTTATAATTTAGATTCCTATAAACCATATAAAAAGAAAACTACTTTTCTAGCAGGTTGAAGACATTTCAAGAATCCCGAAAAAGCTTTTGGGATTTCATCCTATGCACAAGCATTTGATATTTGTGATTGTAAAAGATACTTTGCACATGGAAAAACTTACTAAGACCGTGCTTCTTGTTTGTCCTTTGTTGCCAAAGAAGACCATGCCATCAGGGGAAGTGATGACATGACTTGCACTTGACTTTGTTCTGAGTGAGGGAGGGCTGTGCAGGTCACCAGCCTCACTTTTCCTCCAGAGCCATCTGAATCCAGTGACCAGATATTCATCAGGATAACTGGAGATGACCCAGGATGCACTGGGAGACCTTGGCCTCTTTAGGCCAAGGTCTTTCCAAGTACTCACTTAGCATAAGGGGATGTCTATTCATTGAATAGGACTGTTTAAGCAGTAGCCAGGGCATGGCCCCTTTAATGAGGCCATGAAAAGAAAGACATAAGGCTGGGAGGGAAACAGCAACAGTTACCAAAATCACTCTAAAGCTGTCCTATCTTTTCCTTTTCCAAAGACCACTATGAATCTAACAAGACATGTAGTGCTGTCTTTCACTTCCCTAATTGGACAGAAACCTAATGCATCCTGAGACATCCTATATGAGAGTACCATATGACCCAACAAAAGTAACAGTTATTGAACTATAAGCTCCTTGAAGGCAGGGAGCATGTTTTATTTCATCAACCCATCTCCTCCAGAACACAGCAGAGTATGTTGCAATTAGTGGGGATTTAAAAATGTTTACCATCACTAGATTTATATTTTACTCACTTTAATTTCAAGGAAAATAGAAAGAGCTTGCTTTTAGTCAAAAAAAGTCAGGATTCTGAGTTCAGATTTTGCTACTTACTACCTGTATGGCCTTTACATTGCTGAACATCAGGCTCCTCATTCATAAAATATGAGGCTTAAACATAAGGACTACCAGTGTCCATTTGATCTCTAACATTTGCTGTAACGTCTCTCTCTTTTTTTTAATATAGTCCCTAATACAGAGTGCTCCAAAAGTCTTGGTGCAGGTTTAACTTTAATAAACTGGAACTGCACTAAGATTTTTGGGATACTTTATATAGACAAGTAGCATGAACTATAAATTAACCCAGAAAATGTAATGGACTTTGGTATTAAGAAAAAATATCACAGTTTTGAACACAACATTTGAAGTGTGCTATGTTTAATATTAGATTCATATATACAAAGCAAATTACATGATAAAATTCATTCATATGTAAAGTTCATGGTTTGTTTTTAAGGTGAAGAATTTAGGGAATAATTCTCAGTCCTGATCAGTCTAAATATGCTGGAAAATAAAAAAAAGAAAGCAAGATCCCCTGCATAGGGATAAAGTACCAAAGTCCAGAAAGTCAGAAACAGAGAGGAAGGTTGACTGATCTGGGTCTCTCCCTAAAATAGAGGTCGCAAGAGGAACTCATCCATGGAAGAAAGAGGTCAATATATCAGAGTGTTATGCCTCAGTGAGAGAAAGTCACATAGACAAGTGGATGTTCCAAGAGTGAGGAAGTCCTCGGCTCTAAGAAAAGTTTCGAGGTGAGACTACAGCTGAGTCACAGGGGCAAAATCAGGAAAATCAAGGGGGGAAATGGATAGGAAATCCATCCAGGATAATCTGGATCTCTAATACATAGAGTTGAAAATTACAACGTTCCCCCTTTTGGTCTGATATTTGCTGACTTGTCCTCTTTGATTTGAAAAAGAATATATTTAGTAACATTAGAATATGTTATAAGGTTTCACACTCTAGTTCGATGAAACTGCTGGTTGAGTATATTAATTTGGAGAAGTAATGGTAAAATTGCACTACCATAAGCTTAACTTTTAGAACTGATTGTTCTCTTGTGAATTATTGCTAAGAAAGCAATAATTTTTTAAATGTCACGAGGCCATGTTGGAAGGCACCCAGAAGCCTAAATAGATAAACAACTTGGCAGAGTCTAATAGTACTAAAAAAGATTTGTCTTCTTGTCCTATATTATGGTAGCAGATCCTTCAGGAATGACAAATTTCCACTTTCAATCATTTACACAAAAGTCCAACATTGCAAGGGAGTGAGGATGTATGTGCTCAGCTAAACCAAAGACACTGCACTGTCACTGCATGGTTCTGTAGTCACTATAATATACTCTGGGTCATAGAAGTGATGTGACTATTTTTTAAGACACTAATGGGCAAGAGGATAAGGAATATCAATTCTTGCTCATTTTTTTTATGGCAACACTTATTCCAGACTAATTATAACAGCCTTCCTGTCTACATTTCTTGCTCAAAGATCAAGCCTCAAACCTAATTCACTCTGGATCTCATAGAATGGAATACAAGTCCCCACCTACCTAGCACAGAGCGGATTTAAATACTAAATAGTAATTTATTCTCTTTTACCCAGGAACCCTGAGGGTCTTTTCCTCCCAGTTTATTTTCTTTATTAAAGGGCTCATCCTTGAGTAACTACTTAAAGAAGTCTTTTCATTGAATGGGTGTATCCCATTCAAAAGAATGTTATAGGACCTTAGCCTGAAAGGGTCAGGGTCTCCCATTGCCTCCTGGGCCATCTCCTGCCATTCTGATGAATATCAGGCCATTGGATCCAGATGACATAGGAAAAGAAAGCAAGGTTGATGATGTTGCATAGCCCTCCATCACTCAAATCAAAGATAACTGCAAGTCACATCATCATCTTGATGTCAAGTTCCTTTTTGAGAATGAAGAACAAACATAACAGCCTTCCTAGATCTACCTTCTGAAAGTCATTGCTGAAAGAGCTGTTGAAAATTCAGTAAACCTTAGCCAGGACAAAGTGAAGTGAAGTGTTTGCATTAGAGAGTGTCTCAGCTGTGTGGGGGAAGGCAGTATGATTGGATTCTTAAAAAGCCTAAAATTTAAAAGGATTACATGCTCAGATGCAGAGAAGAGTGAAAGGAAAATGGGAGAAGGGAACTGTGTTTGTCCCTTGGCTTACCTTACTGACTCACATTAAAAGCACAGAAAAATCAGAACTAGAGCTTGTCACCCATCTATCTTACCAATTCTGTTCTTGTCTCCCACACAAAAGAATAACTCAAAAAGCTTACAAATATTTAGTGTTCTACCCAATCTGATTACTAAGTATGCATTGAGATAAGTGCCTTAACTACAAAATAGCTCTGAATTCTGACTTTTCTATTCTTAAGTGACACAAATTTGAATGAGAAGACACCTAAATCAGGCTCAGTAAGAAAAAGGAGGCTAATACTTACTGTAATAAATATTTACTAATATTTATTAGGCCCTAGCTATTTCATTTACAAGGGGCTCAAAGTAAAGCATGGGAGAAGCTCATAAGAAAAAAAAATGATCCTGCTTGAGATGAAATAAAAATTGAGGCAGAATCCAGTATAACATAGCTTCCCATATAAATCAGCCCAAAAGAATAGCAAGTGTTTTGGGCATTCACTGGGAAGACCTAACATTTTATTTGGTATCCAATGATGAATCTGCTAATGATACTGTCCTTACCTATGATCAAGCCCAAAATATTAAGCCATGGCCCATTGTTCCTCTGTCACTAAATAGATACATTAAATGTCCAAGTTTTAGGCATTTCTTTTATTGAGTGCGAGGCTGTTTGTGTCTCTTGGACATATAAGGAGTTTAATATTTTAGTTCTGAGTAATAGAAATTATAAGGAAATTCTTTATTATGAACTTGCCACATTTTAAAAGCATAATAAAAATACTAAGTTAGTCAAAGGGTATATGTATTTCATTTACTTAGGAAATCATATCCCAGCTACACGGGTATCTTTGTATGGGTATCTATCTGGCAAAGAGAGAGAGAGTTTTCAGGACACCTCAAATCAACTTATTTTTGCCTATCTCAGTTAATGTAATCACAGAAAGCCTTCAAATGCTTGGGGTAGACATTTGATCCAATGGCCATGAAGATGGCTGAAGCAAGTGCTGTGTTTAGAAAACACAAAAATCATCCTGAGTCTTTGCCTGTTATCCTGACTTTTGCCTCAATACAAAGAGACTTTGATGACTCTAAGAGAGACTGAGGCTGGTGACTTTGTGCAATTCTGCCTCACTTAAATCCAATTAATGCTCAAGTCAAGGCATTACCTTGAGTTGCCATTGATCTACTTCAAAAACAAAGGCTGAACAACCAGAGTCACAGAAAGTAAGGGACAAGTCACAGAGGTAAAAATGTGTTAATGTCTTACACTAAGTGAAAAAGGGATTTTTATTTTGTTAGTCCTTTAGGAGCTACAATGTTCCTCTGATGGAAATAGGGGAAAGTTAACCAGTAACTGGCAAAGAATTGGTAATGTCCCTGGTGTGTACTTTAAAAGATATCTACACACTCACTAAGGAATCAGTTAGCGGGGGCAAAAGAACTCTGAGGAGAAGACAACAAAGAAAAGAGACACCGTTGGAAAAAAATTCAGCCTTTGAAAGAAAATTATTCCTCACTTCTCAGAAGAATGAAGAATATTTCTAACCTACCCAAATAGTTCTAACAGCAGATCTGTTCTCCCAGTAGGAAAAAAAGGACCCATCATGGAGAAGAAAAAAGAAAAAAGTCAAGACATCATGAAGTAGACTAGTCATAAAGAAAAAAGTCAAGACAGGAAGGAGTATAAGGAGTATGACCCTTGACAGTAGGAAAAAGAGACGGTCATGGAGTCAAGAGAGATTTAGCCCTGTCATTCATGAGTAAAGAATTAGGAAGGCTAGCTAAAAGCTTCCCAGAATAACTACTGAGACTGGGGAAGCAAGATCAGTGTACCCCAAAAAAGAAAAAGGATGAAAATTGCATGGGTTATATTTGTTAGGTCCACTGCAATGCCTAATTACCTAGGAACTGGACCCCTGATTTTCTTATATGTGGAACTCCCAATTTAAAAATAAAATTCCCTCTATCAAAGCAAGCTTGTGAATGCCTTCTCTATAATACATAGTCTTTGAGACTTGCCCAAATCAATAAGTAGTTAAGTTTGACTTAGGGTGAATCAGAGAATGAACTTGAACCCAGATTTTTCTTCCTGGTAGGTGAGCTGCCCTTTAACCGAATGACAATTTCACACCCCGGCCCTAGGCTGTATTACTCCTACGATTTGCATCCTTTGTTCCTATTAACATGTTGCTCAATGGAATAGAGAAAATCATGAAATTTCATTGATTGCTCCCACAACAAATTTATGTTACATTATCTTAAGTGGACCCTCACGGTATAAAGGCAATCATTTTATGCCTTCTTAATCTATTTGTCATTCCATTCACCACAGTAGCTATTCCAATCTTTTTTTCCCCTCAAGAACCTCCCCCCATAATACCCTTTCAGCTAAGAATCTCACCTTATACTGATAAGTGTTCCAGATGAAATCTTTCACAGAAAACTCTTTCTTTCCTCCTCTTTACCTCCTATCATTCAAACATCTTTCTCAACTACCTGCTCTTTCATTCTTGTGCATGATCATGAGGTGGCTCTTCTACTTGCCAAGGAATATAGCTCTACAAGCATTCTTGATCTTATCCTCTCCCATATTTTCTAGCAAACTGCCCTACTTATCCCTACTCTCTCTTTCATCTTTACTCACTCATTTTATATTAATTCTCTCCCTGCTGCCCCCAAATATGTGCATATCTTTACTGTCTTTAAAAATAAGACCCTTATTTAATCCAACAATTCCCACATAACAACATCTGATATCTCTTCTCCCCTTCTTGGCTAAATTCCTTAAGAAAGCCATCTACATTTAATTTCTCTACTTCCTCTCCACTCACTTTTACATTCTCTGCAATTTGACTTTCAGCTTCAACACTGAAGTGAAGCTTCCCTCTAGTTTTAATTGCCAAATGTAATGGCCTCTTTTCAATCCTTATTATCCTTAGCCTTTCTACTGCCTTTGCCAGTATCAATTGTTCTCTTTTTCTTTATACTCTTTCTCCTTTCTAAGTTTTCATGATCCTCCAGATACTGAATCTTCCTCTAAGTCACACCCACTAATCATGAGTGACACACCCCAAGCCTTCATCTTACATCAGCTTTGTTTTTTTCCCCTTATATTATCTTTCTTTATGATATAATTGATAGAATGAAAGCAAATGATATCTTTATACACAGGATTCCCAGATTTATAGTTCTGACCCTAGTTTCTCTCCAGGACTCCAATCTCATATCATTATGTGGATATGTTGAACTGGATATCTTGTAGGCTTCTCAAACTCAACACTTTTCAAAGCAGAATTTGTCTTTCAAAAAAATCCTCTTTTTACCCAAACAAATTTCCCTATTACTATCTAGGGCATCACCATCCTCCCAGTCACTCAGACTCACAAGTAAATTTGAGCTTGATAGTGACCAATAGAGGAAAATAAGGAAGATGGTGGGGGAAGATTGAAATTAATAAGATCCTCACTCTTGCTTACCCACCTCTCATATCCAATCTGTCACCAAGTCTTGTAATTTCTACCTTCCCAACATCTCTCCTATACGTTCCCTTTCCCCCCTCAACCCCTGTTCACAGTCACCACCATGATACAGACCCCTCATTATCTAATGCTTGAATGAATGTGTTATTCTTCTGGTTGGTCCCCTTGCCTCAAGTCTCTCCCTACTCCAATCCCCACTCAACTCAACAATGAGTTACTTTCCTAAAGTTCTGACCATATCAACACCCACCCCAGCTCAATAAATTCCAGTGACTCTCCTTCAGGATTAAATCTAAAATCATCAATATGGCATTTAGAGTCCTTTATGGGTAACTTCCGGAGCAAATGGCTTCGACACTGAGACCTCTGCCCTTCCCAGAGACCCATCCCCAGTTCTCCCCACCCCAACATTAGTTCCTTCCTTGGCCTGAGTGAGTCTGAGCCCCAGGGAACTGAAAGATCCTGAGGCCACTGCGCGACAGAAAGGAGTAGGTGCCCAATGGGAAGAAAAAGGAGAGACTGCTCCAGAGGTTGCCAGGATACATAGGGGAACATGACTAGGAGAGGGGGCCAAGAAGTATCCGCTAGTTCTGCCTGGTCTGGCTCCGTCCATGAAGTTCTTTCTGTCCTCCAAGTGAAGAAGACAGGAGACGAAGTGACATCAGTCATGTTAATTACAATCAGGCCTAAGAGCCATCTGGGTCCAGTGGCCAGATATTGATCAAGATGACGACTAGATGGACCTAAGACAAGTTCCCTGAAAGATCATAATGGGGTGACTAGCTCTTGTTCAAGTCAGCCACATTTTGTACTTTCCTTTCATTGCCCATCCAAGTTGGTATTTATTCTATCAGGTCAGTCTGCTCATTTTGGAACTGAGCTGATGCTGTGCACTAGACCATTGCTAGTATGCCATTTGCTGTGTGGAATGATCACCATAAATTGAGATATCTGAAGTATTACCCTACAGTCAATAAATATCGAGCACCTATGTGCCAGGCACTGTGCTAAGGATAAAAAAAAAATAAAGTCCTTTATGACCTGGCACCTTTCTGTCTTTCCAGTCTTCTTACACTTTATTCCTTTTCATGTATTCTGTGATCCAGCAATGCTGACCTTCATGCTTTTCCTTGCATGCAGCAATAGTCCAAGTTTTGACTCTGTTCCTAGCAAAAATACAGTGCCAATATATCCAAAAAAGCATTCACTATGACAAAGTTGGATTTATTTCACAAATGCAAAGTTAGTTCAATATTAGAAAATTAAATAACATAATCATATTGCAAACAAATGGATCTCCTGAACAACAATATGGAGAACTAAACATTTTCTCTAATTCCCATGACCACTCAAACCTCTCCATAACAGAAATGAAGTGCCAAAGATAAAGCAACTTTAGCTATTTCCATGATCTATGACATATAGAATCTAAAAGAAGGATTTTGAAAAAAAAAATAAAGGATGTTTGCTGACCCTGAGCTCACTCAGAACCCTGCCCCAACCTCCCATGCTACCGGCAGTGAGACATCAGTAGCAGACCAACACATGGCACAAGCTAACAAAAAAACCCATCTCCACTCCCTCCTTGCAATGCCATGGAAACCCCAGCTCAAGGCTGCAAAAATTTGCTGTGGCTATGACAGATATCCGGCAGCCTCAGCCCCTCAAAAGCAAAAGCTTATCAGAGTCCACAACACCAGCACCAACACAACAAATCGCTGAACTACTGGTGCCAGGACCAGCAACCCAAGCAAAGCAGGTGCTGGAGAAAATATTCTTGTAGCAATAGCACAGCAAATCTCCCAAATGCTAGTGCTGAGTTGAAAAACTAAGGAATAGAAAGACGTGGACAGGATACCAGGACAGGACTTTGGAGTTGGGGGAAACCCATGCAGCACACCACTAAGGCTGAGGAAAATAGCACAGTATCCAACCAAAGCCAGTTTTGACCACTCAGAGAAGAGTCCTAAGCTGGTGAACCAGAAATTGTCCAGTATGAGAAAAGGCTGAGATAATTTCAGATCCAGGCCCCATGGAAACTACTATCAGAGGAAACAGTCAGATAATGATAGAGGAAAATAAGAGGGAGGAAAAAAGACTGGAATTATCAAAGATTTCAGGAAAAAGAAAATTCAGATTCTTTGAACATACATAGATCAATCAACAGGGGCGAAGAATTAACAGATGTAATTATGGCCTACAGATCTAGTAAGTGAGTTCAGGAATCTACGAATAAATACTGCAAAACAAAGGAAAAAATCCAACACTTGACAAGTGGAATTTGAAGAGAGCATGAAACTACAATGTGCTATCCCTGAGGGGTTCAAAAAAGAAATGAAAATTATGAGAGTAGAATTTAAGGCCTGCACAGAAAAAGTGAGTACTTTAGAAAAACTGAAATTGGCAAAAGAAAAACTCACCAAAGAAACGAGAGAGAACAGTGGGTTGGGAGAGCAAATAGACAAAAGTGAAAGACAATCTAGAAGACGAGAACTAAAACCCAATAATACTAAAAGAAAATATGATTACTATGTAAGCAAAACATACCGATCTCAAAGATGGGATGTATGAGTGGGAAGGGGATCAGAGGAATAGAGAGGAGTTTGTGATGTGCCTGTATTAAATCAAGGATAAACATTGGGGATAAGGGTATCTCTGTGCAAAAAGGAAAGAGCCTAGAAGGGAGGAGTGGAAAGGGGGAAAGGGGAAGACAGCTTTACCTTGGTCCTAGGAGGGAATTCCACCAACGAATGCTTCTATGGGAGATGGTAAATGAAGGGAAATGAGGACCTTAGACTGTGTGTGGCCTGGGGGATTTGGTGCTTAAAAAGTTGGCTTGTCCTACCTCAGAAGGAAGGGAACTGAGACTTCTTCTGCCCATAGAGCACATGGCAACTTGGGGAGTGGGAGAGAATGAACCCAGAGAGGAAATTGTGAGGCAAATGTGGAAAAAAAGGTCACCAAAGGAGACTTTATAGATCAACAGCCGGCTTTATAAACAGGGATGTGGTAGAGGACAGGCTCTATCAAGGGAAATGTCCTATCTAACACCTGCAATAATTGGCATTGTTCTGGAAGTGAGGCACAATTAAAACAAATGAAAGACAATGAGGCATGGTGACTAAAGAACTAGCATGAAAACCAGAAAGACCTGAGTTCAAGAGCTGCCTCTGACAAATACTAGCTATGTGAGCTCTGGAGCAAGTACTTTCCAGGTTCTATAGTTCTATAGTTCAACCAACAAGTACTAATTAAGTACCTACAAAAAGAAAAGAAAATTAAGAATCCCTGTTTGCAAGGAATTTATATTCTCATAGGGAGACCACAATAACCTATATAAATATATACAGCATAAATGTAAAGTAAATAAATACAAATACATACAAAGGAGTTAAAGACAAGGTCTTCTAGGCAGGAGAGCACCAGCAGACTAAAAGTTCACAGAGAATGGGCTGACCTTTGTTAATGGAAAGTATTTCCTTGCCTAAGAATCCCCGATGCAAATGAAATCATAAGTCCAGTCACTATCCCTGTGGTATTAAAAAACAACTAAAATCACAATATTATACCAATAATTATGGATAAAAACCTATCACAAAGCATGACATGACATTGATTTTACATTAAAAATATAAAGTACAAAATGCATCCTACAAAACCTAAGCATAGCAAGACCATTTTTATTATGATAAAAGTATACATCTCACATAAAATTTAGCATTATTTTTTATTTAGAACAACTAGAAGCTTTCTCAATAAACAAGGACCAGGGAAGGCAAACCAAGAATGTGACCTCTCCCTACTGTTATTTGACACATTGTTTCAGAAATGTTAGTGATAACAATTAGGCAATAAAAAGGCACATATATTGAGAAAGAGATGAACCTATTCGTATTTGTAGACAATATGCTGATTTACTTAGAAAACCACAGAGACTCAGCAAAGAAATTAATTAAGAAAATTAAAAGCTTCAGTATATATAGCAGGACATAAAATAAATTCACAAATATCAGCATTTCTATAAAATAATAACAAAATTGAAGAGCAAATAATAGGAAGAAACTTCATTCAAAATAAATATAAAATACATAATCTGGAAGATGATCTCCCAAGGCACACTCAAGAAATATAAATACAATTATAAAATACCCTTTGGAGAAATAAAGAATAACTTAAATCACTGAAAGGATATTCATTGCCCTTCAAAAGACTGCAACCAAGGTAATAAAAACAATGAAACTACCTAAACTAATTTACAACTTTGGAGCTATAAAAATCAAACTACCAAGAGGCTACTTTTTAGAGCTAGACAAAATAATAACAAATTTTATTTGGAAGAACAAAAAGTCTAACATCTCAAGAGAAATTATGAGAAATAGTAGGAACGAAGAGGAAACAGCACTTCCAGAGCTCATATTCTACTAAAAAGTAGTAATATCAATTATTTGTTAAGTGGTTAAAAACATTTTAAAGTATATCAGTGGTTCTGATTAGATAAGGAAATATCAGTGAAATCAAACCCAGTAATCTATTATTAAATGAAGTCAAGGATATAAAGTACTTGGAGAAGAACTCACTAACAAAAACTTCTAGTAAAAGCAAAAAAGACTGTTAGGGGGAAAAAATGTAGACATTTAATTTAATTTATATTGTATAATTCCAAGCATTTATTAAGCCTTCACTATGTACTGAGCAGTGTGCTAAGTTCTGTGAATACAAATAGAAGCAGAAAATATCTGCCCTTGAGAAGCTTACTTTCTAAAAGGGAAAGACAACACAAGAAAAGAAGTTGAAAAGTAGTCAGAGTAACTCACCCAGGTGACATGGCAGAAAACTTGCAAAGTGCAACCTATAGAAGAATAAAGATATAACTGGACTAAATATACAATTGATCATATCCTTAAAGGGAAGTTCTGGGAGGAGCCATCCAAGCAAAGGGAGAGGCTGTTGAAGTAGAAGGTACTTCCCATGTGTGAATTTCAGGGCTGCAGTGATCTTCCAAGATGCAGAGGTTTCTGGGGCATGGTAAAGAAAGTCTAGCATGCAGCTCCAAGAGCAATGAAAGCTTACACCACAAAATGACATCATATTCCACAAAAGTTCCAAATGGATATTCAACCTAAAAATAAAAGGTCACATAATAATAAATTGAGGAAAATAAATTTTTCATAACTATGTCTAAATGGAGAATTCTTAATTATACAAGGGGTAGAGAAGAAAAAACCATTTTCAAAAGACAATTATGATTGCATGAAATTAAAAAGATTTTGTGTGAACAAAATTAGTAAAACTAAGAGAAGTAGGAAAGAAGTGAATGAGGCAACATCTCCTACAAGAATTGACACATATCTGTATATAAATATATCCACACTTAATTGTAACCTTCTGTGGGGCAGGGCAGGGAGGAGTTAAGGAAGTAAGAGGGAAAAAAGAACAAAGTAAAAAGTGCACAGCAGAGACAAAAGAAAACTTAACAAGTAAGCAAAGAAAGAAAAGGTGGACAGCTCTCAACGCAACATGTAGTATATATCATACAATCTTTCTTGAAATGAAAATTTATTGCTATGTATTTTGAATTGTCTCATGTTCTGCTGTGCATGACATGCTTTTTTTATTTTCTTATTTTGTATTTAAGTTTCAATATTTAACTTTATGATGTTTCTTTTTCTCTTTTCTATTCTGTATTTGAGTATCTTTTGTCTGAGTCTAAAATTAAAAAAAAGAATTGATACAAATATATTAGACCAAGAGCCATTCTGCAGTGAACAAAGACAGTTCTCAAAGAACAAGTGCACACAATCAATAACCAAATAAGAAATTGCTCCACATCACTAATAATAAGAGAAGGTGAATAGAAACAGCCCTGTACTTTTACCTCATGCACAGCAAATTGGGAAAATGACAACATATGGAAATAGTCAATGTCAGAGAGGCAGTAAGATGATAGGCACATACATTATTATAGTGTTGGCAGAACAGTGAATTGAATAAAACAATCGAGAAAGCATTTTGGAATTATTCCAAAACAAGTGTTTAAAATGTCTGATCTCTTTGATCCGTAGGTAGTCATTCTCTAAAAAGACAAAGACCAAAAAAAAAGAGGTCCCATAGACACATAAATATTCAAAGCAGATAATGGTACTATATATCAAAGGCAAGACTTGAACTGCAGTCTTCCTGACTGCATAAATTACTCCAGATTCAGTCTAATTCTCAGGGGCCCTTTTGGTGACCCCAAAGAATTAGTAACCAAGCAGATCTCTATCAGTTGGGGAAAGGTTTAAGAAATTGTGGAACACTGACATAATGAGATATAAATGATAACTATGAAGAATTAAGAGAATTAGGAAAGATTTATATGAAATCATTTAGAATGGAATAAGCAGAAGGAGGAAAGCTATACTAATGAATCTAATATGAACGGAAAGAATGACAAAAATAGAAATTGACATTATCAATCAGTCAACTATTATTTATTGTCTACTATGTTCCAAGCACTGTGCTGAGTGCTAGATAATTCTACTGACTAAATTTGGCCACAGAGAAGAGTTTAATCAACTAATAAGAAATTATGATGAGCCTACTATAATCCAGACATTATACTAGACACTAATGACAAAAAAGAAAAATGAGTTGAAAAAAATGCACTTTCTTTGCTGAAAGGGAATGGGGCATCTTTAAATATTGCATATATGTAATCTTAATTGTGTTAATGAGAGTTAAAGATATTCCCCACCCATTAATGGACCTTCCTGTTAAGGAAGGTTGATTAGGGGAGATTTATTTTGTAGGAAGGCCCATACCTTTTGTTAATTTCTAATAAGGCACAGGTTCTCAAGGGTTCTGATGCTCTCTGGCTCTGAAAAATGTATATATATTCTGAGGTTAGGTTTAATTTGGGGGCTTACACATTGTAAGTGTTTATTTGGCCAGAGGAGACTCTGGGAAGCTGCTAAGGAGCCTCTCAGCTTTGAAAACCCAGATGTTGTTGCTTCTCTCTCTGGTAACTATGTATGTAATAGTCAGACAGCTGGATCTATCTGCTGATCTGTGATGTATGTACTGCTTACGGTCAGACAGTTGGAAGCCCTGTTCATTGGTCTTTATTTCTCTGTTTGTATTTTCTCTGAAGTTCAGAGTGATGACTTTTTCTTGAACTTTTCACTGAACTAAGTGAATGATATATGTGCTTGATTAAAGTAGATTATTGACCCCTCAAAAGTTGCTTTCCTTTTAGAAAAGCAGATCTAAGAACCTATACAGTAGGCCGTCCTGTGTGTGTTACAATATATTACATGATTCAGATAATGTATTGGTTTGTTTTGTCAAAATGCTATTTTTCTCTTTTATAATCTTTCTTATAAAGGATTGCTCACTGGATAAGAAATGGGGGAGGAATAAATTTGGAAATGCAAGTGATATTTTCAAAATCAATAAAAGTCACAGAAGAGGTAAAAGAAAACTAGAAAAGTCCACTTTCAAAATATTTCTTTTGTAACCCCAAAATTAACTCAACTCTTTGTGGGGCTATTTGCACATTGATGGACAGAATTATGAAGCAGTTGGTTTTATTGATTGTTTCTTTCTTTGATTTTGTCCCTTCTTAACCTCTGGGCATCTTTGCTGCTGTTCTTCTACTCTTGTAGCTTATTCTCCATGGTAGCTAATTTACAGGGCAGTTTTCCTCCTTCTTCATCCTTTTCAATTTTAACCCCATTTCATTAGATTTGAGAATTCATAAGTAAGTAGGATCATAGGATATAGGATTAAGGATTTAAAGCTAGAAGG
>CM053772.1:115116070-115136598 GCA_028658325.1 Potorous gilbertii | reverse complement strand
CTTTGGTTTTGTTTCATAATTTCTTGGTTTATCATATAGGCATTAGCTTCCCTGGACTCCATTCTCATTTTTAAAGAACTATTTTCTTCAGTGAGCTTTTGGACCTCCTTTTCCATTGGGCTAATTCTATTTTCTAAAGCCTTCTTCTCCTCATTGGCTTCTTGGACCTCTTTTTCCAATTGAGTTAGCCTATTTTTAAAGGTGTTAGTTTCCTCAGCCTTTTTTGGGTCTCCTTTAGCAAGCTGCTGACTCACTTTTCAAGCTCTTCCATGGCCTGAGCCCATTGTATATTCATTTTGGAGGTACTGGATGCAGAAGCCTTGACTTCTTCTGACAGTATACTTTGTTCTTCCTTCCATCTAAAAAGATGGAAGGAAATACCTGTTCACCAGGAAAGTAACCTTATATGGTCTTATTTTTTTTTCCCTTTTTGGGGCATTTTCCAAGACAGTTACTTGACTTCTGAATCCTTTGCCAAGAGAAGGGTCCTAGAGCTCCTGCTCACCCCAGGAGTGTGCTCAGGGCTGAGATTTAGATCAGCTGCTCAATTCCCCCAGGGGCTTTATGCTCAGTGTTGCAACAATGGAACAATGGACACTGTCTACTGCCTGCCTGCCACAACCTCCAGAAGCCTCTGCTGCCCAGCCTCTGCTGCTACTTTGGGCCAGGGCCAGGGGTAGACTCTGTCCCCTTCTCGCTCAGGTTGAAAAAGCCCTCTCACTGACCTTTGGTGCCTGTGGGTTAAGGGATCTGCGAACCACAGCTGCTGCCATGCCACTGGAGATTCCACATCCCAGTCCTGCTCTGGTCCTCCTCCCTGTGCCAAGCCCAGCCAAGGCTGGACTGGGCTCCACTCCATATCCTATGTGACAGACCTTTCCCATCGGCCTTCCAGGTCACACTGGGCTGGAAATCTCCTCCATTCCATCTTTCTGTGGCTTCTGCTGCTCTAGAATTTGTTGAGAGTCTTTCTTTACAGGTATTTTATGGGCTGTGGGGGAAGAGCTAAAGTATGTATATCTTTCTACTCCTCCATCTTGGCTCCACCCCCCTCCATGCCAAGTACTTTATAATCTCATCTGGTCTTCACAAAAACCCCATGAAGCAGATACTATTTTTATCTCCATTTTTCCATTGAGGAAACTAAGGCAGACAGAGGTTAAGTGACTTACCCAACAACACACAGCTAGTAAGTATCTAAGATCATATTTGAAATCAGCCCAAAGCTCTATCCACAATACCACTTGGCTGTTAGCAAAATTAAATCACTTAATTTCTCATTGCCCCAGTCAACTAAGACTACAAATTACAGAGCAGATACCAATCTCCATTTGTAAAGGAAGTTCCCTACACCAATGAAATAACAGGTCTGGTCCACATGTAAAATATTACACTTGATTTCAAAAAATCAACTTGACAATTGATTTTTACAAACAGAAATTATACCTTTGGGGACTAGAATTGTTTTGTGGAGAGGATGCTTTCAATAGTAATCTAAGCTTATTCTTTACAACCTAAGTGTTGTATATTTTAAAAGAAACATAAATTCACATTACAAAATATAATACTGCTTGGACATTTTGTGCTTTGTTACACGTCTAATGGTTGATTAGATCTCCATAGTTTGAGTAAGGAGCTGGTCACTAAAAAAGTCATCTAATGTGAAAGTCCAAGCCTATTCTCTGTTACATAGAAAGCACTATGGAGCAATCCAGTGACCAGCTTGGCAAATTGAGAATCCATTGCAATGCTACTCCCAGAATGGGGAAACTGGTCATCTTAAAAAGACCTGGAGGGTTAGGGAATCTTCTATCTCAATATGAGTCAACAGTATTATATGACAATTAAAAGACTTGATGTCAATCAAGTACCCAGGAATAAAAAGAAGGTGCCTTAGTCATAGCACTTCTGTAGTACTATGCTCAGTTTTGTTGATAAATCAAAAAATATTTATTAAGCACTTATTAGAGGCAGGTAGGTGGCACAGTGGATAGAGTCAGGAGGACCTGAGTTCAAATCTGACCTCAGACATTTACTGTGACCCTAGGCAAGTCATTTAATCCTCTTTGCCTCACTTTCTTCATCTGTAAAATAACGAGAAAGAAACTGCAAATCATTCCAATATCTTTGCCAAGAAAACCCCAAATGGGGTCATAGAAGTTAGACATGACTAACATGATTCAACAACACACACTTACATACCAGGCACTATGCAAAAAAAAAGAAAGAAAAATCCAACTCCCAAGGATCTTATATTCTGGAGCAAAAAATATATGTCTTAGGAAGAACATTAATAAAATGGACGTTTGGGGTGGGGCAACCATCAGAGGGAAAGAGTTCAGGTTACATTAGGATCAGTTAACATTCTCTAGAGAATTCTCTAGCTTAGAGAAGAGAAGACTAGGAGGGCAAGTGATAATTTTCTTCAAATAGATGATAAGCTGTCATATGGAAGAGAGTATTGGGCTTATTCTGCTTACCTCCAAAGGAAATAGGAACAATGGGAGGACCATGCAAATAGATAATTTAATCTTGATATAAAGAATAATTTCCTACCAGTTAAGACTTACTCTAAGTCCATTGTTAGAAAGTGGAACAGAGGACTTCAAAAGGTAGTGGGTTCTCCCTCACTCGTGGTCTTAAAGCAAGACTGAATGATCACTTGTAGGGAGGGTTTTAGTATGCTTTATGGGAGGGGATCTTTTTCAATTTGAAACAGATGACCACTGAGGTACCTTCCAACTCTAAAATTATGTTAAACTGTTATTTGTCATTCCTTCATGTTTCCCTTATTCTGGGCTGATTTCCATCCATTGTTTGGCATTAACCTCCTCCAAATATCAATCTTTTTACTATCCTAGTCATTTGAAAGCTTAGCTTAATGTGATGGATCTATTGCTTTTGTGAACTCTTGGTACATGTTTTCTGCTTACTTTGTTAGATCTCAACGTGTATTCTCTGCATGGTCCCCTTGTCTTCAGATTTGTTGCTGACTTCAACAATATGAGGCAAGGACCTGACAACTATTGTCATGCACCATCTCATTTTTGTATTTGTATTCTCAGTGTCTGGTACAATGCTGGCACAAGGTAAGCACTTCATAATTTTTCACTCATTCATTCATTCATTTTTCATGTTGATCCAGATATCACCCAGCGATGTCACAGCAGGGTCTGTTTATTGGGTAGCTGGGACAAAATGACAAAGGAAATCTTTTCTATCAGTGAAACCAAGGGGAGTATATATTCTCTCCTGCTTTACCTAAAAATTCTCCACAGTCCAGTCATGAAAAAAAAAGCCAAAAGACTTCAGAAAATATTTGCGTACCTCTGCAAACCAGTATCAACTACAAGTTTTTTAAAGATGAGAAGAGGGCAACAAATGGGCAATGGTCCATGCAAAAGTTGCTTTGAGAGACATGCAGTTCAACAAGAATATTGCTCGACTGACAGAAGCATTTATCTCAGCAAATATTCCTCTTCATGCCTGACTCATTCAGCCATGAGAAGATGTACACAGGCAGCAATCTAAAAAGATATTGCACAGTTCCTTGTAACTCACCAGCTGCGAAAATTCCATCTACCTGCTCTCTGTGAAATACAAAAGGAAGCAAAAGAGAAAAAAATCAGAGAGAGTTGCCTACCTATCACATTTTCTCATATTTTCTGCCCATAGTGAAACTAAAGACAGGCAATTTTGTTCAAAATGCAACATAATTCTTCATTTTTTTCCCAGTGTTTAAGTCACTTAGCAAGTTTCATCTGCACTGTAGATATCTTTTTAAAAGACATATTAAAAAATATTTTACATACATTATCTCATTTAAACTTTGTGATACTTCTATGACTTAAGTACCTCAAGCATTTTTACCCACAGGCCCACAGTTAGCAAATATTAGAGGTAGGATTTGAAACTAGCTCTTGCCAGTTTCAAGGTCAGCATTCTTTCTATACAAAGTTGTCTCTGTATAAATTAATTCCATCCCTTTTTCTGGTGATTATTAACATATTCAACTGGACTTGCTATCAATAAGAAAAAAAATAAGATGATCTGGCAAAGGAATGTCCCAATGCTAAGCCTTTACCATTGAGAAAATTTCTGATTTCTGACCTTGGCATCAGATGATTTCTAGGAGGGTCTGCTTTAGGACGCACTGGATTCTGTTTATCAGGAATGACTTTGGTATTGGATTCAATAACGCTGTGAGTGAATCTGAAAATTCCTTCGGGTCCTGAAAGAAAGTAATAGAAGATTGCTGTTACTGGTACAGGCAGAACTGGAACCCCAACCCTACTGGGAATAGACCAGAATGCCTACATTAGCACTTGAGTTGTTGTCTGTTTGGGTCACAACAGTAGGCCTACTTTGTAAAATTTCTTGGAGGGTTAATGGAGGGTCAGCTTTCCTATTGCTTTAAAAAAAATGAAGATGGATAAACTAACTGAATATTGCAAGATACTGGGACATCATTCATCACAAACACATTAGCAGACATACAGCTCAGTGCCCAAAGTGGTCTTTTCTATTTCAGCCACAAATAAACATCTGTGAGACCATGATGCTTCATTCTGGTTTACTCACCCCCATGAGTAATCATCAAACTTTACTTTCAAAAGGCTTTTCATGTCAGAGTTATCTCACCCTTTCCCCATTTATATTGGCAAGTGAGTATTTGGACAATAGCTTTAATTAATATTTTCAAAGGCAATATTTTTCATAGGCAATAATACCATTTTGTTTTAAAAGCAGTATATGAGCTCAAAATCATCACAGGCCACAGAAGTGCTAACACCTAATAAACAACACTGCAAAAAAGAAAGAAATCCTCAGATAAGTTACTCCTCACAGAGTTATTTTCAGCATGTATTTCTGATTTAGGCATCTTTCTATTTCAGATGTATGGATCCAGAAATCTGAAGGGGCTTGTCCAATCAGTCCTATCTCAGTATAGCTGTGTATTTCATCTTTTTCAGATAGAAGTTGAGAATGGATAAGAAATAGTTTTAAATGTCTATTCCTCTTTTTTAAGTTTGAAAAAGAAGCAGAGTTTGTAGTTTACATATGAAGCCTATCAGAGCCTACATATGCTCTTCTGATGTAGTTTTAGCATTCAATTAGCAGTTGGCTTCAATATCTGTATCCATGGTAGTGAACTGCCTGTCTTTACCTCTGATGAATTTGTCTTTAAGGCATTCATTTGCAATGGGAGGTGGAAAAGATGTCTTAAGAAATAACTAGAACTCAATTAAGACTTAAAATGTGAAAACATACAATATGTTCTTTTCAAATAAAACAAACTAAGTAAGTATTCATTAAGATTTTACATAAGGGATTTGGTAGTACATTTCCTTTGGCTACGATGTGATCCAATTTTGAGATGTGAAAGTGATTTAAATCAAATGCCAGTTGTTAGGTCTCTGCAAAATTTTAGCAGTTTGACACTGTCACACAACTTTGCCTGTGCCAAATGACTTTGTCTTAGTTTTGCTCTGATTTCAGGCACCTGAAACTTTCCCTACTGAGCTGAATTTCCCTAAGTAGTTATGACTACAGATACACAGGTGGACAGGTAGGTAGTTCAAAAGTGGATGGATGGATGGATGAACCAATGGATGGTTGAGTGATTGGATGGATGGATGGCGTAGATAGATGGATTATTAATAGATTGCTATCCCAAGGAGGCATGTCTTGTACTTAGGCAGAGAATCACTGATGAACAGTGAATCTAACTTTCTAAACTAGAAGTATCAATTTACATAATTCATATACAGAGCTTAGCATAGTTCCTAGCACATAGTAGAAGTTTAATAAATGTTCACTGATTAGATTTCACTTAGTACATCATGGGATTTAAGACCTTCCCCTCCCATAATAGGCCTCAGGTGGAGTGCATTAAGGGAAACTTCTTTAAGGGAGGTTTGCTTGCTTGAAGGTTTTCACAACTTTTGTTAATTAGGCAACAAAGGATGAACACACACATGTAATTAGGCACTGAAACCAGAGAGTTGGGAGGCTTTCTGACCCTGAAGTGTATATATATTCTGAGGTGAGGTTTTGCTTTGGGGCTTACTCTTTGGGAGAAGGTTAATGTGCCAGATGAGACTCTAGGTAGTCATTAAGGAGCCACCCTATACAAACATCTCCAAGACCCCTCTCCCACCTTCCCCTTTGAAAATCCAGATGTTGGTGCTTCTTTCTCTGGTAACTATGTGTTTATGTAATGGTCAGACAATTGAAGCTGTCTACTGATCTGTGATATATGTATTGCTTAAGGTCAGACAGTTAGAAAACCTGTCTGTTGGTCTTTATTTCTCTGCTTGTATTTTCTCTTTTGGTGAATGTAATTCAAGTAGATTGTTGACTCCTCAAAAATTGCTTTCCTTTTAGAAAAGCAGATCCAAGAACCTGTGCCAGCAGGCCATCCTGAGTATGCTAGAGTGCTTGCTGTTATACTATCCCACTGGCATTTCCCATATCTGATTGTGTGCATGCCCAAGTCAGTTACATCTTGGCACAATATATAGACAATGAGCAAGATGTATTTATATGGTTAGTCCTCATGACTTCACAAGAGACATCCTATTTGCAAAATGAAAATATCACTTTTCCTTTTGGCCCTACTCTCTGTCACTCTGATGATTCTTTATAAGTCAACTTGGACTCAAACAAAAGCAGAGGTTTTTAACCTGGTTTCCATGGATCTCCTCTCCATCTTCTTTTCCCAGGGGGATAGATTATGGCAAGTCTGCAAATTTGGATGAGATTAAAAATTAGACTTATTTCAATACGATTGATTTCTTTTTAATCCTGAGTATTTTATTTTATGCATTTCAAAACATTATTCTGTGAAGAGGTACATAGGCTCCACCAGATTGCCAAAGGAGTCAATGACACACAAAAGATTAAGAAGCCCTTGACTAAACTGAACACCTAACGTGTATGAGAGGGAATAAAACAATTCAAAATCTGCCCGTAAGCACTTTCCATGCTGGATGTCAATGAAATATAGGATTTTTCTAGGCAGTAATCAATAATCAATAAGTATTTATTAAGTGCCAACTATGCCTGGAATCAGGAAGACTGTGAGTTCAAATCCAGCCTCAGAAACATTTTGTGTGACCTTGGGCAAGTCACTTAATTCCGTTTGCCCTCAGTTTCCTTGTCTGTAAAATGAGCTGGAGAAGGAAATGGCAAACTTCTATAGTATCTTTGCCAAGAAAATCCCAAATGGGGTCATGAAGAGTTGAACATGACAGAAACAACTAAAAAACAACAACAAATATACCAGGCGCTGTGTTAGGCATTGGAACTATAAGTATAATCTCAGTTATTTCCAGTTGTCTCAGCTATACAATAAGAAAGTGGGACAGGATGACCTGCCTCTTCTCGCTCCAAATCTATGATCCTAAGGACCTACCAAAATTCCATCATCATAAATTCTACTCAATTTGCTCAAAGCAATACACATTTACTGAATATCTACTGAGTATATGTAATATGGAACTGACTCGAATATTCACTGGTTAGAAAAGTGACTTTCTAAAAAAAACTGGAAAGATCTTTATCCATCCCATGGATGTAAGAGGCAAAAAAAACTGGAAAGACCTTTATCCATCCCATGGATGTAAGAGGCAAATTACTCTAAGATGTATAAATTCCCTAGAAAGCCAAAGGCAGCAGTTTTGTTTTGTTCTGTATTCAAAACGTCCTGTAATCACTGCAATCATTGTCATACTATGATGCCATATATTATGAGAGATAGTATAAGTGTAGATAACTAGATTTGTATTTATGAAGACCTAGGCTCAAATTCTACCTCTGACAATGGACTATGCTCGTCATTTCACCTTGCTGAATGTGTTTCTGCATCTATAAAATGGGGGCAAAAGTATTTTGTGGTAAGCTCAGATGAGCTAATCTGTTTAAAGCACTTCAGACACTTTAAAAAATATATAAATGTCAGTAATTATTGTAAATAGCCTGGCAATATTCTAGCATATATTCATTTGGGTGGGAGAGACTATTCCCAGAATAGGTCACTTTAGCCATGTTATTTATTCATTCACCAGTAATTGTGAAAGCAGGTGCAACCTAGAAATAACTCCTCTTCCCATTATTTAGCATTACTGATATAAGCAACAAAAAAAAGTAATATAAAGGAGGGTTCTACTGAGAGAAACTAGAAATGTTATCTTTCTACCATGCCATTTAAATCCCCCACCCAGTGTCAAAATTATGCAATGCAATCTGGTTTACTTCTGATACTCAGACAACTGACTATAGGTCTGGGCTACTGGTTTTATGTTTACTAATTCTAATGGATTAAACTCCTACCATTAAACGAATGCCTCATAAGAAGAAGAAAAAAACAGATTAGATAGATCACATATGGACACATGGCAAATTCTTTTACTTAGAACATTACAGTCAGTTCTCATCATCATGAATACTAATTAATGAACTTGGTCATTTTGCCAGAAACCCTTGTACATTCAGACTTGGTACACTCAGTACTGATCATGTAGCTCTTCATAAAGAAGGCTCAGCATTTATGTCAGTTTTGAAGTTTTGTCCCATCACATGAGGATATCCTCTCTTGGGTTCAGCAGATACAAACCATACATCTGTTCTCTGTTTACTTTGTTCAAGGGGCAGATCTATCACCTGTTTGACTTGGTTAATTTGTGATGTAAATAACACCAATCACTTGTGAAATTGCAAATTAAATAAAAAGTGAAAATGATCAAAATACAGGGATGTCAGCAAGAGGTGAAAAACTTACAAAGCCATACAAATGTGTGAGTATATACACATGAAAGAAGAGACAGGCAGATACAGACACAGACACAAAGCAACAGACTTGTGTTTGTCCTTCATTCTCGAAAAGGACCATGACATCAAGATGATGACATGACTGGCAGTTCACTTTGATTTGAGTGAGGGAGGGCTGTGCAAGGTCATCAGCCTCACTTTCTCCTCCAGAGCCATCTGGGTCCAGTGGCCTGATATTTATCAGGATGACTGGAGATGGTCCAGGATATAGTTGGAGACCCTGGCCATTTAGACTAAGGTCTTACCAGATTCTCATTTTGAGTGAGATACACCCATTCAGTGAATAGGCCTCTTTAAATAGTTACTCAAGGGATGCCACCTTTTCATAAAACATAAAGAAGAAAAAATCAAACTGGGAAGTGGAAACCCTCAGGGTTCCTGGGTAGAAGAGAAATAGTTACTATTTAGTATTTACATTCCTTCTGTGCTAGGTGGGCAGGGACAGAGAAACAGAGAGAAAGAGAGAGAGAGGAGAGAAAGAGGGAGGAAAAAAGAGGAGGTAGATGAGAGAAGGAGAAAAACAGGAGAGGGCAAGGGAAGAAGACAGATAAGAGAGAGGGAGGTAAGAGAAGACACAGAGGTGGGAAAGAGAGGGGAGAGACAGAAATCTACAGAAGTAAATGGAAATGCAGACTGTCAATCAATCAACAAACAATTATTCCACTAAGTGCTAAAGATACAAAGGATACAACATGCAGACAGCTACATACAAATAATATATTCAGGATAAATTGGGGATAAAAGTACATGTGGATGTAGATAAGTAATGGATAGAAGACCAGCCTCAGGATCAGGAAGTCCTGGGTACAAGTCCTGCCTCTGACAAATACTGTCCATGCCACCATGGATTAGTCACTTGCAAGTCAGTGCAGTTAACTGGATAAAGCTCTGGAGTTGAATTCAGGGGACCTAGATGTGAATCCTACCCCTGCCACTTAGTCCTTGTGTAACCTTAGGCAAATTAGGTAACCTTTCTAGGTTCCAGTTTCCATATTTCAGTTCTTAAAATGTGATAGTTGAGACATATAACTCTGAAGTTGCCAAATCCTAGAAGTTGAGAGTTGGAAAAGGCATCCACGGCCACCTGTACCTGAAAGAAATTCCTTCGCCAGCATACTCAACAAGGCTATACTTGAAAATCTCTTAAATACTTTAAGACTCAATACAATGTTCAAAACTGGGTCAGGTAAAAAGAGAATTCACAGGTACCACTACCTCCTTATTCTTGGAAGCTATAGTCCTCTTAAAGTAGCCCAAGATTTCATTTGCTTTTTTGTCACATCTTACCACGGATTGATTCATGTTGAGTTGGCAGTCCTCTGAAACCCCCCAATTTTTTTTAAACTCTAACCATACATCTCCCATCGTATACATGTGAAGTTAATTTTTTTTTAACCCATGTAAGACTTTCCATTTTCCTGTATTGAATTTCATCTTATTAGATTCTACCCAATACTCTAGCCTTTCAAAATCTTTTTAGATCCTAACTTCATCTTCCAGTGTGTTAGCTTTCCCTCCAAGCTTTGTGCATATGCAGATTTGATGAGTGTGCCATTTGGGATTTAATCTAAGCCATTGTTAAAAATGTTAAACAGCACAGGCCAAGCACAGATCCATGATTATGCCACTGGAGATCCCTAGCCACTGTGATATCCAGTCGTTAAATCCACCTAACCACTCAGCTCTGAATCTGTCTGATTGTACTATTATCTAGACTATCTCTCTCCCATTTTCTCCATAGGAATAATGTGAGTTATTTTATCTTTTCTTATCTTCATTACTAGTATAAACTTTAAAAACTTCAACATTCATAATCATTTCCATGTATAAAGAAGATCCGGAAAAAATTGCGTAAGAAGTCACAAATGTCGATTACATAAAGTATATTAGGGATTTTTTAAAGTACATATAACACAGTTTTTCGAAAACTGTCCTACTTGTCTGTCTCCTGCTCTCTTTTATGAATTTTTCAATGCTTCATTGACACACCTACCTTTTCTTTGTTATTCAGTATCACTTTCAGTACCTCTTATCTGCCCCATAGTTCACCCGAACTCAATGCAATACTTTGACAAAAGCTTTACTAAAAATCTAAACAAACTATATCTCTCATATTCCTCTGGTTTATTACTTTAGTTTACCTAAAAAGGAAATAATGTTAGTCTGATGTCAGGTATATTTACTCTTGGTAATCACTGCTTCTCGTATTAGATGTTCTCCAACTATCTAATAATCTTTTCCAGGTATAACCCTCAGTCACAATTAAGCTTGTGAAATTGATTATGATTTTAACTATATCATTATAACTATCATTTGAATTTAACCTCTCAATACCCTGGCAGCTCTTTAAGGTTATAAATTATACAATTGCTAAATCTGTATCAGTAAAAACCATTTCTCCAATAAGAGTTCCACACATTAAGCTTTTTGAATGTCCTGAATTTGTAGTAATTCTGTGCTTGGAAATATAGCTATCTAATAGGGTGTGTGTGTGTGTGTGTGTGTGTGCGTGTGTGTGTGTGTGTGTGTGTGTCCCTAATAAAGGGGGAAAAATAAAAACTCTAACAATAAGCTGGGGGAATGAGTCTGACCCTATGGTAGGACAGGTCACTTTCTCCTATGTGGCACCCAGAGTTGTTCCATATGCTCATGCCATAAGCAAAAGAACACACAAGGAAATGAATGGACAGAGTGAACCAGCAGTGTTCATGAGAAATAAGATTAGATCCATAAAATGAAGTCTTTAAAAACATAAGAAGACAGAGTTATAAATGATCGTCATTTGTGCCTAGCTGAAATAAGGCAGTGGAGTTTTAGGACTGCCAATTTCTCCTGTTTGATTTGGTTTGTTTTTTTTTTTATTGTTCCAATTAGATTGAGAGACCTAGACACACACACACACACACACACACACGCATGCACGCACGCACGCACACAGAAATTGTCTGCTACCTCTCGAGTCATCTATTTAGAGGCCATCTCTCATGGTCTCCCAAACAGGCTTAAGGTTTGAAGAGAGTTCTGAACATGTAGCTGCGCCAACCACCACGATGGTGCTGCTGAAGCTCCATTATATGTCAGGATCCAGTCACCACTCTCTTCTGCACTTCCTGCTCTCTTCACCTGTCAAGAGACTCAAAAGTCCTGATTAGCATCTTCTCTGCCCAAGGTGGGAAGAAACATAGCTTCAGTATCTTTGTGAGGGCTGTTACACAGGAATGAAAGCTCACTGGCCTCTAGATTTCATACTTTGTTCTCTTTCCCTTTTTTTGAAACTGGGACATTTGCCTTTCTCCAATCTTGTGGTACCTTTCCCATGATCTATGATCTTTCAAATACACCTGACAGCATCTCAGCAATCACACCTGCCAGTTCTTTCAATACCTGAGGAGGTAATTTGTTTGGGTCAGGTGATATGAATTCATCAAGGGCATCAGCGAATTCTCTTACCACCTTTTTACTTCTTTTTTTTCCATTTCTATTCTGTCATTTCCCATCCAAAGGTCATTCTCTTTGGCAGACAAAACAGAAGCAAAATGAGAAGTGAGCAATTCACATATCATTATCCCATACACTACAAGCAGAGATCTTACCTCCTCTTCAATCCTTTTTCTCCCAATATAGCTCTTTACAAAAAGAAAAAAAAACTTTTTTGTTATATTAACTTATTAAAGGTTATTTTTAAAAGGTTTCGTTGTCCTAACTCCTCTTCCCAGTCTCAGCTCATTCTGAGCTTTAGCATGCCAAGAATTATTTTTACAAGACTGCACCACACTCTTACACTGATCCTTACTTACCTGTCCTTGACCTTATTTCTCTCTTTTGTATACATCGTGCCCTCTGGGACACTTTGCCCACTTACATTCACAGAGGGGCAGCTGGTCTTATGGTTCCATGGAGAACCTTTGAGAGGCTACCCCTCACAAGGTACCTCTTGAGGGCTTCTATTTAACAATCAGCCCATGGGCTAATTAGTTCTTATTAAAAATAATTACTCAAATATTATAGTGAGAGCAGTTCGTATAAAACATTCATTTAGGGTGGAGGATCACTTTTCCACAGATACAACATCAGAATCTATGGAAAGAATGGGTGCAGATTTAAAGTATAGTGACAATGAGGCACACATGTAGGCTATATTTGTGGCAAAGCAACTTATATCTCTGGGTAACATTGGTTTCTGTTGGGTTGTTTTTTTTTTTAATCTGAGTCAGTTACTGAGTATCATGTACATTCAAATTTGTATGTTCAGATAAATCTTATCTTTCTTCCTTATTGGAATTCTTTCCTTTTGTGATTTCAAAAGACCCTGCTAGCTCTAGATTTATGATTATAAATATCATTTGAATTTAACCTCTCAATAACCTGGGAGCCCTTTAAGGTTATAAATTATACAATTGTTAAATCTGTATCAGTAAAAACCATTTCTCCAACAAGAGTTCCACACATTAATGAAATTACAAGTACAGATCAGAAGTGTGTATATACATACATACACATGTATGATTATGAATGCTATATATTTATAGATAAATTATACTTCTATATATTATATGCATGTGAATATCTGTATATAAATATAAATGCATGTGTCTATGTATATATAAAATATAAATATATAATACAATATAAATATACAATACAATATATATAAATATATAATATCACTCTCATGTATGCCTTACCTCTTAGAATATCTAGTTTTCTTCAAGGCTCATCTCAAGTGCTATCTCCTACATAAAGGCCAGTAGTAAGAACCTTTTGCCCCAGAGAATTACACTGTTATTTATTCAATATTTATTTTTTATATACTCTTTTCTGTACATCTTGCTTTCCCACAGTAATCTGCTGGAAGTTAGGAACTATTTCATCTTGTCATTTTGTTTGTGTGTGTGTGTGTACATATATGTAAATGTGCATATGCATATTTATATAGGTAAAGATATGCAACATCTCTGTAACATAATCTTAGATAGATGCCTAAGGCACTGAGAAATTAGGTAACTTATACACGGTCCCAAAACTAGGGTGTATCAGAGACACAACTTATACCCAAGATTTCCAGATTTGAAGGCCAGCCTTGATCCACTATGACATACTGCCTCTAACACACTCACTCAACACACACACACATGCCAAAATAAAAATAAAATACAGTACCTTAGATGACTCTTTATGAATAGCCTTGTACATTGTTTTGCCAAATCCATCCAACTCAAAAGCCATTTATTTAACATGCCAATAAATCTATGACTAAATGTACCCCACTGAATTTCCTTCCCCACATTATATTATTGATTCCCAAGTATAGTCATTCCTTTCCTAGACAAACATCAAGGTTACTCATGTTAACTGTCATGCCTGAAAATCTTCAATGACCCACTAGTGCTTCCCTTCTAATTCAATGAATGTTATATGGAGGGTTGTACAGCTGGGAATTTTACATTCCCTAAAATAATGCCAACCATCTGTCATAGGTAGGATGAGGAATAGCCACACTGAAGCCACACCACAGAAACTGAACCCAGCATCCATCTCCAAATCCATACAACCAGCAGAATGAAAGCTAAAGTAAATGAGGATGTAGAATGACTCACTTATTACCAGGCATGTCAATTTTAGGATAACACATCCATTTTATCCAACACAGTCATGATGGAAGCAAAAGTCAGATGGGCCTGTTTAATCTACAATATAGCAATAAGCACAACACAGTGATAACAGAAAAAACCTAAATAGCACCAGACAAGCAAAGTATTACAAAATAGCCTGCTGTTGTTTTGACGGGGTATGTTCAAACTGTTGCTAATTTTGTGGAGCAAAAAGTGGCTTTTCCTCCCTCTCTCGCTGCCATTTCTCTTTTAAATCTGGCTGTCGGTGAAATGATTGTATCGTCTCTATGTGCCAAGAAACCAAATACGATTTCCAACAAATTAGTTGAATAATAAAGAATGAAATGCTAGGGGAAAGGGCCATCATACCCTATTAGTCATTGGCCTGGACTCCATGGTTAGAAGAAAATGACACCAAGAAGCCTGTGGAACCCAGGCTGCTGAAGGTTGGAGGGCAGGTCCCATCAGCATCTTATCTTTGCAGGAAGCTGATTAATATTTAATTTCCAGATAGGCAAAGAAGTAGAGAATTGAGGCTGGGGAATAAAGAAAATAAGAAGCCTTCCTAATCTGAAATGACAGTGGAAAGAACATTGAATTCAAAATTAAAAGACCTTGAGTTTCAATCTCAGCCCTCTGATGTACAACCTGGCTAACTTTGAGCAAATCATCTAACTTGTCTGTTCCCTCAGTTTTCTCACCTAGGATGGACAGGTGACCTCTAAGGCCTCTTTGGCTCTAAAATCTATGACTAATATCATCTCTCCCCAACAGCTCTGCAGTGACTGTGGTTGATTTGTTTGGCAGTGAATAGTGCTAGACCTGTCAGAAAAAAACTGATTTCAAATCCAGTCTCAGACACTTACTTTCTGGGTGACCCAGGCCAAGTCACTTAACCCCTGTTTGCCTCACTTTTCCTCATCTGTAATATGGGAATAATAAAAGAACCTAATTCCCAAGGGTTGTTGTAAGGATAAAATGAGATGAGTAGCACAGTGCCTAGAGGGCAGCTAGGTGGCTCAATGGAGAAGGTGCTGGGCCTAGGGTCAGAAGGACCTGAGTTGAAATCTAGTCTTAAATGCTTACTAGTTATGTAACCTTAAGCAAGTCACTTAACCCTGGTTGCCTCATTTTCATCTGTAAAATGAGATGGATGAGGAAATGGCAAACCACTCCAACAATTTTGCCAAGAAAACTCCAAATGGGGTCACCAAGTGTCAGACATGACTAAAAATGACTGAATACCAATACCTAGCGCAATGCTTTGCACATAGTAAGTGCTATATACATGTTACTGTCATAATTGTAGTCATTCTTCTAACTTCTTTTTGAACAAGAGATATTAATAGATTGAGCAACAACAAATACAAATTCCAGAGTCTTAGGGTTGAAAAGACCCTTGAAGCTCTCTAGTTAGCCTGGTATATGGGCAGGAATCTCTAAAAACCTGATTATCTAGCCTGCACTTTAACATCGCCAGTGAAGGGAAACCAACCATCTCTTGGGGCAATCAAATGCACTTTGGGAAAATACTAACTGCTTTACTTTACACAAAAATAAAGCCTGTCTTTTTTTTAATGGGGAAGCAATCTTTAATTGTTTTAAATACCTAGATGTCAAATGAGAGATTGAAAAAAAAACCTATTTAGTTACTTCAATTATCTTCATGCATTTGCTCTGAAGAACTAGCCAAACATCAATTCTGTTTCATATTTTTCGCATGTCCCTCAGGAACAACTTGGGCTCCACTAGGTTGACCTAGATTGCTCTGATCTAGGACTTTACCTCACTTCCACGTCATTTCCAGACCATGCCATCTCCAGGCTGGCCTTCACCCATATTTCATCCCCTGTGGGAACTTGGACTCAGCCCTTGGAAACTCCTTGGCTTTAACCTCATCTTGTCCAGATTCAGGCTTTGCATACCTTATTTCAACTCTCATTATACTTACTATCCCCATTTAAAGCCTAGGGAGCTGAGGCTATAAGAAGTTGATTTATCTACAAACATATAACTCTAGGCTACAAAGGCAGAATTCAAACCCAACGATTCCTTTAATCTAGATATATACCTCTTCCCATTATTCTGTATTACCTCTGGAGCTAGTCTCCACATTAAAAAAAATTATCAAAAAGCATTTATTAAATGCTCATTGGACAGCTAGGTGGCACAGTAAATAAAGTGCCAGTCCTGGAGTCTTCTTCCTGAGTTCAAATCCAGCCTCAGACAGCTGTGTGACCCAGGGCAAGTCACTTAATCTCGTTTACCTTGGTTTCCTCATCTGTAAAGTGATATGGAGAAGGAGATGACAAACCACTCCAGTGTCTTTGCCAAGAAAATCCCAAATGGGGTCACAAAAAGTTGGCCACAACTGAAATGACTAAACAATGACAACAAAAACACTCATTACACTTCAGGCACTGTACTAGGTGCTAGGGTTACACAGTCAAAAATAAAATAACTCCTATCTTCCAGAAGGTCACACTGCACTGAGAGGACACCAGGCACACATATATAAAGTAAATATAAATATATAAATTAAATACAAAAATGTTTGTCTTACTGGTTTCCCATTCTCTTGCCTGACTCATTTGAAGTCTGCCTTTCTGCATCATCCCACCCTGACCAATCCTGGAAGGCACAAAGGCACTTATCTCTGTCCTCCATGAAATAACATGCAAGACCTTCATCCTCATTTTCCTCCCTACTACTAGCCAGAGGGTCCCAAAGTGATATACCCTGTGGAGGGGGGGTGCTGAAATGATCAGAGGAGGCAGTAGTACCCTTGGGTACAATTAGGGATCATTGAATAAAAATAAGGGCACAGTACAAACATAAGGAAAGAAGACAAGAAAATTTTGAAAAGCTATTCATGTATGTTTCATCTGTTGTGTAACAGAGTTAAAGTCATAGTGATTACATTGTTTTCCAAATAAACACACAAAATGTAAGTTATAATCAGTGGTCATCTAAGTCTTAATAAGCAAGTGTTGGCAGGAGAGCATGTCCTGTATTGTCAGGAAGTCCAGCATGCCTCTACAGGAATATGTGTGTGCAATGATTTGTTTACAATCTGATATTGAAGGTTACATGATGCAATATCTCATCATCAAAATTTCAATGCAGGAAAGAAACCACAAATTTACAATAAATTATTAAGTTTAAGAAGTATCATTTTCTTTACAAAAAAGTTTATATTTATAGCAGCTCTTTTTTGTGGTGGCAAAAAATTGGAAACTGAGGGAATGTCCATCAATTGGTGAATGACTGGACAAGTTGTGGTGTATGAATAAAATGGAATTCTATTGTGTTATAAGAAACAATGCGCAGGTAGACTTCAGAAAAACCTGGAAAGACTTAACATGAACTGATGCTGAGTGAAGTGAGCAGAACCAGGAGAACATTGTACAGAGTAACAGCAACACTCTGTGATGAATGACTGATAAACTTAGCTCTTCTCAGCAATGCAAGGATCTAACCCAAACCCAAGACTCATGATAGAAGGTGCTATTCATATCCATATAACAGTTTTACAGGGTTAAAGAAAGATTTCCATGGGTACACTAACTTTTTTTAACGGTGGCAATAGGCCAAATAAGTTTGGGAACCTCTGTGCTAGACCAAATAGAGTTCTCCAGATCCAGCCTACACCTGTTTTCCACCTCCTGCTCTGAGGTCTATAATCTAATTAGCACTACAAGTGACCTCAGAAAATTGTGTCAGTTTTCTGCTTTCTTATTCTGCTACTTCGCTTTGTGAGTGCTTGGCATGTAGTAAGTATTTAACAAAGCTTTTCACAGTACTCTTTCTTCTAGGTTTTGGAGCCAAGAAGAACAAGTCCCTGTTCTATATGATAAGCCATCAAGTCCTTGAGAGGAGCTATCATACATCCCTTCTCTTTTCTTCTCCAAGCCAAATATTCCCAGTATGGAATTGAATACCCTCATCATTCTTTTTTCCTTCCTTGGGATGTTTTCCAAGGACAGATAACTCAGGTCCACAGATGACATCAAGAGTCACAAGAAGAAATGACCAGTGGTGGATGGAGATTTCCTGCTGGGAGATTTCAAGTTTATGATTTATTGGTATCATTAACAAGAAAGACTCTTTTTATGGTGTGTTGGGAAAGCTCTGAAGGTTAATCCCATATGTAGAAGAAATACTGTTCTTGACTCTCAAAAAGGATAATTAGGAGTAATTGGTAGAAATCATGAGAGTCAAATTTCAGTTTGGTGATATTAGAAAGTCTTCTTAACAATCCAAAAGTGAAGCAAGCTGTCTTGGGAAGTGTTCATCAAAAGTCTGCAAACTGAGGTTAGAGGACTGCCTATGCAGTATGTTATATTAGATATTGTTTTATATATACATATATGTATATATATAATATGGTTGATTGGTTGGTTGGTTGGTTGTTGTTCTTCATTCTCGAAGAAGATCAAAATGACATTACCATAATAAAGTGAAGTTTCAGTGTGTCCAACTGTGGCCATTCAGACCAATACAAGCTCAGAATGCTCTATCACAGATTGGGTACAGATAGTCCGTGTGAATATTTGGGGTGGTAACTCCAAATTTGCTCCTCCTACATTTCCTTTGTGTTATCTCAATTCTGCTTTGCTCCTAGAGCACAGCACCTTTTCTGATGTGGGCATGCCATGCTGAGCTGTCCTGTGCCAGCGTCTCCCATGTCACACAGTCAAATCCAAAGTTCTTGAGAGTGTCCTTGTATCACTTCTTCTGACCATCATGTGATCACCTGTCCTGTGTAAGTCTCCATAAAATAGTCTTTTTTGGCAAGCATACATTTTGCATTCAAATAACACAGCCTGCCCATCAGAGTTGCGCTCTCTGAAGCACAGTTTTAATGCTTGGCAGCTCAGCTACAGCAAGGACTTCAGTGTCTGGTACCTTATCCGTCCAGGTGATCCTCAAAATCTTCCTAAGACAGTTCAAATGGAAGCAATTCAGTTTCCTGGCATGGCCCTGGTAGACTGTCCATGTTTCATAGGCATACAAGAATGAGCTCACCACAATGGCTCTGTAGACCTTTGATTTGGTAGATAGTCTTATACCTCTTCTCTCCCAAACTTTTCTCAGAGCCTCCCAAACACTGAGCTAGCTCTGGAAATGCATGAATCAACCTCATGGTCAATATGCACATCCCTGGAAAGTGCACTACCTAGGTGAGTGAACTTATCCATAGCATTCAAAACTTGTCCATTTGCTGTAATTGATGATTCCACATATGGATGGTGTGGTGGTGACTGATGGAGCATATGTTTTCTTGGTGTTAATTAGTAGGCCATAATTACCACAGGCAGCAGAGAACTTATCCATACTTTGTTGCATCTCAGTTTCAGAGGCTACATTGAGTGCACAATCATCTGCAAACAGAAAATCATGCACCAACACTCTCTCTACTTTGCTCTTGGCTTGTAGCCTTTTCAAATTGAAGAACTTACCATCAGTACAGTAGTTGACCTTGATGCCTTGTTCATCCTCGCTGAAAGCATTTAACAACATAGCTGAAAACATCCTGCTAAAAAGCATGGGAGCAAGTACACAGCAATGTTTCACTCTGTTGGTGACTAGGAAGGCCCAAGAGCATTGTCCACTATCCAGAACCTAGGCAAACATGCCATCATGAAATTGATGTACAATTTTGACGAACTTCTCTGGGTAACCAAATTTTGACATAATTTTCCATAAGCCCTCATGACTAACAGAGTCAAAGGCCTTGGTCAGATCTGCAGATGTTGTACAAAGTTCTACCTCTGGCATTTCTCCTGGAGTTGTCAGGCAGCAAAATTGACTGTCCCTTGGCCCTTTCTGAAGCCACATTGACTCTCGGGTATATGACCATCTTGCTGTCAGGCAGCAAAATTGACTATCCCTTGGCCCTTTCTGAAGCCACATTGACTCTCGGGTATATGACCATCTTCCAGGTGAAGGATCAGCCTATTAAGGAGAATTCTAGCAAGAATTCTGCAATGACTAAAGAGAGACCCCCCTGTGATTGTCAAGGGCAATTTATCCCTTTACATTTATAGAGATGGACAATGGAGACATCCTTGAACTCCTGGG
>CM053772.1:115075977-115110353 GCA_028658325.1 Potorous gilbertii | reverse complement strand
GATATGGCCTATATTGAATTGCCTGCCTTCCCAAAGGGAATGAATGGGTGGGGAGGGAGGGATGGGGAGAAGTTGGAACTCAAAGTTTTAGGAACAACTGTTGAGTATTTTTCTTGCTACTAGGAAATAAGAAATACAGGTAATGGGGAATAGAAAGTTATCTGGCCCTACAGGACAAAAGAGAAGATGGGGACAAGGGAAGGGAGGGATGAAAGAAGAGAGGGCAGACTGGTGATAGGGGTCATTAGAATGCTGGGTGTATTGGGGTGGGGGAGGGGACAAATGGGGAGAAAATTTGGAACCCAAAATTTTGTGAAAATGAAAAAAATAAGAAAAAAAGACATGACTGAAATGACTGGACAACCACAAAATCACAGAGATGAAGGTACTGTCCTGGAGCTAACCAGCCATTGAGGTCAGTAACTGTAAGATACCTAAGGTGGTCAGAAAAGGATTCAAAGAAGATGAAGGGAAGTTATCTCAAGAGGCTGAGAGTCAGGGTCTTTACTCATCATGATGTCATGCAATCCCTACAGACTCCAGCATCTGGTTCCTCTGCTCCACCCCAGCCCCTACAAAGGTTTAACAGCTACCACTCACTGTTGCTGTTGTAGTTAATGCTGAAATGTCTGGCCAAGTCCCTGGTCGTTCTAGCAAACTGTAATGGACTCAGCTAAGATGGATGAAATTGTCTCCCTTTTCTTTCCTCCTGGTTTTCAGTTGGGAAGTTTGTAGCTCCAGTAACCAAGCAACTCCTTCAAGATACTCCCTCTCTAAGAAGGAAAAAAACAGAGAAAACAACTGTTTCAGGAATCAGAAACAGAGCATTGCTTCTCTGATTTTTAGTGAAATGTACTAGCAAGCCTTTCAAGCTCCCCACACTTTTAGTCCATTTCTTCATGCTATTATTTATAACTATACTACATAGTTTAGAGCTATCTCAAGCAAATCATTTGTCAATCTTTAGGGGCAAGTAGGTTGCACAGTGGATAGAGTGCCCAGTCTGAAGTCAGGAAGAGTCATCTTCCCAAGTTCAAATCTAGCCTCAAACATTTACTAGCTATGTGACTCCGGGCAAGCCACTTAACTTGTGTTTGCCTTAATCCACTGGAGAAGAAAATAGCAAACCACTCCGGTATCTTTACCAAGAAAACCCCATGGACAGTATGGACCATGGGGTCATGAAAAGTCAGAAATGACTAACGCCCAAACAGCAATGAATGATGTAATGAGAACTGCCATTGTGGATCTGATTCTAATCAAAAAGTAAGAACTGCTTAAAAGTCAATGCTACATTAGAATTCATGATAAAGAGGAAACACCAAACATAAATTCTATCCTAGATTTTAAGAGTGGTTTTTCATTTAAAGGTAGGATACATAGGATCCCATAACCTGAAACCCTAAAATGGAAGTCTAAACAATACTAATCAGAACTTGAGTGAGTATACCTAAAGACTCCCCTAGATTGTATAAATACAACCAGAGTGTTCATTGCTGCTTTGGGATTTCTCTCATGTTCTCCAGCCATGTGACTGTGAGAATATGTTTCCCACCCAGAATGGGATCTTTTGTCACGACAATTCAAGTTATAGGATAACTATGTGCAAATGACTTCTAGATCATTTTATGTGAAGATAAGTAGAAAGAAATATTTAGGTAGGAGAATACTTGAGGGATGAATGAAAGACAAGAAAGGATAGCCTCAAGTATTTCGAGGACCGTTACTTGGAAAAGAAACTCAAATTATTCTCCTTGGTTCCAAAAGCAGAAGAAAGCATACGGTAGTGGTCAGGCTAGGGAATCTCTCCTCTTCACAAAGAAAATATTGCAGCAAGGGGTGTCCCTTTGTGTTCGGTTATCAAAAGAAGGTATAACACATTGGAAGACATCAGAAGACCCTCTACCGACCTGAAATGTTTCAATGCAGATGGCACTTCCCACTAAAATGCTAGCAAACTATGGATCCACATAAAATGGACCTGAGATATAAATACATTCACTATATACCAGAATTTTTGCATAATGAAATTGTAAAAATACATAGCCTGGCACAGGTAAAAGTTTCATACTGCTTTTTGTCAACAGTACTCTCAGCTCCATGTAACAACATATTACACATCAGTGCAAAGCAATCACAAAAAAATAGTAAACTACAACTCTTAGACTAGATTAGATGAAATAAGAGATGAAATTGAGGAGCTACTAAAATCTACAACTACATCATACCTCTCTGCCAACTTTGTGATCTGCATAAAAAATCCATCATCTAATTCTTCCAGATGGCTTTGTGTTCTGTGTCATTTTTGTTTCTTCCCACAAGAAGCGGGCATTCAAGAAGTAATGGCTTTGAATTCCTCTTTCAGGCAGTGTTCCAGGTTGTATAATTGATGGGAGTAGGGGGAACAGGGAAGGGAAAAGGAGAGACACTGCCTTAGCTCTTGTGAGTATTGTCCAAGAGGTACAAGAGGAAAGGTGAAGTGGGACCTCAGGAGCTGAGTTCTTCCTCCACAGATGTCTCTCTTTTTGACTGCTACTATTTATTTCTCCTGAGCTGGCTAATCAAGGTGCGCAGCTGGTTCTCTAGGTCAATCACCAGACATTTTCCACATGGTGTCAGCTTCTCCCCACCCAATGACCAAGGCCTTTCAGTTCTTCACAAGTTGATTAAAGAGCCTCCTCCATAGCAAGAAGAGAAATAAAGAGATGCAACTTATGGTTCTTTTACATGGGCCAAAGTCTGAAATGTGTATACATTTTACAAGGGGAACTTCAAAGGCTGAAAGGGTCACATTCTTACATCTTACTGCCTGTGTTACCTATCCCTTATAGTATAATTTCATCAGTTGAGTTGGTGGTGAACTAAATTGATCCAGAAGTCCTTTGATCAACACACACACACACACACACACACACACACACACACACACATTAACCCATTATCAAATGAGATGTTTGTATAGCACTTAGCACAGTGCTTGCACATAGTAGGTACTTCATAAATGCCTGTTACTTTCCCTTCACCCTTCCCCCAACACAGTGAGCACAAATTCACAAAAGAAAGACTAAATGTTACCAGCTCTAGTTGCCTAGCTAGTGGTTCTACATTCCAAAAGAGCATAGAATGTAGAGAGCCCTTTCCAATTCTGATAAGTGAATGAGAGAAGACAGACCAAATCTACTCCCGCTCATGTGGAGGCTTCAGTTCAGAGACCCATAGTGGTAGAAGAAAGATTAGACAAAAAGAGAAAGAAGGAACAGCAATCCTTACATAATGTCCAGACATAAGACCACTCAAGTAAAGATCCAGCAGACAAGAGCAGAGAGGGGAAATCCAGCCCAAAAAGAATAGGTGGTTCCATGCTTCTATTGTAGGACTTAAGAGGAAATAGATCTATGAGAGAAAGTTACAAAATGTCTCCTATTCCAAAGTGTGAATATTTTGCTAACCTGTATTTGAAAGCATGTTCTGCCAAAAATATATCTGGGTCCTTTAGGAGGTGGTGTACATATTATCTCCATTTTAAATATGAAGAAACTGAGGAAAAGAGAAGTCAAGTGACTTGCCCATATTCACATAGCTAGGAAGTATAAGAAGTGAGATTTGAAGAAGGACCTCCTAACTCCAAATCTATAGGCAGAAATAAAGTATTCCCTATTAAAATTGTGTTGCTGTTGTTATTGTGTTCATCCTTCATTTTCAAAGAAGGCCATGACATCAGGGAAATGATGACATGACTTGCACTGGACTTTGTTTTGAGTGAGGGAGGTCTGTGCAAGGTCACCAACCTTACTTTCTCCTCCTGAGCCATCTGGATCCAGTGACCAGATATTCATCAGGATGACTGGAGACAGCTCAGGATGCATGCAGTGTGTGACCTTGGCCTTTTCAGGTATTCATTTAGAGGGAGGTAATACCCATTGAGTGAATAAGTCTCTTTAAGAAGTAGTCAGGGAATTGCCATTTTAATGAGCAAAAGAAAAAAATAGCTAAATCAAGCTGGGAGGGAAAGAGAAATTGTTACTATTGATAATCACACTAAACCAATCATTAAGTGGTACTTGGGAATTGAAAATGAAAAGCATTTTCACTAGAGGCCTTTCCATGGACTCAGCCTAAAACTGAGGCCAAGAGCGCATAATGAACATTGTATGTGCACCCACAAGTGTCCAAGAACAGAAGTGACAAGTCATTCAGAAGCCTTAGAGTCCAAACCCTTTATGTAATTCTAAAGGAAACTGAGTCCTAGAAAGCTGGATAGCTCAGTGTAAGATCACTAATAAGATAATCCTAGAGGAATGAGTGGGACCCATTAGTACATTGGCCAAATGTGTATTACAATGCATTTCTCAAGCTCTTTAGAAAATAAAATGTCTAGAGGGATGGAAAATGGGCCATGCAAGTTTTTATGGAAAGTGAAAAGAGAGAGAATAAGAAAGAACCAGAATACAGTAGGCCACTGGAGAGGACCTTATCTTTTGAGGCCTTAGCCAGGTAACATGAGAATTTTGAGCCTGGGATGGGTGAAAGAAGGGGCCACAAAGTGAATAAAGGATATAAAAGAAGGTATTAAAGTGAAATGCTTGCCTACTCTAATTTAAATTCCTGAAGCTTCAACTAGTTGTACAACTACTAGATATTCGACAGAGGTTCCTGAAGGAGAACATCAGTGCTTCCCCAATGCCTAGCAAATAAAATTAAAACTCCTCAGACTGGCATTCAAGGCTCTCCAAAAGCTGTATCAGTCTTATCTTACACTACTCTCATCCATGTACTCTGTGCTCCAGCCAAACTAGAGTTTTCTCTTTTTTCCAACTAGATTTTCTCACCTCCTGCCCTTTTCTTGGACTGTGCCCTCTTGTCTAAAATGCACTCTCTCCCTTTTTTAACTAGCTGAATCTTATTTCTCCTTTAAAGACCAACTCAAATATCACTTTGTCCAATAAGTACCTACCCTGATGACCTTTCTGAGTAACAAAAACAATTTGTCCTTAGATCATATTTAGCACTTAATTTAATTGTGTTTTGGTTTCCTATTTATTTGATTTTTTCCCTTTACTAGATTATAAGATCCAGGAAGGGTAAGGATGTGACATTAATGCTTCTCTCTACAATGTCTAGCACTGTGTTATATATGCAGTAAGTAATAAACAAATGTTGAATTTTCAAGTAAATTGAAAGGAGATCCCTGTCCCACCCAAACTTTCATGCTTAAGTTAATACATACATAAAGAAGGTAGAAAATTGAAGTCATGATGACTGTTTACACTTCAATTCACCATTTAAAGAAGTGTTGAAGTCACTGAGTAAGGAATATTTTTTGTAATTTGGTACAGTAATTCAATTTAAATGCTTTGAAAGTCTATCAGGGGACATGGATAAATAATACAACTTTCTGAGGAAGAGGTTGTTCATTTGAGATCCATGAGCCCACTAAGGGATCTGTAGGTAGAGTTTCCAAGGCCTGAACTTGGACAGTAACTCTGAACTGAAAATTCCTTCAACTACCTGATTCTAAGAAGGGATGCTTATGTATCATTAGACTGCCAAGGTGAGGGATCATGACTAAAAAAAAGCTTGATCCCACTATTCTAAGGTAATCTTCCTTCCCCATTTCTTCTGTACTTCTAAGTTTAGCCATATACAAAGAGGTAACAAGATAAGAACATGGGTAATATAGGCCTAAAATTATTCAATAAACCTCCATGCCTATGCTATTTGGAAAGCTATGCACTGGGCCATTATATTATTAGTCTAAATGATATTTAAGTCATAAAACTTAGCCTTAGTGTCACAGGAAACCACAAAATCCTTTTTATATTTGTATTTTAATAAATAATACATGAAATGAAACATAGAGGTGATTTTTCAAAGAATGAGACCTTAATTGAGTTAAAGCACTATTAGGTAACCGAGAATCTCAGCTCCAAAACCTGGTTCAGCACTTTGAATATGCACACGCCTCACAGTAAGTATGTAGAAGACACATATGGTGCTGTGGTATGCAAAATCAGTTGGTATACTGGCACTATTAATTAAATACCAAGCATATTTACACAGTTATATCAATAATCCAGAGTTTAACATTTTCCCAGCTGTGTATTTATTTGGATAGTTGCAATTTAGAAGTGCCACTTTAGAATTATTAGTGAATTCTCTTTTCCTGGTCTCATTATTGTAAAATGTTCATTGGAGGCATTTTTCATTTAACTACAGCATGATCTTTTTAGATAAAAGAAATGAAAATGAAAAGATAAAAAGCTATAGCATTTCAGGGTAAATTAAAGACCTTGACTTGAATCCACAAAGCACAAAAAATTGCATTCAAAATGAAAATGGAATATCTCAAATGATGAAATAAAACTCCTCTAGCAGCTTGATGAAATGGAGAAAATATTGGATTGAAAGCAGGAGCCCTCAGTCTTTACCAATGCTTTTGTGTATAACCCAATAAAGACCCTCAATCTTCCTCTGCTCAAAGTTGCCTATATATTTGATTGGGATTAAATGCCCCTTCTCTAGTTATTTTCTAAAGCTGAAATTAATAACTTAATCAGGATAACAAAGTCACAGAAATGTGCTATTCACATCTACAGAACAATCATTCATCATTGATTATTTATGAATGTACCACAGGTTACAAGAAAATAAAAGCTTAGCATTGTTTGTCAAATTACAGTAGGTAAATTCAGATATCAGTCCTTTGTGTTTCCTAAGGAAGAGAAAGAAAAGAAAACTGTTTGCTCTGGAAACCCTCGTTCTAACACTGCTAAATCATTAGCACACTAATGATGTCAAGGTCAGAGTCTACGTTGTCTTGCAAATCTAATTTGTACTCCTAATTCCTTAAACAACATCTGGGGAGATTTTAATTAACATGTTTACTTTCAGTGTCAGCTGAGGGACCAACTAATGGGTTACCTTAGTAGAGACTGTAAGCTAACCTTTCACTGAAAGATGATCCATTTGAGCTATATACTTTTAAGGTAAAATATAAGAATTCTGTAATAGCCACTGAGCTTTTGTGTGTCTGTCTCTGTGTGTGTTCACCTTGCATAGATACAGATAAATAGGTTAGTATTCACTGATAATTTCTTGGTAAGACTAACATCTGCCACGTAGACTAGTCATTTTCTCCTTAAAAGGCTTTGAAAGTATTCTATAGATTAAAATTGATACCCAGTGACATCTTTCTAATGGTCTAAAGACAAAAGTTAACCCTTTCAAAGTCAGGCAAAGTTCTCCCTCAAATCTGGTCAGTGAACCAACATGGCCATCATAGAAATACAGAGATTATGCTCACCTGAATCAATGCTGTGTATTTGCTGAATATCCTTTTCAAGCTATGACTAAGTCTTTTGTTAACTCTTATCTACAAGTGTTTCATTTCATTCTTATTTCTGAACCTGAAATAAGACCAGCCTAAATCATGCTCAGCCTACAACCATCATTTCTTAAATTAATTATTTTTCCTAAGCATTTTATATCCTCACTCTTTTACATATCTTGATAATCTTTCCCTCAATACCCCTAAATCACTTTTGCCACAGATATTCTCTGTATATCCTTGGTCAAGAATCTACACTTGTCATGTAATTTTCTTTTGCCTTATGCAACACAATGAGGACTGTGATATTAGGGTCCAAATATGGCATTGCTCCCATTGGGGGGGGGTGGCTACTGTCTTTGAGGGAGAAAATAATCTGCTGAGAAATCTTAATAGATCATTTACACTTTTCATCTATCTTTTTTGCCTCCTTCCAGTTTCATATTTAAATGCTTTCAGGATGACTTGTCTTCATTGGGTATCTGGTCAAGCTTTCTGTAAACTTGTTTTCCTTTTGAGTGGTTCTTATTATTTTATGAGATAATACTGTCCTCTTATAAATTAGTGTTGCCCTTAATTCATATCTCCTCAATTGGTAAAAACATGAAGTATTTTCTGATTAACATGGTTCCTAGGATTTTTTATATATCTTTACTATGACAGTAGGTCCATGCATTTAAATAGATTATGTTGGAACTGTTTTAATTGCAAACCACAGTTTTTCAGGGAAAGTAGTACTTTCAAGTGGGTATTAATTTTGATCTTTTCTTTAAGAAGTCAGTGGTTTGACTATACACACACAACTAATTTCAAATGATACTTAGACATTGGTAGCCAGTTATTTTCTATTATGACATGATTATTTTAATTTTGAGGATGTTGTTCACAGCTCACCACATCCAAACCTCCAGACTCTCTTTCTTTAAGAAAAATGTCTCACACTGGATTTGAACTCAAGAAGAGAAGTCTTCCTGACTCCAGGCCAGGCACAGCACACACTGCACCCTTACCTGCCCTAGAGTAATCAATGAGGAACTTCAAAAAAGAAAGGGAGTAAAATATTTTGTCAAGGAAAAATATAATAGTAAAAGAACATGGGCTGGTTACATGAAGAGTGTGAGGGATGCCAATGGACAACCAGAGAGCTCCATTATAACTTTGCAGTATCAGGACAAAGTGAGGAAGACCTCCATCACATTGGGTGGACCCCATGGCAAATTTATGGGAAAAAAAATGGACAAGATTTGTATAGGATGGTCAGGTATAGGATGAATTCTGCATTATTGGACGGAACTCTCAAATCAATGAGAACTCAATAACATTCGATTATTCAACTATTAAATATTCAATGTGTACAACAAATACCAATTAGCCAACAACCAAGCCAAACCTGAAAAAACTACAACCAAAATCCAAATTTGAACCATTAACATCTTAACTAAATATGGAAGGAAAAATAATTTTATACTGTAACATATTTAACCAAATAAATCTGAAAAAAATTTAAGCCTCAGAGGAGTAACTCATGAGCAAAATGAGAGAGAATGATAATGCTGATTTCCTATTTCTGTAAACCTTCCAAAGTGGAGCAAACATGATCCTGAATCTTTGCTCCTAAAAGCTAAAAATAGCTACTTTTTGGAGAGTGAATCTATAGATCATCACCAGAACAAAATAATGCACTTGAAACCACAAGGTATGAAGTGGTTAAATTTCAGAATTTCAGTGTCAAAAATAGCTGTTGATTGTTTGCTTAGGAAAGATGGATGGGTGTGAGGCTTCTGCATAAACTATAAACCTTTGACTTCTTCCTTTTCATTCTCTTGAATCATTTTCACTATCTTATTTAATATATGCCTTTAAAAAAATAACTGAGAATTAAAATTTACCTTGATTTCATTGGGAGTGTCTTATCAAGCTATTGCTGGTTTTTGTTTTGCAGAACTTTTCTGCCCCCTCGTTCTCTATAACCAGATAATGATTTGTTAGCATCAGTTACCTTCCTGATGGCCTTTTTGAAAGTGATTGGAATAATTGTTACAACATAATATGAGATATAAAGATGTGAAACATTAAGTAATGGAATAAGGTTTAAATTACAACTTCAAGACAAGAAAGGGGAGACCACAAAGGAACCAAACAAAAAAAGAGGTAAAGTATCTTGTCCAAGATCTCTCAGCAAAAGAAGTGGTAGAATATCCTGATCTCTTGTTGCTAGGTTCAATTTATTTACATTTGAAATCTGTAAGAAACATAAAAGTAACCACAGGCACAAATCCAGTTATACTCCTTCAGGATGGAATATTTTTTTAGCGCACTCACACCACCATAACCCTGGTGAAGATATGTCAGGAGCACTTCAGCAATTTAGCCCAAACAACTTCTACCATTATAAATGACGACCTACAAAATGTCAACAATCTGACATCCTAATAGAACTTTTGATGAAGTCAGTACTGGAAATCAGAGCTCGTGGAATAAAATGTACTCAAGCAAAATAGAGAATCTGCAATGATTTTCAACTAGGGAAAAGAGAACTGATTTAAAGATATATTTTGGCTTTTTCCTCATTTCAATATATGAAGCATTGAAGAAAGGCATGGAACTTTAAGGATATCACTGACTCTTTTTTAAGAGGCATGGAGAGATAAATAATCAACAGTTTTTGTGACCTATTCCTGTTTTCAATCTCTTTCCAGATTCTAGTCAGAGTTTCTCTGAACCATAATGTGTATTAGACTGAAATACTTAACCCAAGTATCTCATTGTGGTTTAAAATAGTTCCTCTCTTGGCTGGTACAAAAAAGTTATAGAGCAGAACCTTTGAAACATTGCCCTGAAATTCAGCTTTAAGCCATGCAATGTAACTATAAGTTATTGAGCGATAATTACGTCTGGCCAATCAAAATGATCTATATGGTTTGTTTGGGGTTTTTTTGTAAGAAGAGAAGGCTCTGAAGTTTCAGCCCAAAGGTCCTTGACTAGACTCTCTGGCATGTACTAAAGCAGAGTCATGTTGTAAAGGGATTGTGTTTCATTCTTCTCTTGCCTAGAAGAAGAGGTTCTCCTGAAAGATTAGAACTAGATGCATATGAAGATACCAAGATAAGGAGCAGAGGTTGAGGGAAAAAGCAAGTATTGGAGTGAGGAGACAACTAGATAGAGAGTTCTCACTGCCACCAAGGCTGTAGCCATTAAAACAATACCTGAAGAGACAAGACAGATTACAAAGTTCATTTGCTAAAAATACTTCATCCCTTGTCTTCTCTCTCTCTCTCTCTCTCTCTCTCTCTCTCTCTCTCTCTCTCTCTCTCTCTCTCTCTCTCCACCTCTCTCCCTCTCTCTAGGAAACTGGCCTCCCTCTTTTCATTGAAGAAACTACGAATATAGAATGTCACATAAGCTTTCACACATGGTTGATATGTCAGATAGTTTTGCTTGTTTGGGGCTTTTGTTGTATAGGGAAAGTCTCATTGAGTAGTGGCTAAAAAGTGTATTTTCGGGAATGGTTGATATAAAATAATCACTAGTAATTTTTTTTAAGTTAGGTTTTCCTACTTGTTATTTATAGAGTGTAGAAATTCATCTTCTAGCCAATCTTGTGTAGTGAAAAACGATGTTATTGAAAAATGGCTCAGAATTATGTGCCTGAATCAATCATAACCCAATACCCAATATAAACATAAAACTTCACACAAACTTTTTTCTCCTCTTATGCTCCTATACTCAAGTCAACCCCCTTCTACTTTCAGACTGTGTGCTTTTAGTTTCCATGATGTTATATCATTCTCCTAGGGGCCTCCTTCTGCTTCTTTTCCACATGTTTATGAAAGTTCCTCTTGTGTTTCATTTCACCCACTGTAAATGTAAAATCCCTGATGGGTCTGGCTGTTGCATGATCACCAGAGCTTGATTAGTGGGGGTGGAATAGCAGAAGTAATTCATTTGGTTGCTTGCTGGGCAGGATGAACTGATGATTCACAAACCTGCTCCTTCACTGACTTGTCTAAAAATACTCCTCAACCACAGGAGGCAATTTTCTTCCTTCCAGAAGTGACATTCCATACCCTGCTTTGTTTCCTTTATTTTTTTAAATCAAATTTATTTTCGGTTAACAAGCATTTATTTTCCTCCGCATACTCCCTATTATGAATCAGAGAAAAAGAAAAAAAAAACCTGGTTACAAATTTGCCTCATCAAGCAAATTATTTCTTACCTAGCCTTAATCCTTGAGTGGGCATTGCCTCAGTCAAACTGAGACCTGTTAAAGACTTTAATTTGAAAAGGAAAAGGTCTCCCACTACATTCGGGGCCTCTCCAGTTATACTGATCTATATCTGGCCACGGCAACTAGATAGCTCTGGAGGAGAAAATGAGGCTGGTGACTTTGAACAGCCCTTCCTCACTTAAATTCAATTCACTTGCATGGCATGACCTCGCCTTCCTGACATCATGGTCCTCTTCTAGAATGAAGGACAAGTAACAACTTTTTCACTAATAATCCCCACAAGAAATTGATCTCCATCTCCTTAGCTATTAAAATTCATAGACTTTTAGAGCTAGAAAGGGCCTTGAGTTCATGTCCTTCTTTTTACCAAAGAGGAAATTTGAATCCCAAAAAGTTTAAGTGGACTTGACCAAGGTGACATTGCTGAGCCAGGACTATATTTCTTAACCCTCACTCCACTGTTCTTTCCACTACATTATACTGCTTTCCTGGATGAGGGAAGGATCATTAATAAAGCAAGATTAAAATTTCACATAATCTATAATGCAGTATTCAAATATTAATATAACTCCATTCAGGGGAAAATTGATACTTACTTCCCATTAATCATAAGCTACTGTCAAAAACCTAAACTGAAATTATAATAACCAACTAGCCTGGCAAGAAAATTATAGCAATATGTATAGGGATACCTTGAGCTCCTGCCCTATTAATATCTAAACAATGGCAGAGAGTATATGATTCTCTATAAATCTCAACTAGCTCAATTTAGAATTATAATAGATTCATTTCCAGCTCTTTGACCAACTCAGCACTAAATTTGACCTAAGGAAAAACTGTGAAACACCTTCCCTGCAAATACTTGCAAATAATTTCTTTTAAATTCAGGTCTAAGATTGCTTAAGGCCAAGAATATGGAGAAAATCAGAGTGCAAGTACTTCAATTAATATGGTTTATAGTTACTTAAGGGGATTTTTCATACCTGTTGTCATCTAACAACTTTTGCAGCATGAGGCTCTGAAGACATATTCTGTTTGTTAAATTCAGCATCTCAGAAGGTCATGACACTATTTATCTGTGGAGGAAAGATGCAAAAAACAACTGAAGGAAAAATAAAGCACATTGTTTGCCCACACAAGAGTAACCCAGTCCAAGCAGCTATTCAGATCAATGAAAGGCTATGTACAATAAGGATATATTTGAGTACGGTAAACTTTTATGAAAGGCTTCCCTTTTATAAAATTTCACTTGCACATTAAGATTAAACAAGTAATTAATACATTTTATATAAGATACATATTAATATAATATATAACTATGAATTAAGCTATTAAACACAGTGCAGGCAAACCTATACTTAGGATACTACTGGGGTAAGAGCAATATCCTAGCCTCACCACCACCACCACCCATTACAAGTTAGGCTTATTTTTCTTTAAAAGTCTTGAAAGCACCATCAAGTGTTGGTAGACTTGCGATTGAAGTCTCAAGCTCTTGACATCACTTCCCATTCATGTGAATATGAAACAATCACAGGGAGCTCCAGGAAAAGGCTCTGAGGCTTGATTGGTGGAGCAGAATGGGTTACTCAGAAGCAAAGGATACTTTGAGTCCACTTGAGAGGGCCTCAATACCTGTCCTTGATGAATCTCCTTCTCTTGCTATGTCATCAGTCAGTAAGCATGTATTAGGCCCCTTTTCTGCCAGGCACTGTGCTAAGGCTGGAAACATAAAGAAATATAAAAACAGCCCTGTCCTCAAGAAATGTGCAATCTAATCCCACTTTATTAATTGCTTAAAGATCCTTGGAGTAGATTATATTGTTTCTTTTTTTATTTCTTAATATATTTTCATTTATTTCATTATTTCCAATTACACATAAAAAATTTTAACATTTTTCAACTTTTGAGTCCCAAATTCTCTTGCTATCCCCTGCCCCTTCCCCCTTAAGAAGGAAATCAATTTGATATTGATTATACATGTGAAGTTATGAAAAAGCTATTTTCATTCTATCCATGTTGCAAAAGAAATAGACTAAAGCAAAACAAGAAAAATAAAGTTTAAAGAAGTGTTTTTCAATCTACATTGAGTTCATCTCTTCTCTCACTAGAGATGAAGGCATTTTTCATTGTTAGACCTTTGGAATTTTCTTAGATCAATGTCTTGATCAACGTATCTAACTCATTCACAGCTGATCAATGTACAATATTGCTGTTACTGTGTACAATGTTGTCCTGGTTCTGTTCACTTCACTTGGCATGAGTTCATGTAAGGCTTCTCAAATTTTTCTGAAACCATCCTGCTTATATTCCTTATAGCATAGTAGTATTCAATCACAATAATATGCCAAAACTTGTTCTGCCACTCTTTAATCAATGGACATCCCTTCCATTATCAATTTCTTGCCACCACAAAAAGACCTGCTAGAAATATTTTGTACTTATAGGTCCTTTTCCCTTTTCCTTTATCTCTTTGGAATATAGAACCTGTAGTGGTGCTGCTGAGCCAAAATATATGCACACTTTTATAGCCTTTTGGAAGTAGTTCCAAATTGCTCTCCAAAATATTTGAACAACAGCATATTAGTGTTCCAATTTTTCCACATCCCTTCTAGCATCTATCATTTCCTTTTCTGTCCTGTCAGTCAATCTTATAGGTATGAAGTGGTATCTCAAAGTTGTTTAATTTGCAGTTCTCTAATGAGTAGTAATTTAGAGTATTTTCCATGGGACTATCAATCAATTTGATTTCTTCTTTTGAAAATGGTCTGTTCATATCCTTTGACCACTTATCAACTGAGGAATGGTTCTTACTTTCATCAATTTAGTTTAGTTGTCTATATAATGGAGAAATGAGACCTTTGTCAGAGAAGCTTGCTGTAAAAACTTTTTCTGTTTCCTATTTTTCTTCTAATTTTGGTGGAATTAGTCTTGTTTGTGCAATAGCATTTTAATTTCATGTAGCCAAAATTATCCATTTTACTTCCCATGATCCTCTCCATTGCTTGCTTGATCATAACCTCTTCCTTTATCCATAAATCTGACAGGTACTTTTTCCTATGTTCCTCTAGTTTAATTATATCACCCTTTATGTCTAAATCATTTATCCATTTTGACCTTATCTTCGTATACAGAGTGAGATGGCTAGTCCATGTCTAGTTTCTGTGAAACTGCTTTACAGTTTTCCCAGTAATTTTTGTCACATGGTGAATTCTTGCCCCTAAAACTTGGATCTTGAGTTTTATCAAACACTAGATTACTACGGCCATTCACTACCACTCTATTTCTTAACCGGTGCCACATTGTTTTGATGATTGCCACTTTGTAATATACAGGAATACCTCATTTTATTGTGCTTTCCTTTATTGCACTTCATAGATACTGCATTTTTTTGTAAATTGAAGTTTTGTGTCAACACTGCATCGTGCAAGTCTATTGACGCTGTTTTGCCAATAGCATGTGTTCACATCATATCTCCATATCTCATTTTGGAAATTCTTTCAATATGTCAAAATTTTTCATTGTTATTTTATGTGTTACAATGATTTGTGATCAATTATCTTTGATGTTACTATCATGATTATTTGGGGGTACCACAAACCATGCCCATGTAAGACAGAGAACTCAACTGATAAATGTTGAATGAGTTCTTACTTCTCCACTGACCAGCTATTCCCCCATCTCTCTCCTTCTTCTCAGAACTCTTTATTCCCTGAAACATAACAATCTTGAAATTAAGCCAATTAATAACCCTACAATGGCCTCTAGGTGTCCAAGTGAAAGTAGCAAAGTGAAAAAACATAGCAAACAAAATTTTTCAAGTGAAAGATGCTGCAAGATTCACTGTTGCCTTGTTTTAAGAAATTGTCACAAGCACCATAGCCTTCAATAACTACCACCCTGATCAGTCAACAGCCATCAGCATCAAGGCAAGATCTTCCAGCAGCAAAAAGATGATCACTCAAGTGAAGGCTTTGATGAAGTTACTCTTTTTTCACAATAAAGGATTTTCTAATTAAGGTACTTATATTGCTTTTTTTTATATATGTTGCACATATATAAAATACATATTTATATATATATAGCACAATTAGAATACAGTATAGTGTAAACATATCTTTTGCATGCACTGGAAAACCAGAATTCCTGTGACCCACTTTATTGCAATGGTCTTGAATCAAATCCACATTATCTTTGAGGTATGCCAATAGTTTGAAATCTGGTACTGATAGGTCACCTTAATTCACATTTTTTTCCCACCGATAACCTTGATATTCTTAACCTTTTGTTTTCCCGTATCAATTTTGTTATAATATTTTTTAACTCTATAAAAAAATTTTGTTAAGTTTTATTGGCATGGAGCTGAATTAAATTACCTTAGGTAGAATTGTCATTTTTATTATATTGGCTTGGCCAACCCATGAGCAATTAATATTTATCCATTTGTCTAGATCTGTATTTGTGTGAAAAAAATGTTTTGTAATTTGGTTTTGTCTTGACGGGTAGAATCCTCAAGTACCTTATATTTACTGCAACTATTTTAGGAATTTCTCTTTTTATCTCTTCCTGGTGGGGAATGTTTTGGTAGCATATGGAAATCTTGATGATTTATGTAGGTTTATTTTATATCCTGCAATTTTTCTAAAGTTGTTCATTCTTTCAACTAGGTTTTTTAAAGTGGATTCTCTAGGGTTTTCCAAGTATGCCACGTGCAAAGAGTAATGGTTTTGTTTCTTTGTTGCCTATTTGTATTCCTTCCATTTCTTTTCCTTGTCTTACTGCTATAGTCAGCATTTCTAGCATAACATTGAATAACAGTAACAGTAATGAAAATTCTCACTTCATCCTTATCTTATTGGGAAAGCTTCTAGCTTATCTATATGACAATGTTTGCTGGTGGTTTTAGAGAGATGATACTTATCATATTAATTTCAATACTTTCTAGTGTTTTTGATTTCTATGGTTTCTAGTGTTTTAATAGGAATAGGCAATGTATTTTGTCAAAGCCTTTTTCTGCATCTATTGATATAATCATATGAGTTTGATTTCTTTTACATTGATGTGGTCAATATCCTAATCATTTTCCTAATATTGGACCAGTCCTGCATTCCTAATATAAATCCTACCTGGTAATAGTGTATGATCTTTGTGTTGCATGTTGCTGTAATCCTAATATTTTATTTAACATTTTTGCATCAATATGCATTAAAGAGATGGTCTGTATTTTCCTTTTTTTGTTTTTTCTCTCTCTGGTTTAAGTATCAAAACCATATTTCTGCCATAAAAATAATTTGGTAGAACTCCTTTACCTATTTTGTCAAATAGTTTATATATTATCGGGGTTAATTGTTTCATATATGTTTGCGAATTCACTTGTAAATCTATCAGGTCTTGGGAATTTTTTCTTGAGGACCTTATTTATGGTTTGTTCAATTTCTTTTTCTAAGATAGATTAATTTAAGTATTCTACTTCCTTTTCTGTTCATCTGGGAAGCTTATATTTTTGTAAATATTTATTCATTTTACTTAGATTGTCAGCTTTACTGGCATATCATTGGCCAATATAACTCCTAATAATTATTTTAATTTTATCTTCATTAATGGTACATTCATTCTTTTTGTTTCTGATACTATTCATTTGGTTTTCTTCTTTTTTAATCAAATTAACCAATTGTTTATCAATTTTATTGGTTTATTTCACACAACCTGCTCCCAATCTAGTTATTAGTTCAATGGTTTTTTACTTTCAGTTTTATTAATCTCTCCTTTATTTTTCATAATTTCCATTTTGTTGTTTAATTGGGGATTTTTAATTTGATCTGAAAGGTTTTTTTAAGCTGAATTAACAATTCATTGTCAACTCTGTGCCATTCTCCCCTCCCACACAACCAAATTCCTCTACCATCCAGAAACCACATACATACACACATACACACACACACATACACACACACACAAACACACCTTGGGGAAAGCTTCAAGATAACTCAACTTGGTCTGGGCTGCTTCTCTGACCACAGAGTAGGCCAGGCTGTTCAGTGTGGCATTTATACACACACATACACACACACATACACACACACACACACACACACACTCACATGCACATGCACACACAGCATAAAATATACACCAGGAAAAGGCTTTCCTTGCCAGAAGAAAAGAAAAAGTCAGTGAAGGAAGCTGTGGTTCAGGCTTCTTACATGCTATTCCCCTTCACATACCCTACAGCCCACCCACATCCTCCTTCTTATTGTTCATATACATGGCACTCCATCTCCTATCCCCACACTGCCTACTTCCTTTCTTTTGCTCTACTATCTCCCATACCTGAAATACACTTCCTCCTCATCTTAGCTTTTTTGAATTCATAGTTTCCTTCAAAGTTCCACTCAAGCACCATCTTCTGCATGAGGCCTTCCTTGATTCCCCCAGATATTGATAATCCCACCTCCATTGACTTGTATTTATTTGGTATACATATTATCTATACTTCAATACATATGTGTTATTTCCTTGTTTTTTTCTTTGTATCCCCTATCTATCCCCAGTATTTAGCACAGTGTCCATATAGTACTAAATATCTATATGGATAGATATTTAGTCCTGATATGATAGTGCTGATGGATGGATTGATTGATAAGAGGCAAGAATGTGGAGAGAGCATATCCCAGACAAGGAGAGGCAGCTGAGTAAAGGCAAAGATGTGTAGAATACAGGTTAAGTCAAATAAAGAGTGAATAAAGGACGTTAAAGTTAAATAAAAATAGAAGGGAATTAGTGTGGAAATTTAAACTCAAAGGCTGAAAACTTCATGTTTTTTTGTTCTATGTGAACAGAGTGATAACAGAAATCCAAATTAATAGCCATTAATCAATGAGCATTTATAAAGTATTATAATTATGTGTCAGACATTTTGATAGGCACATCAATTAAAAAAAATTTAATAGTCTCCATATTTGAGGAGCTTACGTTCCATTATGGGAGAAAGAAATATTTTAAAATATATACAAAATATATATTTTATATATCATATTTTTATTAACATATATGAAATATAGAAATTTTCAGATAATTGTGGAAAGGAGACTCTGGCTACTGGGGATAGGTATTAGTAAAAGTTTGATATAAGAATTAGCATTAAAGCTAAGATTTGAAGGAAATTAGAGATCCTAAGTGGCAGAGACTAGGAGAGAACACATTCAAGGCATGAAGGGCATCCTATTAAAAAAGACAGAGAAAACGTGAATGGAATGACATGTAGAAGGAATAGAAAAAAAGATGGTTGTAATTAGATCAAAGTAAGAGGGAGTAATTTTTGGTAAAACCAGAAACATAGGTTGGAGACAGTTTGTGTTGGACTTTAAATGTCAAACTAGAGTTCACATTTCATCCTATAGGTAATAGGGAACCCCTAGAATTTGTTGTGCAAAGGACTACCATGGTGATTGCTGTGCTTTAGGACTATCACTTTGACTGCTATATATAATTATATAGATTAAAAAGATTTGAAGCTCACACACACCATTTAAGAAGCTAGTACAGTTGTCCAAGTGAAAGACCTGAAGCAAGGTGAACTTACTAGCCACGTGAACGTAGAAGGGGATAGATTCAGGAAAAGGAAAGCTAGCAAGATGACAACTGAATAGATGCATGAGTTAAAGAGAGAGAAGGAGATGAGGTTGACACAAAAGCAGCAAAACTAAGTGACTGTTAGAATGATGATGGCTTTGACAAAAAAAAAATAGGCAAGTTCAGAAGAGAGGTTTGGGGGAAAGATAACACATCCAAATCTGAACTCATTATCTTTCTCCCTTTGCCTTCACCTCTTCTGTGGTGTTATTCAATTGCATGCTACTTCTTATGATACTGTGAACCACAGTATACCAATGTGGTCCATGGGGTTTTCTTGTCATTTCCTTCTCTGGCGGATTATGGCAATGCAGATTAAGTGACATACCCAAGGTCACACAGCTGGTAAGTGTCTCAGGCGGGATTGGAACTCTGGTCTTCCTAACTCCAGGCCCAGTGGTCTATCCACTGAGCCACCTATCTGCTACTCCATATCACTTTCTAGCTTTCCTATTAATGCAGAATGTACCAGCATCCTTCCATTCACAACCTCAGGAGGATGAGGTGTCTTCCTCAAGACCTCACTCTCTCACTCCCATAGTCAATCTGTTGCAAGTCTTGTAAATTTTACCTCAAGTATATAGAATCTCTAATTTATGTCTCCTTTTCTCTTCTTACACTACTGTTGCCATGGTACAGTCCCTCAACAGGTCATGCTTGTGATATTGTCCAGTTTTCTGTTTGGTACCCCTATCTAGAGTCTCTGTGTACTGGAATCCATCCTCCAATGGGTTACTAAATTGATTTTCCTAAAGCACAGATCTGACCATATCATGCCCCATTCAGTAATTTCCCATAGTTCCTGATTTGTTGTTTTTCAATCATGTCTGACCCTTTCTGACCCTATTTGGGGTTTTCTTGGCAAAGATACTGAAGTGGTTTGCCATATCCTTCTTCAGCTTATTTTACAGATGAGGAAACTGAGGCAGAGTTAAATTACTTGCCTAAAGTCACGCAGCTAGCAAGTTTCTGAAGCCAGATTTGAATTCAGGAAGATGAGTCTTCCTGACTTCAGTTCCAGCACTCTATCTACTCAGCCACCTTGCTGCTCCTTGAGATGCCTAGAGGACATTTAGTTCAAATTTGTACTAAATAGTTAATAGTGTGGGACTGTAAATTGGGAGAGAAACCAGGGTTGACATATAAATCATTAGTTCATTAACGTCATTATGGTTTAAAACACACACAAATACCTACTGATAACAGCAGTTGGGTAAGGACACCACTCTGACAGATTTATCTCAAACAAAAATCAAAATGTATAATAATGTGTTTTCTTGTAAAAAAAACATTAAATTTATATTACACACTAATAGTTTTCTAAGATTGTAGGTTTTTTTCTCATTCTGCTTAGAAAACTTTGTAGTAAAATTTGAATGATACCATAACTACCCTTTTAGAAAAGACCTCTAGGGTGAATAGAATCCTGAAACAGAGTTCACAAAAGATTGCTCTCTCAGTAATATGCTAAACCAGTGGTCCAGTAAGAACTACCAGAAATGGAAATTATTTACTCAGGAAATTTTTGTGCATAATGGTTAGATTATTTCATATCTGTAAAGCAAGGTGAACCATTCCATCATATTTCTACCTTGATCTAAAGAAGGGTGAATTATTTCCAGTGGTTTGTTCATTTACCATGATAATAGGTAGTATCAGGAGCCTTCCCAACAGCAGGTCAGACAGCATGAACTTGACCCATGTAGTAAACTCAACCTGACAGAAAATTGTTGCCAAATGGGGTTTTTCTATAGCAATGAATAAGAGGGTTAGGTTCAATCATCATCCCTTTTCCCTCACCCAGACGCAGATCCATAATTAGCAATTTGGCCATCCAGAGCAACCTTCAGAATACATGCCCAGAGCAAGCAGCGTTAAATGTACTCTCAAAGACTTTTCAGACCAATTTAATTGGGGTGCAGCGAACAGGGGAAGCACATGATATAAGGACCTTTGATGAGAGAAGCAAAGACCTTGGGACCCTGGGAGTTCACTATGGCAGTCACCACCCAATCAAGAGCATTTGCACAGGAGTGTCTTAACCTGAGATGGAGGAGAAAAGGGAATATTAAGTAGTTTAAGCTTGCTGGGTGCAAAAGTCACTTATAGGCCTCTGAAAGAATGCAAATGTTGCCTGCTCCTCTAAATTTTAATGCCCCAGGGCAAAATCCTTATCACTACTAAGTTACACTTCTGCCAAACTATCTCTCAGGAAACACTGACAATATGGTAAGTAGCAAAACAGAAAGGAGATTAAGTGGAAGGGGTTTGCAATGCACTGGAGTTACCATTCACAACTTAAGTGCTAGGGAAGAAGGAGACACACTTATCCAAGCTTGAGTACTCTATCTTTGTCAAGTATAGTTTCTATGCTACAGCCAAGTACTCCCCTTATTAACCATTCATTGGCCTACAAGTGTCTAATTTCATTCCTTGATATTCAATCAATCAATATTTATTAAGCACCTACTATTTGCCAGTTATTGTGCTAAACACCAGGGATAGAAAAAGAGGCATATGATAGTTGCTTCTCTGAAAGAGATTACAATCTAATGAGGGAAACAGCAATGCTCTCTCTCTCTCTCTCTCACTCTCTCTCTCTCTCTCTCTCTCTCTCTCTCTCTCTCTTTCTCTGTATACACACACACACACACATACACATATAATGCATAATATACACACACACACAAGCTTTTAAGAGAATAAATAGGAAATAATTAACAGAGGGAAAACTCCAAAATTTCAGGATTAAGAGGAGTTAAGAAAGATTTCCTGTAGAACATGGGATTTTAGTTAGGGTTAAAAGGAAGCCACAGAGACGAGGAGCAGGATCATCCCAGGCACAGGGGACAGTCAGAGAAAATAACCAGAGCCAGAAATGGAATATCTTCTTCAGGAAACAGCTGGGAAGCTGGTGTTACTGGATGAAAGGGTATGTAGCAAGGAATAAGGTATAAGAAGACTGGAAAGGTAAGAAAGGGCTACATTAAAAAAGAATTTAAATGTGAAGCATAGGATTTTCTGTTTGATCTTGGAGATAATAGAGAGCCACTGAAGTTTATTGAGCTGTTGCAGGGAGAGGATTGGTAACCTGGTCAGAGCTGACTTTAGGAAAAATCACATTTGGAAGCTGAATTGGGAAAAGGACAGACGAGGCAGGTTGACCCATCAGTAGGCTATTGTTACAGTCCAGGTATGAGGTGATGAGGGCCTATTCTAGAGTGGTAACAGTATCAAAGATGTTGTAAAAGTGAAATTGAAAGGTCTTAGCAACGGAATCAGTGTGGGAATGGGAGCAAAAAAAGTGAGAAAGTGATGACTCCTAGGTTGTGAACCTAAATGTGTGTTAGGATAGTGATACCCTCCACAGTAATAGAGAAGGTGAGGAGAGGGACAGGATTTAAGTGAAAATATAATAAAGTTCATTTTGGATATGTTGAGTTTAAGATGTCTACTAGTCATCCAGTTGGAGATTTCTAAGATAGCAGAAGATGTGAGATTGAAGATCAGCAGAGAAGTTGGGGCAGGATAGGTAGATTTGAAAACTGTCAGCATAGAGATAGTAATTAAATCCACAGGAGCAGATGAGATCACAAGTCAAGTAATATAGAGGCAGAAGAGGTCTTAGGATAGAACCCTGTGAGACATTTACAGCTAAAGGTCTAGATAAAGATCCAACAAAGAAGACTGAAAAGGAGCAATCAGATAGGTAGGAAGAGAATCAGGAGAGAGTGGTGTCTTGAAAACCAAAAAAAAGGAGTATCAATAAGCCATATTGTCAAAAGCCTAAATGTTAAGGAGAATAAGGATTGAGGAAAGGTCATTGGATCTGGGAACTAAGAGGTCATTAATGGAATGATAAGGTTAGAAATGGAATTTTAAGGGGTTAAGAAGAAAGTGAAAGAAGAGAAAGTAGAGACACCTATTGAAGACAGCCTTTTTTAATATTTTATTTTCCCCCAATTACATGTTAAAACCATTTTAACAATTTTTTTAAGTTTTGAGTTCCAAATTCTATCCCTCTCTCCCTCCCCTTCCTTCCTCCTTGAGACAGTAAGTAATCCAATACAGTTTATATATGTGCATTCATATAAAATGTTTCCATATCATTTTGTACAAGAAGACTTGAAGAAGAAAAGAAAGAAGGAAAAAACAAAGGAATGAATGAAGGAAGGAAGGAACCAAGGAAGGAACAAAGGAAGGAATGAAGAAAAGGAAGAGAGAGGAAAGAAGGAAGGAAGGAAGGAAAGAAGGAGTGAGGGAGGAAGGAAAGAAGAAAATGTAAAATAGCATGCTTCAGTCTGTGTTCAGACTATCAATTCCTTCTCTGGAGGTAGATAGCATGTTTTATCATGACTCCTTTGGAAATGTCTTGGATCATTGCATTGCTGAAAATAACTATATCATTCACAGTTCTTAATCATTTGCTGTTACTGTGTACAATGTTCTCCTGGTTCTGCTCAATTCACTCTATGTCAATTCATGTAAGTCTTTCCAGGTATTCTGGAATCATCCTAGTTGTCCTTTTTATAGCACAATAATATTCCATCACAATCATATATACCAAAGCTTACTTGACTGTTCCCCAATAAAGAGAGCCTTTCAATGGAGTTTAGCCACAAAGTACAGAAGACATATAGGATGATATTTTACCAGGGATAGAGTGAGGGAATTTTTAGGATAACAATGACATGGGCATGTTTGTAGGCATTAGGGAATGAGTCAGGAGAAAGGGATTAAAAATAAATTACAGAGTAAGGATGATGGAAGAGGCAATCTGTTAAAGAAAATGAAAAGGAATGGGATCATTTGAGCAGGTACAGGGGTTCCCCTTGGTAAGGAGGGTCACCTCATCATGTGAGACAGGGGTGAAGGACTAGATAGTAGCAGAAAGAATATGAGAGATATGAGAATAGGAACAGAGGGGAAAAGGAAGCTCATGGCAGAGGACCTCAATTTTTTTATAACATATGGCACAAGGTTCTTGGCTGAGAAGGTTGGGACAAGGGAAGCCATGGGAAGTTTGAGAAGGGTGAAAAGGTTTGGAAGAGACACATCAGAGAGTGAGATAGTGAGTTTTTAAGGAAGATATAGAAGAATTACCTAGTAGCAATAAGGACCCATTTGAAGTAGTGTAACATAAAGTTGTAATGGACCCAGTCAGAACACCTGCATGACCTGAGCAAAGGCAGTACATGGTGGGAGTGATTCAAAGCTGAGACTTCACAAGGGGCAATCAGCAAAATAAGGAGAGCACTAGAGAGTCAAAAGAGGACAACAGGGTAGAATTGAATTGCTTCACCAAAGGTTCAAGATGAGAAAAAGAGAAAAGAGTGGCTGAAGAAGGGGAGGGGGCCTGGGTGAAAACAAGAGGGATTGGAGATCACGATTTGGATGATGTGGGACTTAAATTAGCAGCACATAATGCTGAGTCAGACTTATTCTACTACAGTAGACTTCCTAATTAGTTTTGAAGGCAACTAATAATCAAATCAGCCTAATAATATGGAATTCTGTGGGATGGAATTAAAAATGTAAATTCTCAGACCAAAAACAAAAGAAGCAAAAATAAATTATACAAAGATGCAATTAGACCAAAAAAAAGGTAGTGAGAAGATGGCAAAATGCTTTAAATTGTACTAGATTCCTCCATTTTCTGTATGGTCTGGATTACACAATAGTGAGGATTCAATTATGTCCTGTAGAACTAGGGGAAAAGTGGAAAAAATAACTCTTTCGGTGCACTGAACTGTCGTCCAACCAGTCACACCCTAAAGCACAAAGTCACTTTTGTTTTCTCCAATCCTTTTCCATCAGTATTGACAATATGTATAAGTTTGGTTAGACACTCAATGAAGCACAAGTCAAATGGAAAACAGCAATTTTTAAGCTACCTGGTCACCACTTTCTACATTTCATCTCTTGACTGAGTAGAGGGAGTTTCCTTGACTGACATCTGAATTTAAGCATCTCACTGCCTTGTCAAAATGACTTGTTCATAGGTAATGCTAGAGAAATCAATCCACAAATGTGCCTATGAGCAGAGTAAAATGCATTCTCAATGTTTTTAACACCGTTAACAGTAGTGAAAGACACTTTTTAGAACCAGAAAGCATTTTCATCCAGATGTTGCTCTGACATTATATAGGTTGACAAAGTTTATCCAGAAATACGTTACCCTAATTGGAGATTGTAAAAAGAAGAATATGAAGGTCTCATGTAACATGTAAAAATTTCCATGTTATATTTGGTAATTCCAAAACCAAGTGAAAATTCATTTTAGGGAAGAACAAAGATGAGAATTTAAGGATAAACTTTTTGTGTAAAAATGATATTACCTTTTTGAAAGATTCCATTTCTCTCATAGTTTTCTTATCTATAAAATGGGGAAGCTGGACTATCTAACTCCATCCTATGATTGATAGATGTAATGTTTTATTTTGGCTTTCTGTATTCCTAAATATGAATCAATGATTTTTCAAACTATTATTTATGAATTTTTTGGTACTGAACATTTTCATCACCATTAAGAAAAAATTGTTTTAAGGATTTCCCACCTGTAGCACTTGACTACCTGAAGCACAGTAATACAGGATTACATGCATACACTCCCTGCCTCATAGGAGTGAGGAGCTCCCAAAGAAAAATGACTTCTGAAGACAAAATTCAGGTTCCTTACTCAAATCTCTAGCTATAGGCTCTTAACCAGGAATAGAGTTTATCTAGGAATCCAGGAACATTATTTTCATGAGGTCATGAAAATGTGATCCAGAGATCTTCATACTGGAGAAGGGAGAAAATTGCCTGCTTATATCTTCTAAGTCAGATACTATGAAAAGTAACAGAACACTGAAGGAAGAATGGTAGCAGAGAATAGAAAATGTTCAAGAAGAGAACTGGCAATAAAACTTTAGGGATCTATAGAAAAAAAATAGCATCAATTAATGGTTACAAAAGGGGTAAACAAGAAAATCTTATCACAGTGTAGCCAAGTCAATTTCATAAGTATCACTGAGATTTGATGGGATAGAATTCATGACCAAAATTTGGTTACAGAAGAATATATTTTATTCAAAAGGAACAGAATTGATCAATGGAGTGGTATATTTTAATGAAATAGAGGGAGAGCTGCCTATTGATGCTAATGATCACATAGATAAAGAAGTATTAATCACTCTCATCCCCATCTTTTTTTCTATGTGGTGGTCTACTCAAACCTTTGGGTAAAACTTTCTCTTTAGTCACTATTTTATATGTTATCTTTTGGAAAGTGGCATTTCTTTCAAATGAATTTCTCCAAATGATGGATTTCCACCTTAATGCCAGTCCAGACATCAGCTACCCTATCCACTATTGACTCACTTGTCTAAAGAAAGCCAAGTAAACATTTCCTCTGCCTTCAGAAGTTCTAAAAATGAAGAAATAACTCTATTTTCTAGTTCTGAATCCCCAATGAGAGAAAGAAAGGGAAAAAAAGAGGAGTAAGGAAGAAAAAAGAGGAAGAAAGAGGGGGAAGAGAGTAAGAGAAGGTCCTGACAAGTTATTATAGAGGATTTCACATATATATATATATATAGATAGATAGATAGATAGATATATAGATATATATATAGATATAGATATAGATATATAGATATAGATATAGATATATATATATAATATTATTATAATGTTAATCTCTTTCTCCCATCCCCACAGGCACTTTAAATCACAACTCTCAATGTTGCCCACATGCAGACTAATAATGTGGTTGGTTAACAGATTTAGCATATTTGCTGTCTCTAGAGAGGATATCAACAAGCTTTCAATGTCACATGGGAAAAAAATCTAAACCACTAATGATAAGAGAAATGTATATTAAAACATCTCTTAGAGTTCATTTTAAGCCCATCAAATTGAAAAATACTACAAAAGAAAGGAAAATGACATATGTTAGAGGGGATGTGGGAGAATGGGAACACTGATGAATTTTTTGGTAGAATTCTGAATTAGTACATCCATTCTAGAAAACATTTTGCACCTATACCCCCCCAAAAATATTATTTTTGACCCAATAATATTACTATCAATTGATAGTCAGTAAACAATCATTTATTAAGCATCTACTGTGTACCAGACACTGCGCTAAATCTAAGGACACAAAGAAAGACAAAAGTTCCTACTCTCAACACATTCACAATCTAATTAATGAGAGAATATGAAAACTATGTACAAATCAGATATATTCAGGATAAATTGGAGATAAAACAACAAGTATTTATTAAACACTTTCTTCTTAAAGAGAATTCTTAAGAAATTTATTTTAATCCTGAATGCTGAATAGTGGGGTTATATTTATGAAGTCAGTTGGTGTTTAGAGGTCATTGTGATGGTTCTCACTGTAATACATTGTTGAAATATTTAGTTATGTCATATAGATTGTTACACTATTAATTAATTATATAATTAGTAATGTTGGTGTTTATTTAAGCCTATGAGATTAAAACTGGAATTCTTTGTATATTGTAGACCCCAATAGCAGTCTGGTGAAATCTAGGGACCCTCTTCTCATAATAATACTTTATTTAATCCATAAAATAAGATACATAAGATTGCAAAGGAAACCAATCATATAGCATCTTGAAATAAAGTTTTTTTCTCATCCAAGTCCATATATCCTCAAACCCCTGGACTAGGGAATTTTCTATTGAATTGATATTGAGATATGTGAAAGATTATAAGAAAAGAGTTTTCTCCAACTTATTTAACAAACTTGTATGCCATGGGCATGTGTGTGCATGTTTTCATGAGCCACCATTATTGAATTATCCCTGCCCTAGTTCATGCTGTGTGAGTGATCTCAATCAGTAATTCCTTTTAGTGAATATCTTAGAAAGTGACAAACCACTCCCTTGGATGATTGTCTGAGAGAACAAGAAAGCTGTTATCAACCACTCCATCAAAGTGATTAATTTAAACAACTGAACAAATTTAATATGAAAGAATGACAAGAAAGCTACAGTAGGTGCTATTCAAGGCAGCCAAGTGAATCTCAAATGTGGAAAGGGGTTAACTGAGACCAAATCTGGTAGTTTACTTCTAATGAAAAAATTATTGTCCGGGAAGTATTTAATAATAACTTACCCAAAGTTTATCATAAGACTTCATATATTAGAGGTTCATGCATCCATAAAATGGATTAGCAAACAACTTAAAAAAACAAGAAAAAGCCAAACACACATAAGAACTCTGCTTTGATGGATGAGTTACAGTGATTGCTTTTGGAATTCTTCAGTTGTCAAAAAAATGATTGGAAAAAATCAGAACTAAAGATAAACAGGGGCTGCATTTATGAAGCAACACTATCCGTAGAGTTGATTCATTAATATCAGGTATAAGGATACATGCATTAGAGAGAGAGCCTAGAACTGTGATTTCTTTGATCAAGGGAACTTCTAGATGAGGAAATTTCCTCCATCAATACAAGTTGACATTTCTCTGCAATGCATAATCTTAGAGAATGGCTGAGAGTAGTGAAAGATTAAGTAACTGCCCAGAGTCACAAACCCAGCATGTGTCAGAGGTGAGACTTGAGTCCAAGTCTTCCTGACTTCAAGACTAGTTCTTTGTTGAATGAATGAGAGGAGTAATTGGTTTGGATGGCATAGAAGTTTCATCTTCAGGAAGGGAGAAGAACATTGTGATAAACTTGGGAAGAGTTCATGAAGTCAGTGGAAAAGCATTAAGCCCCAAGTCTGAAGAGGGAAGGATAATGCATTGAAAGGGAAGGAGGAATCAAGAAATGTCGAATTTAAGAATCATTTCCTTCACTTCTGAACTATTATAGTAGATTCATATTTAAATTAATGGCCCCTTTCCACTAGTCTTTATATTGTTTTGTATTTTAATGGCGCTCATAATCCCTAAAGATAAACGTTGTCTGAAACCACAAAGCTATACTACTCAGTCAGTCACTGAAATTTCCTCCCAGAGTGTGAAAATGAGTATCAAGCATCCTTTCCATCATTCTCTTGTGGTGGGGGAATACATGTCTTTATTGTTGATGGTAGTGGCAATATTATAATTATTAGAACAAACTTATTTATGTTTTGCACTATGGAGCTGTCAGAAGCTTGTCAAACCCTTTATTGTTGGATTGTACGCAGGATTGGATGACGATAGAGAGATGAGTATATTTGAAAATATTTTTCAATGAGCTCAAAACTATCATTTCCCAAGATCTTTCCATGTGAAATTGTCAGTTTTCATAACATTTGGGTACGCATGCAACACATATTAAAAGTAATTCATTCTTTATTTTCTCACACTTTTTTTTCCTTTACTGAAAGATGTATTTTATGGTTCTCTGTTGCTTTGTGAACTGATAATTATACTAAGCGTGTCACCATTACAGGAGTTCATAATTAAATTTTACAACCCTTAATATAGCATTCATAAGAAATTGTACTATAGAATATGTGGGGGAAACTGTCTGTTTGTATAATAAATTGCATAGTAGTGGGATATACAGCAAAAACCCACCCTTCTCAAAAGATATTCATGTCTAGAAAGTCTCATTAATGTGATTAGTAGACATAAAATGTGAAAATAAGATCCCCATCCAATTATATCTCCAATACAAAAATGAAATAGAAAACAATGAAAACTAATTCAGTATGAATAGCATATGTGATTTAAAAAAATAATAACTTCTTATTCATGTTTTCTTTTTTTTACATCTGAGGTTATCTTCAGTATTTTACTTAAGTATTCTTCTAAGTATTCTTCCCCAACCTTCCCAGAGAACCACACTATATAAAAATAGTATTTCAGTATATATGACTTTATTCAATATGGGAAACTGCCTCCACTGAAGCAATATTTGTGATTTAATAGATAAATCCTAGGGAACTGTCTTAGGTACTGAGAAGCTAAATGGCTTGCCCCAGGGTCACACGGTTAGTAAGTGTCTGAGATAGGCTTTGATCCCATGTCTTTCTGACTTGAAGCAAAGCACTCCATCCACTATGTTATTCTGCCTCTACATAAAGTCTAAGACACAAAATACCAAGCAGAACACTATTATCTAAAATTGCTTTCAAGGCTCATGTGTTTACCAGTGGCCCAGCCATTCTTCAGTTTCCTTGGGAAAAAAAAATCTGTCCCTTTCTTACCTTGAAGGAATATTTTGACCCAGGGTAACCTGGTGCAGTGGGTAGAGAATTGGACTTGGATTCAGAAAAACTCATCTTCTTGGGTTCAAATCTGGCTTCAGACACTTGTTAGGTGTGTTACCCTGGGTAAGTCACTTAACATTGTTTACCTTAGTTTCCTCATCTGCAAAACAAGACGAAGAAGGAAATGGAAAACCACTACAGTATCTTTGCTATGAAAACCCCACATGGGGTCACAAAGAGTTGGACACAACTGATCAACAATCCCCTTGAAAGAACTGGCCAAGCCATTTAACCTCGCTCTAAGTCTTAGTTTCTCCATCTTTAAAATGAGATTACTGCTTAGGATTGCTTGAAAATCAAATCAGAGTAAATAAAATGTTTTGCAAACTGAAATGCCACATAAATATTAGCCTTTATCATCATCAATATCCTTGTGAACACCAGAGAAAATCCATTCTTTTTATCCTGTTCAAAAGACTTCAGAGAGAAACAGTGCTGGGACAAATCAGTATACTGCTATTGTTCATTTATATTTAATTTTCTGCATAGGTGAATTGAATAATTAGGAGGAAGAGTGTTAAAAAGAAGTATCAGGATATAAACTTATCTTTTGCAGACTCAGTGGCTGTCAGTCCAACTCTAGTGGAGATAGGATTATGGTGTTCATTATCTCATTCCTGTATGATTTTTATTTCTTCTGCTATTTTGAAAGCTTTTTGTTCCATGTGGCTCAGAAATCATGATCATTTGCTAGGGTGATATCTATTTAAATATTGGTCTTAAGTTTTTATGGATCCACATTATGTCCAGGAGATCAGGAGTGACAACTCAGTCTGAAATACCAGCCAAGTTCCAGCACAGTTTATCAGTTAATTTATCCAGAATATTTTGAGGTCTATATTTGTAGTAGGAGATTTGCATCTGTCAGTTCATTAAAGATAGAGAGCTTTTGATATATGATTCCAGCTACCAACTCAGGTCTTCTTAAGTATTTATTAGGCGCTAAATCTTTGAAGCCTGCAATAATGTGCATTACAATTTCTATCACTTCCATGCAAAATCTGCATTGAGCAATAAATCCAATCTCCTTAAGGATCTCTCTTCTGTAATTTTTGGTAGTAGTGGTCGAATTTGTACTTGCCATCATAAACCTCTCTGTTTCCATATGTAGGCAAAAGATGTTATGTATGTGTGAGTCATAGGGAGGGAAGAAGAGACATTTCTAGCATCTCCTCTCTCCCTATCCTCCTCCTTCTTCAAGAGAAATTTTAATTCCAGTCAAGAAGGGAAGCAGGAGATTTGGGCAAAGGGCTAATCACTCTGCTCTACTTGAAGGAGGAAGTACAAGGCTAAAATTATATCTATCTTCTCCCTTAAATATTATCAGTCTAGGGGTAATAATTTTAAGATGCAAGCTAAACTCCTGATTGCTATTTATTAAAAGGTAAAGAAGGGTCCTAAGATGTATATCCAAGACTTGACTACCTTCCTACAAAATAAATACCAGCTGCACAATGATTGTGTTTGTCTTTCATTCTCAAAGAGGGCCATGACATCAAGATGATGACATGACTTGCAGTCAACTTTGATTTGAGTGAGGGAGCTCTGTGCAAGGTCACCAATCTCACCTTCTTCTCCTAAGTCACCTGGATATAATGACCTTATATTCATCAGCATACTTGGACATAGCCCAGAATGCAATATGAGACCCTGGCCCTTTCAGGCTAAGGTCTTATCATATTCTCACCTTGAGCAACATACACCCATTCAATGAATAGGCTTCTTTAAGTTACTCAAGGGATGGCCCCTTTAAAAAAAATCAAATTGGGAGAGGAAGACCCTCAGACATTAGCTGTGGGCAAATCACTTTACACTTTTTGGTTCAGTGTCCTCGTCTGTAAAATGAGCAGGAGAAGGAAATGGCAAACCACTTCAGTGTCACTGCCAAGAGAACCCAAAATGGGGTCACAAAAAGTTGGACACAACAAACCAATTATCTTCATAGCAGGGCATGCAGGCTAAGAGCCCAGGAATGCAGGGCAACAATAGAATTTTTTAAATAAACAGGATTGCAGGGATCACTTAGTTCAACTCCCTCATCTCATAATGAGGAAACTGAAACTCGGAGAGATAGACTTGTACAAGTCCTCTAATTGGGTACTTTAGATACATTAAAACAGAGTACTATTTATTATTTCTTCTGTTTTTACATTAGAGAGCCAAATAGTTTATATTTCTACCTACTGCTTCTACTACTCACCTATGTATGCTAAAGGCAGGTCTGGAGGAGCAAATAAATATTGCCTTGCAACCCTAAGATTATTTCATTTTTCAAAGTTCTTTTCATCTATCATTTTATCTTTAAAACATTGCCACAAGTAAATAGGATGGGGAGTGACAAAAACAAGAAGAAGAAAAACAAGATGTTCTCCCAGGCAGAGCTAGAATCTTTATAAAAGGCTCCCATGACAACTGCATATTGAATTTGCCCACCATATTCTTATATGTGAGCCTGTATTTGTAAGTCTAGTATCTAAGGATAATGTCAAAATCATTTTTTTATGGATTTTCAAAATTATTCTTTTCCAGTAAGCCTATCATGAAGGACATTGAAAAGCCAGTAAGATTAAATGCTTTATTGTATTTCTGATGTAAATTTGCTTAGTCATTGATGTTCTTTTCTCTTTGGGTTATCACTGTTGCTTCTCACTGATTTGTCACTGTTCATCCTTCATTCCACACTCTCATCCACCACCTTTCATCTAAGAAGCAGGAGGCATCCTTCATCATCAGTCCTTTTGAAGTTATTATTGGTCACTATGGATTAATATTAAAATCTTTTGGTTTTTTTAGCCTTCCTTTATTGTGGCTACAGTGTTAATTATTCTCTTTGTTCTCATGCTTAACATTATGTCTATTCATAAGTCCTGCCAAGCTTCTCTGAATTATTCATATTCATCATTTCTTTTGCCCCAATAATATCTCAAAACATAATTTTTCAGCCATTCCTCAAATGATGAGTACCCACTTTCATTCCATTACTTTATAAATAAAAAAAGTTATGAATAATTTTATATATTTAGGACTTTTCTCTATCTTTACAATTTGAAGAAATTTAATTGCCTAATAGTTGTATCATTGAATCAAGGGAATGTATAATTTAATAATTTGAGGGAGGGGGTATAATTCTAAATTATTTTACAGAATGTTTAGACAGATTCACTGATCAATCAGCAGGGTACCAGAGTTCTTTAGAATGAAAAATAGTGAGCCAAGAACAGAGTTTTTCCCCCTGAGTAGTGGGGTGGGGGTGGGAGGTGGAGTGGATACACCTTTAGAAGAGAATGGTGTGACCTGGATGAAGATCCTGCAAAGGAAATTGACAAGGAGTGGTCAGACAGGTATAGTACTCCTAGTCATCAGGTGAGCTGGACCTTTGGATCCTGGATGTGCCAATGGACCATTGATGTGCCCATAATTATCAATAAAAAGAACTCCCAACAAATTCTGGAACAGTGGGGCTGCGCAGCAACGCGATGAAGGAGATTTCCATTCCAGAGAGCCACGAAAAACCGATCCCAAAGTCCATCATGTACTGGACGGGGGCGGAGCCCGGCCCTGCCCTGCCCCGCCCCGGCCATGCAGCACTGAGAGGAGTGAGCAGATCCGAGCAGGCTTCAGGGACAGAATCTCCAGAAGCCATGAAGGTCACTCCACCCACAGACTCACAGGTCAGTGAAAGAGACATCTGGACAGGCTGAGAAGGGAGCAGGGTGTCTCCATGACTCAGGCCCCCTCAGAAGGCAGCAGCAGAGGCAGCGGGCAACCAGAGGCTCGTGGAGCAGGCAGGAGCTCAGCAGCAGCTCCATTAAAGAAGGTCTCTACATAAACCCCCTGAGGGAACTGAGCCTGGGAGGCAGCCCTGCCCCCACCTGAGAACCTGATTTAATCTTACCCTGAATAGCAGCCAGGCTTGCCACTGAAAGCCCTGAGTCTGGGGAGCAGCATTTGAATCTCAGACCTCAAGCACTAG
>CM053772.1:115058876-115075477 GCA_028658325.1 Potorous gilbertii | reverse complement strand
AATATTGCAAGCAGCTAGAAAGAAACATTTCCAGTATTGTGGAAATACAATCAGGATAACACAAGATCTAGCAGCTTCTACATTAAGGGATCGAAGGGCCTGGAGTAGGATATTCCAGAAGTCAAAGGAACTAGCACTAAAACCAAGAATCATCTACCTAGCAAAACTGAGTATAATACTTCAGGGGAAAATATGGTCTTTCAATGACATTGAGGACTTTCAAGCATTCTTGATGAAAAGACCAGAGCTGAAAAGAAAATGTGACTTTCAAACACAAGAATGAGAAGAAGCATGAAAAAGTAAAAAGGAGAAGTGACAATGGACTTACCAAAGTTGAACTGTTTACATTCCTATATGGAAAGACAATATTTGTAACTCCTGAAATTTTTCAGTATCTGGGTAGTTGGTGGTAGTACACACACACATATACACACACACGTACACACACACGTACAGGTGTGCATGCACACACAAACACATATGCACATGCACGCGCACACAGAGACAGAGAGCACAGAGTGAATTGAATAGGATGGGATCATATCTTAAAAGCAATCAAGGTAAATGGTGAGAGAGAAATGTAGTGGGAGGAGAGAGGGTGAAATGGAATGGGGTAAATTATCTCTCATAGAAGAGGCAAGCAAGAGACTTCTTGGTGGAGGGAAATAAAAGGAGAGCTGAGAAAAAAAAACATGAAGTTTACTCTCATCACATTCAACTAAAGGAAAGAATAAAATGCACACTCATTTTGGTATAAAAACCTGTCTTACAATACAGGAAAGGGGAGGAGAAGGAGATAAGCAGGGTGGGGAGGAAAGGGAGGGCAATGGGAGGAGGGAGCAATTTGAAGTCAACATTCTTGGGAGGGACAGGATCAAAAGAGAGCAACAATGGGGGTGCAGGATAGGATGGAGGGAAATATAGTTATTCTTACACAACATGACTATTATGGAACTCACTTGCAAAACTACACAAATGTGGCCTATATTGAATTGCCTACCTTCCCAAATGGAATGGGTGGGGTGGGAGGGATGGGGAGAAGCTGGAACTTAAAGTTTTAGAAACAACTGCTGAGTATTGTTCTTGCTACTAGGAAATAAGAAATACAGGTAAGGGGAATAGAAAGTTATCTGGCCCTACAGGACAAAAGAGAAGATGGGGACAAGAGAAGGGAGGGATGATAGAAGAGAGGGCAGATTGGTGATAGGGGAAATTAGAATGCTCAGTGTACTGTGGTGGGGGGAGGGGACAAATGGGGAGAAAATTTTGGAAACCAAGATTTTGTGAAAATGAATGTAAAAAGTTAAATAAATTTATATTAAAAAAAAGAGAAAAGAAAAATAGTACTACTAAATAGTAACACTAAAAATAAAAATCAATACATTATACCTATCTTCACCCAGCACCCCCTGTCCAACATTTATTCTGCAAGTTATGACTGTTATGAAGCTCAAAATGACATTGACTTTTTTGGACACTACTTCACAATATTAATTCATTTGGAAGTGCAGTCCACTAAAACTTCTAGATACTTTCCAAAACAACTCCTGCCAAACTATGCCTCTCCTATTTTTACTCATGAAATTTATTTTTGTACTCAAGTAGAAGACTTTACATTTATCCCAATCAAATTTTATCTTATTAGATTATCTTATCAGCCCCATCCAATAGCCTACGATCCTTTTGAATCCTGATACCATCATCTAATGTGTAAGTTGTTCCTTTCAGTTCTGGTTCATTTGCAATTTGATGAATGTGCCTTTTGTTCTTTATCCAAATCATTAATAAAAATGCTTAAAAAAAAAAAGCACAGACCCAGGCAATCCTGAAATATTCCCTTGGATATCTCCAGGTTTCATAACCCTGAACCATTAAAAACAACTATAAGTGTAGAGAATAACTAATTCTAAATCCATCTAACTGTAACATCATCCATCCAGTCTCTTTCAGCTAGTCAGTCAATAAACCTTTATTAAGTAACTACTATGTGCCAGGCACTGTACTAAACTCAAGAGATACAAAAAGAGGAAAAACAAACAAATAATATGACCCTGCTCTCAAAGAAAGCACAAAATATAATGGGAGAAATAAGGAGCAAACAAATATGTGTGAGGAAACAATATACAGGATAAATAAGAAATAATTAACAGAATGGCACTAGAATTCAGGTGTTGGGAAAGATTTCTTGTAAAATATAGGATTTTAATTGTGACTTGAAGGAAACCTGGAGGTGAAGATGAGGAGGGAGAGCATTCTAGATATGGGGAACAGGCAGAGAAAATGCCCAGAGATAAGAGATGGAGTTTCTTATTTGTGGAACAACAAGGAGGTTTATGTCACTGGATCAAAGAGTACAGGAAATTTTCTTATGATCATAGGTTCAGCCACAAATTACGATCAGGACACAGTCTCTGTATGTCTCCAGTCATCATCCCTGTCTTCATTTCTCTCCTCTGTAGAGAGAGAAGGGAGATAAGAGGTGGTGAGATACAACTGTCACCACTACTGCCATTTTCAGCTTCCCCAACATTTCTACCCTTCTATCCCAGACTAATTCAAGATTCCCTGCCTGCCTCTTCGAATCCTGCTCCTGTCCAATTGAAATAAAGAGTTTATGCTAGATTATAAATCCCACAATCCCTAGTTAGTCTTTAGATACCTCTTCTTCCATGGAGACGATGAACTGTTTTAGGAAGATTCTGAGGATCACCTGGCAGGATAAGGTACCAGACACTGAAGTCCTTGATCCGTTGAACTGCCAAGCATTCAATTTGTGCTTCAGAGAGCACAACTCCAATGGGCTGGCCACGTTGTTCAAATGCAAAATGTATGCTAGGCAAAAAGACTTTTATGGAGAACTCATATGGAGCAAGCAATGACATCGGGACCAGAAGAAGTGATACAAGGACATTCTTAAGGTCTCTCTCAAGAACTTTCAATTTGACTGTGCAACATGGGATATACTGGCACAAGATCACTCAGCATGCCATGCCCACATCAGAAAGAGTGCTGTGCTTTTTGAGCAAAGTAGAATTGAGACAGCACAAAGTAAACACAAGATGCACAAATTTGGGATATCCAAATATTCACATGGACTATTTGTGCCCAACCTGTGGTAGAGCATTGCCAGCTCATATTGGTCTGATCAGCCACAGTCTGATACACTGAAATTTCACTTTATCATGGTGATGTCATTTTGATGCTCTTCGAAGATGAAGGACAACAACCAACCAACCTCTTCCTCCATCAGAAGAACTAAGCTCATTCACGGAGGGGGTCCATGTATTATATATTAGCAACTGACATTTAGCCTTGCCAAACTGGATTTCCTGTAGGCATCTCAAATTCAACATATCCAAAACAGAACTCATCTTTTCCCTAAAACTTTCCCCTTTCCAAAATTTCCTTATTATTGTCTACGACATCACCATCGTCCCAGTCATCCAGACACAGAACCACAGTGTTATCCTTGACTCCTCACTTGTCATCATCCTACTCCAATCCAATTCAGTGCAAAATTCTATCATTTCTACCTTTACAATATTTCTCATTTATAGCTCCTTCTCCATTCACACAGCTGCTGCCTGGGTTCAGTATTTTATCACCCCCTGCCTAGACTATTGAAATAGTCTCTTAACTGTTCTCCTCCTCATCCCGCTTCTTCCTCCCCTCAGCTGAGCTTTCTAATGTGTAGTTCTGTTCATATCAGTCTTTTACCTCTTCCCCCATGAGACCTCTGGGCTGCGTTTGATCTCAAGGATCAACTATAAACTCCTCAGTTTGGCATTTAAAGCTCTTTGTAACCTATTCACTTCCTACCTTTGCAATCTTCTTACACTTTACACCTTTCCATGAATCATATATCTGGTTACCCTGGTCTGCTTACTGTTCCTCAACCATGATACTCTTCCTACCTCTTTTGCACTGGCAGTCTTCCATGCCTAGAATGCATTGTCCCCTAGCTTGTACTTCTTCATTCTCAATTTCCTTCAGGACTCAAGTCTTACCTTCTGCAGGCTTTTCCTGGTTGCCCCAGCTCCTAGTTCCCCTTCCTATGAGATTACCTTCTCCTACTCTGTATATCTCTTTTAGTTACCTAGTTATTTACATATTTTCTCCCTCATTTAACCTACTCTTTATGTATCTCTTAGTTATCTAGTTATTTGCATGTTATCTCTGCCATTTAACTTAGTCTTTATATAGCTATTAGCTACCTAGTTATTTATATGGTATGTCTCACCTTTGGTTGTGAACACAACCTGAGAGCAGGGACCATTTTTTTCCTTTGCATCCCCATGGTTTAGCACAGTACCTGACACATAGTAAGCACATAATCAATGCTTGTTGACTGACTAGTACTATTTCTTTTTACTATCTAAATATTATTTTCATGTATATACGGTGTGTTGTTTTGATATTTCTAGATACCAAGAATTTGTGAACTTTAGAAATTAGTTTCATAAACTATTTGAGTTGAATTAAAAAACTCCATTTAGGCAGCCATGAAAGTGGATCATTCTATAGTTAATCCAACAATTCTGAATATTTTAATTATATGTGTAATATTAGCTTCAACAGATTTTAACGTTTTTTTGTCATGACATTTTTGTGCCTTTTGACAGTCCTGTGGAGTCTATGCATTCCTTCTCTGAATACTGTTTTCAGATGTATAAAATGAAATACAGAGTATTGCAAAAGAAACCAATTACACTGAAATAAAGAATCAATTTCCCCATCCAAGTTTACCGATCCTCCTGAAATCAATCTACAGACCCTATAGGTGTCCATTCCTATGGACCCCAGGCTAAAGACCCCCATTAAATATACTATTGCTTAATGACAATTGTATTTTTACTGTAATTTTTTGAGGAGTCTGTGAGGAAACATGGAATGTTAGCAGTGATGGTTTGAGAGATGTAAGATAGAAAGAAAGAATGAAAATTTTCATTCCTGAGAGAACTGTCTTAATTTTTATCTTATGAAGAAAATGCAAAGAATTCCTGAGAAGAGACATTAATTGGTATTCAAATAAGGCGTAATGATGCTCTTGCACTTCCAGAATTTAGAAGTCAGCAGTAGCAGTGATGGTTAGAAGTGACTTTGGCTGTGATATTTTTCACATATGAAACATTATAAGTAATGCTTTTGTTTTATTATTTGTTACACTGTTAGCAAATTTTAAAGCCAGTGATCTTGATACTTCTTTTAAATTTAGATTAGTGGTTTGATATTAGAGGAGTGAGCAAAAGCTTACGGGAAAAGAAATTTCTCCAGTTTAATTGATATGTAATGGTTGATAAGGGTAGAAGCTTAAGGAAGATTAATTAGAGGTACATTGCCACTTTAGTAATATTGGAACATATCTCTTGATTGCCCTAGAAACTGAGATAAGAATAAATAAGGAAAATGGACCAGAATCAGTAGAGAGGGATAACCACCCCATGTAATCTAAAAGTGGGGAAGACTAGACACCTCTTACACCCATCGATTATTGAAGTTAAATCAAGTATGCAATAATCTATATTTTATTGCTAAAGATAATTGAATGACTAATATCCATCTTACTGTGTAGTTGTTTCAACTATACATACACAGCCACAATGACTTTCAAAATCAATAACAAAATTACAGTTGAATTTCCAAATTCTATCAGAATTCTGTTAGAACCTCTGACTGCAAAGATCACATGACCTCTGATACAAGGGTGTCAGGGCAGATGGAAGGGCTCAGAAAGTCTTAATAAAGGTGCAGTTTTCACTGACCTTATAATACAAATTCACCACCAAAATTATTTAGTCTACAGTGTCCCAATATTCTTAGCAAGTGAACATTATAGCCTAGGATATAGGACAGGCAAGAGGGCATATACACCACAAAAAAACACAAATGCAGACAAAACTGGAAAATCATCCAGGAACATCAACCCTCCATAGCGGCGGTTCTGTCATGAAAGGGTGTCACCTAGCTAGTTCTCTGTCACTACCACAACTACAGTATAATAGGCAATCTGATAATATAGTAACAAAAAAATTCTGGTTTCTTGCACTTTTCGTGTTCTACCTAGATATAGCCCCAGCATGGAAAAGATAGTGGTAGAGTTCTATAGATTATGTCTGCAGAACTGCTACTCATAAGCTGATTTAATGTGGTAAGTCAATTTTTGGCTGCTGTGAAGATAATCTCTTTTGGTATTAATGCAACAGAAAACTTTCTCATCCCAGTTTCTTTAGCCATTGTATCTATTTTATAACTCATCACCATCTAACCAGTTAAACTTTTCCTTTCACTATTTCAGGGGAATATGATGTGAAGATCCCAACTGAACTTGTGAAGGCAATTATCCTAGGATGCTGACTTGTTTCTACTTCTAGAAATGCAAACACTTATCTCTGATGTGCACTCATGCACTGTTGCCTTCCAAACCCTTGTTTATCCTTTTGTCATATCAGGGTCAGTGCAGCTAACCTGTTTTAAATAATCCATATAGAGCCAGAGCAAGTTGGAAAGAACAAAAATTTCATGCCTGCAGCAGCTAGTAAACATGAGACTAAGGTTTCATTTTCCATTAATTCATGAAGTCCATTTTATGCTTCACCTCATTTTTTCATCTCTCAATCATTTATTTTACATACTAAACACACAGGCTTTTTTTCATTTCTTTGGCAGTGGGAAGAAGAGTAATCATCTAGAATGTCATAGTGCCCAGTTTCCCTTACTTCACTGGTAATTGATCCCAGGAGAATCAATTCTCAGAATTTTAATAAATGTGTTCTTGGGCAGAAACATCACCAATGACCTTTGCCCACCTGTCTGCCCTTTTGTTTTAATGGACTCCTTTCATACTTGCCTAGTAGTGGTTCCCAAGGGAAAGATTCTTCCAGCAATAAGTGAACTTTGTCCACAAAAGCAGAAGTTCGAGAGTGTTCTGATGACTTACAGCTACATATTTGAACTCTAAGCTCTTGTCTTATAGTGGCTTATTGTTATTTAACTCCTGCATTGTTATTTAACGTTTTGTGTGTATATCGTTTCTCCTCTGTTAAACTGTAAGTTCCTTGAAGATCAAGGACTGTGACATACTTGTGCATACCCTCCCTATGCCCCTAGCACATTGTTGGGCACATTGACCATAGTCTGATAAATATTGGTCAAGTGAATTAAAAATCCTTTTCTTCTGAACGAGTTCTGCAACTTTTGCATCTCTCCCTTTCTATTCAGAAAAGCTTTTGTTCATTATTTTCTGGTTACACAACCATGAAAGCTCTTCATGAATTTTACTTTCTACAATAATCTGCTTTTAAATTGCAAGCTTTCCTGTCTTAACTTCCATGACAACTTGACAGCCCATTTGTCCCTACTTTCAAGTAAGACTCTTTTTTGCTGATACTGGGATGAGACCACTTAAGAATGATGAATTATGGTTTTCTGGCTTTCAGAAAGAGGTATCTCCAAAAAAACAAATTGGATACCTGCATAAAGGGTTTTTTATGGGAATATCATCACAAAGTACACTATATAACCATCTACAGAATGGAAAAGAAGACTTCAGTCTAGTCATAGGCTGCCAAAGTGAGTGATATCACCCCCGGGGGTGTACTAGAACCATCTGGGGGGGCAGTAATAGCCTTGGGTGCAGTTATGGGGCATTGAATAAAAATAAGGGGGTGGTAGAAGCATAAGAAAAGAAGAAAATCTTGAAAAACTATTTGTACATATTTTATCTGTTGTATAACTGAGCTAAAGTTGCAGTGATTATATTATTTTCCCAACAAACTCACAATATGCAAGTTATAATCTATCAGTGGTCAAGTCTACCAACAGGTTTTAACAAGTGTTGGCAAGCAAGCACACATCATCAGGAAGTCCAGCATGTATCCACAGGACTATATGCATGTAATAACTTGTTTCCAATGCAGTACTACATGGTTACATGACACCATGTTGCATCATCAAAATTTTAATGTAGAAAAAAACACAAATTTACAATAATTTGTTAAATTTAAGATGTCTTTTTTAATATTTTATATTTTTTGAAACCATCAAAGGGTTAATTTTTTAAAACCATCAAAGGGTTAAAGGAATGAGATTCCTAGGGGGGCTCTGAGTAATTCTGCATTTTGTGAGTATGTTTGATCTGTCTGATGAAGAAAAAGGATTAAAGTCATTATTTACTGGTGGCACTGGGTAGAATATTTAATATAGACTCGTTCCCTAACCTCTAGAAGTTCATCAGCAGAAATAAGCATAATGCAGGAATATTTTAACAATAAACAAATGCCCAAAAAGTTAAATTTTAGTACAGCCTAACCACTTGCCTCTCTCAAAGCTCCTCCTGAAAACTATTTCCAACTAACAGTAGTATTGACTACATTACCTATTCAGATTCGTAGTATTAAGCTCCTATTCCAATGAATTTCACTAAACTAAGTGACCAATAAATAGATTGTGAGTGCCTTGAGTGCAGAGACCATCGTTTGCTTCTTTTTGCATCCCCAATGCTTACCAGAGAATCAGGCACATAGCAGGGGTTTAATAAAATGCTTATTGCCTAACTGATTGATAAATCAGAATTAGTATATGAATTCAAAGCAAAAGACATTTAATTGAAACATGTTGAAAGGTAACTATCATTGAATTGAATTGAGCATCAAATATATTTAGCATCTCTGTCCAGATGATTGCCCTTCCCATCCCTCTAAGGGGGATTACAAGTCAAATCTTCCTTCCTTCCTGTGAATCTTCTACACAGTAGAAGGATGTACTAAAATTAAACTCATGGCAGGGTATCATTCACAAGCAATCTGCTGATTAATCACTCTCGTCTCCATCTCAGTGCCTTACATGGCAAGCAATCGCTCTCAGCCACAATTTCAATATTTTGTTGGGCAGTTCCTTTACCACTTTCTGATGTCTCTGCTATCTCTTTGTCTATAGAACACCCATCAGAGTCTCTTACCTACAATCACCAACTGTTCATCTCTTCCTAGCTAAACTCACAATTGCTTCAGAAGACTACTATTTTGTGGATGCCAGTTTTCTTTCAATTTCTTGCCGGCCCCTGATAGAATCTCCACAGCTGCATTCAAGCGAAAACCAACCAAAAGCTTAGTGTACCAGTGGATTCTCTAGTGAGTGACTGTAGAACTATGATCAAATGAAAGCTCCTCTAAAAAGTATCCAATAGCATAGCAACTGGTACATTTTCAGTCGTTTCAGTCATGTCTGACTCTTTGTAACCTATTTTGGATTTTCTCGGCAAAGATACTAGAGGAATTTGCCATTTCTTCAATCCGCTCATTTCACAGATGAGGAACCTGAGGCGAATAGGGTTAAGTGACTTGCCCAGGATCATACAGCTAGTAAGGGTCTAAGGCAGGCTTACTTAGGTCACTTAGTTTAGTGAAATTCATTGGAATAGAAGCTTAATACTATGAATCTGAATAGGTAATGTAGTCAATACTACTGTTAGTTGGAAATAGTTTTCAGGAGGATCTTTGAGAGAGGCAAGTGGTTAGGCTGTACTAAAATTTAACTTTTTGGGCATTTGTTTATTGTTAAAATATTCATGGTAATAGAGGAATTTAGAAGTTTCCTAAAATGCAATATAGGGATTAAGTTCCTTTATTTTTATAAGAATTTTTATAAGAAAATGTATGTTTATAAAAAGTGTATCTTCCACACCGAGCCTAAGGCTATTTCTTCATCTCCAGCAATTCCAAAATGAACCCAGGAGCTTCTATGTTTTAATTTAATTTTGTTAGAGTCAAGATGCTTTTCAAGCTAAAGATACAAAAAATGGAATGTGGACAATTGGACCAGGCAGATACTACACTGAAGAACAAGATTTGAAGATGGGAATGCAACAAATGGATGAAAAAGGGCAAATAAAATCAAAAGAACCAGAGTATGATAAATTTTGAATAAATCTATAAAATAACTGTAGAGTCATAAAAGAAAAATGAATGTCTTTAACCAAATATCTTTGATGGTCATATGAAGTGGAAATGCTACTTTCATTGAAACAGATTCTTTCATTTTAAAATGTCTCCACAATTTAATCTCCTTAGCCTAAAAATACCTAGAAGGATGATCATATCAGAACTCTGAGCTACCTTTTCCTGAAACCATACCCCATGTCAAATGAAATCCATTAAGTGCTTACTGTACAAGGCATAGACTGTATAGAGTGATGGAGATATGAAGGCAAAATGAAAAAAAGTCCCTGCTCTCAAAAAAATTGTATAGAATTGATTGATCTACCTAGAAAACTTGAACATAGAGGCAAAACAGAAGGATTTTGAACAAAATACTAAACCACATACTGTGACAGTGAATTATTAGATTTTTTTTGAACTTCATGTCCTATCAGAATCTTGAACTCAGCATGTCCAGAACAAAACCCTTTGTGTATATTTTCCAAAACCCAGGCCTTTTCCACACTTCCCTAATTCTGTAAAGGCTACCACCATCTGTCCAGTCTCTTAAATTTGCGACCCCAATGTCATTGCTGAGGGGCAGCTAGGTGGTACCTTGGAGTCAAGAGGACGTTGATTCTAAAAGGCTATAAGACTTAGAACTACAAGTGACTTGGGATCGTCTAATCCAGCAGCATTGAAGTATCCTCCCAGGAAGACTTGGAATCTCTAAGAGCCTTTCAGGGATCCTTGACATAGACACTATTTTCATAATACAGCTAGATTCCAATTAGTTTGGGTAATGATTCCCATGAAGTGGTCGTCTATAGTGCAATTTGAACAATTCTAAGTTATAATTATGCAAAAAAAAATGGTCATTGGGCTGAAGCCCAATGAGAATGTGCCATGTAAATTTAAATAATGTGACCACTTTATGGGATTCATTAGTTACACCAATTGGGAACTGGTCATTAAGATGTTTTAAGTTCTAATATGGTAAATACTGATTTTAAAAAATAGCCTCCGCAAACAAAGGTTTTTTAGACAGTTTTCAATAAGTTTTAAGAGTGTGAAAGGATCCTGAGACCAAGAAGTTTAAGAACCACTGATTCAGTCCAACTCTCTCCTTTTATAGATGCAAAAACTGAGATTCAGAAAACTTAAGTGATTTGTAAAAAGTAATAGAGTGTGTTTGGACCCAGATTTTCTGACTCTTGATCTCGCATTTTTTCTACCATATCACACTCTTCTGTTATCTGTCCAAAAATCAAAAGCTAAAAAGGAATCAGCAGTTCTCCCTTGAGAATCAAATAAATCAAGAGCAATGATGTTGAATAGTAGAGAAAATAGACCAGGGAAATTTAGAGAAATATATAAATGTAACACCAATGACCTTGAAAGCACATGATTCTTCCATTTTAGAAATTCTCAGTTACCTGGCATTTTGGGTCTCACATAAATTTTTTTTCAGTACCAATTAACTCAAGTTCAGAGCATTCTGAGATGGATTAACTTATTGTATTCTTTCAACCTTGAATTCTGGGCATATACTCAAAATACCACACATGAATGAATGGATATAACTAAGATTATCCAGAATTTCAATGGTCAAAGCTTCCGAAACAATATGAGAAAACAGAATTACCAATTTCTGGGCTTTTTTTATGTTAGAAGACACTAACTGCCAGGGGAAAGAAGGAAGAAGAGAATATAAAAATCTTTTGTCACAACTAGATGGTGCAATGGATAGAACGATGGATCTGAAGTCAAATAGTCCTGAGTTCAAATATTCTCTCAGACACTTATTGTCTCTGTAACTCTGGGAAAGTCATTTACTTCACATTCCTTTCTCCACAAAATAAGACTAACAATAGCAATCTTAATGGTTTGTGATTGTTGTGAGAATAAAAATAAAATAATATAAAATGCTCTCTGAACTTTACAATGCTATTATTAAAGCTAACTATTATAATTATTTCATGCATGTCAAAAAATGAGTCAATCATTTAAACAGTAAAAAACAAAAGACATTCTATGGTAAATTTGTTTATAGGCATACCTCAGAAGTATTGTGGGTTTGGTTCCCGACCACCACAATAAATCCAATAAGGCAAGAGAGCAAATCACAGTAATTTTTTGGTTTCCCAGTTCATATAAAAGTTATCTTTATACTATGCTGTAGTCTATTAACTATGCAATAGTATTATGACAAAAGAGGCTTGATTTAAAAATACTTTATTACTAAAAAACAAAAATGCTAACCATCATCTGAGCCTTCAGCCAATCACAGTTTTTCTGCTAACAGAGGGTTATGCCTTGATGTTGATGTCTGCTGACTGACTGATCAGTGATGTGGTTGCTGAAAGTTGGGGTGGCCTTGACAATTTCTTGAAATAAAGCAATAAAGTTTGCAGCATTGATTGACTTTTCCTTCCATGAAAGATTTCTCTGTGGCATGCAGTGCTGTTTGATAGAAGAATTTCTTTCTAAATTGGAGTCAATCCTTTCAAACCCTACCACTAAGTTTATGTAATATTTTTCAGTACTGTTGTGTCTCAGGAAATATGGAGGCCAGAGGAAAGGGAGAGAGGTAGGGAACCAGCTTGTAGGTAGAGCAATCAGCACACATACAACATTTATTAAGTTCCCTATTTTATCTGGGCAGAGCTTATAGCACCCCAAAACAATTAAAATAGTAACTTCAAATTGGGTCACTGATCACAGATCACCATAAGAGATATAATAATAGTGGAAAAAATGTAAATATTGTGAGAATGATCAAAATGTGACACAGACATGATATGAATATATCCTGATAGAAAAATGGTGCCAACAGGTTTGCTCCACACAGAATTGCCAACAAACCTTCAATTTGTGAAAAAATGTAATGTCTGCAAAGTATAATAAAGTGAGCCACAATAAAATGGGATATGCCTTTATTTCTTTTCTTTTATTGAAAAGGATTATATAAATTATACTAAAATTATATATTACATTAAAATTATATATATTATATTAAAATATAGCTAAATATAGACTGAGCCTCAAGTTAAGAAGGAAATGCATATAAATTTTATTTTAACATTTGGAAAACAAAGCTTGCACTCAATTCAAAAAATTACATATCAAATTGCATTTATTTCCTACTAAATAAAAGGCGCTATGACGGTATGCAAAAAAAAGTATTTCTCAAATTTTTATGTTTTTGAAAAGACGAAAAAAATATTCTCTACATGTTCAAACTAAAGATTGGCTCTCCCATTTGAGTTTAATCATTTTAAAGTAGATTTTTTTTAATTTTAATGTTCCCCCATTGTAGCCTTAAACCCCACAGCAAAGTTACCGACCACAATACACAGGATGAAGTTTAATAGGAACACATAGGAGATATTTCACTTCACGAGGAAACACTTGCACAAAAATTAGAAAGAGTAAGACTATTTCTTTTTGCTCTTGTGGCAGAAAGGTCTTGGGGCCCTAGGGAATCTTTCATAAGAGAAGAATAAGTCAGCAAAATATCTGGTTTCTAGACTGAGGACTTCCAATTGAACTATTTTATTGTGTAAAAAAATTGAAGAAGGTTATAAGAGAGTTATCAAGGATTGTAGGTTACCTCTGCAGAATTTGGGCACAAAGGACCCTACCTTTCCTACTAAGACCTCTCTAATCTGCTTTCCCCACTCCCAGGGAAGGGCATATATGAAACTATGCTTGCCACTCCTTTCCTTATTTATCATAAAGATTAGGAGGTAGTGATCCCTTCCCAAACAAGGTTCTCATCATTTCTGTCCCAAGGAAGTAGGCAACAAGCAAGCAAGCATTTATACTAAATGGTATGGATACAAACATAAGCAAAATACCCTTTGACCCAGCAATATCACTTCTAGGGCTGTATCCCAAAGAGATCATAGAAAAGGGAAAGGGTCCCACATGTACAAAAATATTTATAGCAGCTCTCTTTGTGGTGGCCAAGAATTGGAGATCAAGGGGATGCCCATCAGTTGGGGAATGGCTGAACAAGTCATCGTATATGAATGTAATAGAATACTATTGTGCTACAAGAAAAGATAAACAGGAAGATTTCAGAGAGGCCTGGAAAGACTTATACGAAATGATGCTGAGTGAAAGGAGCAGAACCAGGAGAACATTGGACACAGCAACAACCACAGTGTGCAAGGAATTTTTCTGATAGACTTAGCCCTTCACAGCAATTCAAGGACCTAAAAAATTCTCAATGGATTCTTAAGGCAAAATGCCTTCCACATCCAGAGAAAGAACTATAGAATTGGATCCCAGAATGAAGCAGACCATCTTCTCTTGTGTTATGTTTTGTTTTGTTTTGTTTCTTGGTTTCTCACATTCACTTTAATTCTTCTATGCAACATGACTAAGGTGAAAATATATTTAATAAGAATGTTTGTGTAGAACCTATATAAGATTGCACACCATCTTGGGGAAGGAGGGGGAGGGAGGGGACAAGGTGCAGGAGGGAACAGGAAAAAGATCTAGGATGTATGGAAGTGATTATAGAAAACTGAAAACAAATTAATGAATTAATTAATTTAAAAAAAACAAATATAAGCAAAAAGAGTGACAATTCCTATCCTAAAGGAGCTTATATTTTTACATGAGGGAAGGTAATATACAAAAGGGAAATTAAGGGGGGAGTAGGAATGGGAAAAGGGGGGGAAGGACAAGAGACCTGACAAGGCATGGTGTTGAAGTCCAGAAAGTTTGAGGAGAGGAGCAAAGAGAGGGATGAAGCAATGACCAGCTTGAGCCTTTCCCCAAAACGGAAGCATCAAGAGGAATTCACCAGTGATAAAAGGGGGTCAGCAAAGAAGAGGGATATTCTGCAGTGAGAAAACTGTATAGAGAGGATATTCCAGAGTGAGAATACCCCAGGTAGAGAGGGAAGTTCCAGGGTGAGGGGGCAGTTCAGGCATAGTGTTGAGGACCAGAAAGTCAGAAGCACAGCCAGCAGGGGAACCCTAGCAAATACTGCCTTCCTTTTGTAAGTAAGAATATCTGATTCAATTGTTACTTCCTCTGCTTTTTAAAAGATGAAATTGTCATCAAAATGAGTTTTTTAAAATTGACAACTGCTCTGCTTTTGGCAGAGATCAAATTCCAGTAGATGGTTGGATATTTGAAGTTTCCCTAATACATACATATATATATATAATACTTCTGTGTCAGTCCTGTGATGTTTTTCTTAATTATTCTTCTATTTGACTTTCTGTCTAGGCGGCATGCAATATAATAAAATCAATTCCATTTCTCCTTCCATTGCCCTTCCGTGAAATTCTCTGAAACAAGTTGTTCCCTTTTGGTTTCTGAATTTATCTTCTTAACATACAAAGCTACCCCATGCATGCCTTCTTTACTTACCCTATTTCTTTGAATAAAGAATACCAGTGCAGAGCCACATTGCAATAGTGAGGTTCATTCCATTAAATCTCTGATACATATAAAATCTATTTTGCTTTCTTGAATTAGTAGTATCCTTTTCTTTCTTACTAGCAGATAGTTTGCTTTCACTTTCTACTTATCTTTATTTTTAATGCATATGAAACCTTCAATTTGGGCATCCCCACAGAGGAAAATTAAATGGAAGATTCCTAAGGGAACAAGCCTTTGACATTCTGGTGGATCTATAGACCTTCCAGAAGGTCTTACACAGGTCCTATACATTCCCTACTGGACTCGTAGTGTCACTCTGTGACTGGTATTTCCCCCAAAAGGCAAATACATTTTGAGATTTGATGAAAAAATAATACTCTTCCTATCAAACTTAGATTGTCCAAATAAATCATTGATCTCTCTCTCCTCAAATGCTCTCAGGAACTATAGGGTCATGTAACATGCTACACATCAAGAAATTTTTTTCTCTCTCCAGAAAGTCTAATTCTCAAATGAAAACCTTGGGAAATCTCAAACTCACTCCAAATCGGCCCTAAAATAGAATATAAGCTTGTTCAAGTGGTTTTGTTTTGGTATGTGTCTATGTGTGTGTTTAACTGAAATAGTTCTTTTTTCCTCAAGAAAGAAATATAACACATTACATCTAATAATTTAAATAACATTCATGTCATTAAAGAATGTCAAAAATAGCAAAGACCTAAACCAAATATCTTTATCATGGCTTCCTTTAAGTACTGTTTCTACTCTTATTTAACTTTTTTTAAAAAACACACAAATACACACACACACACACACACACACACACACACACATACACACCAAAAGGACTGTTGGCCTCCATTTTCTTATCTTTGAAGAGGGAATGATAACAACACCTACTTCCCAAGTTTAATGGAGGTAGGATAAAATGAGATCATCTAATCTTCCGACAGTAGTCTGTCCTTCTGAATTCCACTTAGGCAATCACTAGGAGCTTTCTGCACCTGCTCCATAAAATGCTAAGGAGAACATGCCCACATTTTCATGGTGATGGCTCCTTCTAAAGTCACCAAACAAATGCTTATGCCCTGAAATATTATCGAGTGTTTGGGCAAGTTTTCACATTGATCAAGAACTCCCTTGATCCCACATCACACCTATAAGATTGGCAAACGTGTCAGAACAAGAAAATGATAAATGCTGGAGAGGATGTGGGAGAGTTGGAACACTAATTCATTGTTGGTGGAGCTGTGAGATCATCCAACCATTCTGGAGAATGGTTTG
>CM053772.1:115039345-115058376 GCA_028658325.1 Potorous gilbertii | reverse complement strand
TGTGACTACATAACATCACTATAGTGAAAATATGCTCAATAGGAAAGTATATGTCGAACGTATACAGAATTGTATGCTGTTATGGGGAGGGAGGGGGGTAGGGGGGAAGGTGTGGGGGTATAAAATCTTAATTTTAAGGAAGTGATTGTAGAACATTTATAAATAAAGAAAATAAAAATTAAAAAAAGTGAAAAAAAATAAAATAATAAAAAAAAGAACTCCCTTGATCAATCCTACACACACACACACACACACACACACACACACACACACACAAGCAAAGGGAAAGATATTACTTTTTTCAGTGACACTACAGAGCTTTTTCCAGAGGATAAAATAGGGCAATATCCAAAGTTTTCTGACATGAAAAATCTAGGAAATGAGATGAAGAACCTGGAGCCAAGGAGATGAAACATTAAGGAATCAGTGACAATGGGAAAGGGAAATAAGTTCCAAACTCCCAGTAAATAGAATTTACATACCCAGCATTCTGAGGTCTGTGGGTAGTTATTCTGGGGCTTGTGTTACCCCTGATCCTCTGTACCTCCTCTAATCCTCAGCACCTTTTCTGGTAGTGGGACCCAGATGATTATGTAGATTTCAGAATCAGAGCATAGAGATGATATTTGAAGCTGTGAAGGGTGCCAGTCAGTGTTTTATTTTCTCAACAAGCTGCATTTACAGAGGGAAAGAAGATAAACCCAAAGGATGCAGAAGGTCAACAATAATTCATTGCACAACCAACATGCCATGGTATTTTAATAACCAAATTATCCAGAGCAAGCACCATCATTTTAAGGGAGAAATGCTTTTTAGAAGAGAACACCATCTTTTTGTTCACATCATGTAAAATGGCTTCTGCTTGTGGTCTGCCTGAGCTGATAAAAGTTGACCCACGTCCTTGAGTAATCTTTATTCTAAGTGTGATCCATTGTGAGTTGCTTTGTATTACCAGAGGCTAACCTTTTTTCAGTAAAGACCATGACAGTATGGCCACACTTGGGCGGTATATATTCTTTTAACTCACTGCCACAACTCTAGTCTAAACTCTTATTACCTCTCCCTTGGTCTATTCCGATAACTTCCTATGTGGTCTCTTTGAGTCTAGTCTCTCTCCCTTCCAATCTTTTCTACACACTACTTTCAGAATAATCCTCCTAACACATAGCTCTAATGAAATCACTCCACTGCTTAACAATCCTCAATGACTCCCTATTACCTAGCAATTAAATCCAAAATCAACCTGTTATTCAAAACCCTCCATAATCTGGCTCTGCCTTACCTTTTCTGCTTTCACTAATTCTCTTCATCTACCTTCACTATTCCCCTAAACATGGACCATGTTTTCTTCCCTGCCAGCTGTGACTTAAGTATTTCCTCTACATAGACTCCTTTCCACAACTCTACTTGTCAAAATTCTGTTCATTATTCAAGGACCATCTCAAGTGCAACTTCCTTTATAAAACCTTTCTTGACCACTCCAACCAAATGTTATCTTTCCTTCTTCTAAACATTCATAACTTTGTACCTCTCTTCAGGTACTTCCGTACATTCTGCCCTAAAATAATATTACTTGTGTCTTTGTCTAGACTCTTTCCATTTCAGGATGCAATAATTTATCATCATAATAGTGACATTTATGTAGTTCTTACTTTGCACCAAGCACTGTGCTGACTGCTTTACACAATTCTTATCCTACATTTGATCCTGTCAAAATATTTTGGTGATACCTTGTTTTCCAAGGCTAGGACCTGACAAGCAGGCTATGACCTGAACTTGGCATAACAATAATCCTTGTGCTCAGGATAAATTCACCCTCTGGCAAAATGTATTGCTTGCACCACTACCAGGTGTGCACAAAGGGATTTAGCTCTCCCTGTATCCCAGGGCCATCTGTCAAATGTTCACAATCCCTGTTCCTTGTCACTGACAGGTCCTATACTTCTATTCCTGCCACTTCTGTACCTAGCAGGGTCTAAGACTTGAGGCAATGACTATTTCCACAAGCCTCAAGAATGCCTGTAGTATCCCAAGACATGCCAACCATGAGAATTCTCTCGATATCTAAGACTGACTGTGTTGTAGGCCATCTCCTTTCATGTATATAAGTGGCCCCAGTCTTAGCAACCTTAAGCCCTCCTTGAAGGAAGAGTGGGCAAAGGGTAGTTTCCATATGCATGACATTTTCTTCACTCTGAAATTAATTAAACTTCTGTTTGTGTCCTGACTCTCCTATCTCTAACATGCTCTGTTTGTTTGGCTCTGGCCACCCATAGTTTAGAGATTGGTTCCAGTCCAGTTGACAATCCTCACAAAGCCTCCAGGAGATGGGTGCTATCATTATGCCCATTTTATTGATGAGGAAAATGAGGCAAACAGAGGATAAATAATTTACCCAGAGTCAAACAGCTAGTAAGTGTCTGAAACTGGATTTGACTCCAGACCCAGCACTCTATCCACTGTGCTCCAGTTCATTCCAACCCTGAATTTCACACATTGGTAGTACCTTCCATGTCTGAGGATTACTCCCTCTAATTGGCCAGTTCCTCCTAGAACAAACTGTAGATTCGGTCAAAAGGCTGCACTTGAGGACCTAGAGGGCTACATGTAGCCTCAAGGCTACAGGTTCACCACCATTGTAAAGAGGCCCAAGTCAGCCAAATCTTCATTCTTCTCCAGGCTGAACTTTAGACTCCCCAAGATTTTCTCAATGGTACCCCCAACTAGGTACCTTCATCTCTTTGCCCATCTTTTCAGATCCCTTTAATTTGTTATCATCACTTAAAATATAAGCTCCTTGAGAGCGAGAATATTCTTTCTTTTTGCTTACATTTTTATCCTCAGGATCTGGCACAGTGCCTGGCATATAATCAGAACATAATGATAGCTTGCTCACCTGGCTTCCCTTTTCCACAAGGTTACAAGTTTACTAAAGGCTGAAAAAGCCTTATTCCTCTTTGAATCTGCCTCATTAAATCCTTAGATCCCTTCAAAGTTCAATTCAAGTGCCATCTCCTCCATGAGCCCTTTCTTAACCCATTGTGGTTAATAATATTATTATATTGTTGTCATGTATGTTGTATATGCTGTTTCCCTGGATAAAATTTCAAGTCCTTGAGGGGACTTTTATTTTGTTAACATATCCCCTGTACCTAGCCCAGTATCTAGTAGTTGCCTAATAAATGCTTGTTGATTGATTTACCAGTTGATTGTCAGAACCTACCACAGAGCCTTCCATGCAGCAAGTACTTAATAATTCTCTGTCAAATTAGACTAAATATCCTTCTTGTTCTTCCAATGGCAGGCACTTAGTGCCAAACCCTCAGGATCACACAGGGAAAAACATCTTCCAAATTCATTAGTTAGTCAATTAACCTAAATTCGCCTTAGTTTCAGTTCTGAAAAGATATGCCATTCCTGAAGGAAGAGTGGGCAGCTGACCATGTCACTTGTCACTAGACCATCTTCTGTCATATGACATATTGCAACACGAAAGCCCTGTCATTCTAAATCTAATAGAAAATTCCCCCAAAATCCTCAAGAAAATCTGAGGTGATTTTCCTTAGCACACTAAGCCCCTTGTGATCTTTGTGCCAGTGACCTCAGAATATTGGAGCCAGTGTGAATTTCCTTTATGCCTAATAGTCTTTGACAGCTGTTCAAAATATCTGGTTTTCTTAACCAGTGCCAGAGTTTGGGATCTCACCTGTTTCTGCATTAAAGAGATGCCAGTACTCTTGTCAATGTCACCATATCAGAGATTATAACAAGAAACAATGAGAATTTCACCAAGCTTTAAACAAGGTGAGCCATCAGAGGTGGGTGTTACTAGCTGCCAATAGGCACTATGAGCTTAATGAAGAACGCAGTCTTGCTGTATGAAGTGGAGGTGAATTATAAGTCATGTTGCAGTTAAGGGAATGGGGGAACCTCAGGTCCTTCTGCAGAAATGCTTACCCCTCCTCCCATGCAGATATACTCTATTGCTTCCAGTCACTGAAAGTTTATATCACTTTACATTAACTACAAGTTCTGATTTGCTTTGACCTGAGCCAGGAAGTCAGTAGCAGCTGTAAATTTAAGGCTTCATATACCCTGGATCACATAGAAAAAGACATCTTTTGCTTTTGTAATTTCCTTTGGAGTTTTTCTTACTAAGGTATAAAAATGGGAAACAGGCAGGTGGCTCTCAATCAATCAAAATACATTTAGTGAGCTCTTGGTATGTGCAAAAGACTGGTCTCTGTGTTAGAGGTAGAAATTATTATTTTTTTTAAAATACATTTTACTAATGTCTTTTCTTTTTTACATAGCCTAAAATTTCTCCTGCATCTCTCTCCACAACCCTATACAAGACAACCATCCCTCACAACAATGAATTTTTTTTAAAAAGAAAAATATGAGAAAAAAAATTCAACACAATCAACAGATCTGAAAAATATGATATTATATACAATGTTCCACACTTGTAGTCAACTCCTCCCCATCCCTACAAAGGAGTTGGGGGTGGAGGAAGGTGGAAACATGATTCTTGCTTCAAAGAGGCTTTCATGACATTCAGAAGACAGGTTATGTAGATATAAATAATACAGATAAATAAGAACACAAGAGGGAAATTGCTAACATGGAACACTAAACCAAAGTCGTAGGAACTAAATTAAAATCCCAACTCTGCCACTTACTATTTAGATGAAACTGAGCTAATAAATTATCCTTTTTGGACCTCAGTTTCATCATTTATGTAAAATGGGTAAGGAGGGTTGGACTAGATATCCTCTACATTCCCCTCCAGCTCTCTATTTATGAGCCTGCAGTGGTACAGTCTTATGAAAATTGTCTGATAAAGAAGCTCAGGCACAGGTTAGAGAGTGCTGGGCCTATGGAAAAAGGGACTACTGCTCAAAATGATATGCCTGCAAAGGTGAGCCTAATCATCAACAAAAACATAAATTTCAACATAAGGTAGATATTTGGAGCATTGGGGCTAGGGGGAGAAGAGATGAGCTCATTAATTTGCAAACACCTGAAATAAAGAAAGGTAAATAAATTCAATTATCAAGAGAAGACTAAGTAAAGAAATCAATCCTCTCCTACTTCTAGGTGATTGTTTAAAGAAAGAGACAGTGATTCATGTAGTATAAGAAAGAACAAAAAAGGATCATCAAGGAATTTTTTTGGAAGAACTAAGTGGGAAAGATCTAATGGGAACTTAGAATCAGGATAGGGGGAAGTAGGACAATTCAATTAATACTCTATACACCAAATAAAGAAGGAAAAGGAAGGGAGGCCTGAGGAATAGTGGTGAATATGTTAGAGAATCAACTAGGGAGGAGTATAAAGATTGCCTTATTGTAGTCAGGGTCCAATTGAGATTCAATGACCTACATTTGTGGTGGAATGAATCAGCATTCATACATGACTTTGTTGAGGAGAGAGATGGGAGAGCTTGTTTAGATGTGAATGAATTCACTTAGACCTTCTCTTAACCATTGGGAGTTTTATTGCTGCAAAAGCACTGGGCTTGAGACTTAGCAAGGAGCTAAACAAAGGCAGTGGTATAGAAAAAGGACTAGAATTATGCAGGCTTAAAAAGCTAACAGCCTGTAGGAGGATGATGTGGTTTCTAAGGTTTCTAATGGGGGTTGGAAATTTAAGGACAGGATGAGGAAGACGGATGACACAAGATAAGGGAGACAGGAAACTTTATGACCCAGGATGGGGCAGACAAGGAGTTTTATGCTTCAGGATAAGGGGGAAGTTTTATGGTATTTCAAGACAAGGAGAGAAAATTTAGGATGCCCTCAAGCTCAGGAGGGGCCTCACAAGGTACTCAAAAAGCAACCCTTAATATTAACCCTTAGGGTGCCTTTGTATTCACATTAACTTCAATAGTTTAGGAGTACAAATAAGACTTGGATGTTTTGTATAATCCATGTCTAAGGGCTTTGGCCAGATGAGACTGGTGATAGAACAAGTTGTCAAGGGATTTCAGTAGCTTTCATTTGATTATCTGATTATGGAATTAAATGCCAAATGAAGTGAGCATTTCCATGCATAAAGAACAGAAAAAGATGATTGCAAATCTCTATTATATAGTTTGTTTTTCTTTTTAAGAATAAATGCAATATATAAATATCAAAATTATCCTGCTTATGTTTCTTTATGACCTTCCTTCCTCTTCTGCATATTTGAAAAAAACCATAACAACCATCTTTTTTTGGTGAATCTTATCATTAACCTCCCTTTTCCTTCCAACTTTCCAATGATACCTTTGGAACAAATCCTAATATTGGCTATGTCCAAAATGTTCATCTTACATTGCACCTTGAGTCTATCACCTCTCTGTCAGGAGGTGTGTAGCTCACTTCATCATTAATCCTCTTGAATTATGGTTGGTCACTGCATTGATCAGAGGCCTTCCATCTTTCAAAGTTGATATTTAATTAAAGTTTAATTAGCACAACCTGTGAAGAGTCTGAGTTGGGTAATTCAGTCCATCCTCTCCCTCTCTTTCTCTTTCTCCCCTCTGAAGGAAAGCTGCCCAGTTAACTTGGGTTTTACTATCTAGACTTCTTCCTATTTCCTTTCTTTCTTTTTCTTCCTTTCTCTCTTCCTCCCTTCCTTCCTTCCTTTCTTTCTTCCTTTCTTTCTTTCATTCTTTCTTTATCCCCTACTATTTCTTCATTTGCTACAATCTTTGATAGAGAGATAACACTTCTCTTCACCCCTCTTCTCATGTATCCTTGATCCCATCCACTTCTACCTTTTCCAGGTCTGGCATATTCCCTTTACTATAATCCCTTATTTCTAATCTCCACCCTCTCCCTATCTATTTACTCCTTGCCTACAGCCTGCAAACATTCCCATTCCTCCCCTACTCTTAAAAAACACTAATGAAACCTTAGTATCCCTGCCAGTCATCATCCCACATCACTCCTCTTTTTCTTAAAGACAAAACCCTTGAAAAAACAATCTACATGAAAAGTCTTCCTCTTCTCTCACTGTCTTCTAAAACTTCTGCAATTGGGGGCAGCTAGGTGGACAGTGGATAGAGTACTGGCCCTGGAAAGACATGGGCACATCTATAGGCAGCAGAGAAGAAGCCAGTAAATAGGTAGAGATTGAAGTGCAAGGGAGAGAGAAGGATTAGGGGCAATCTGGTAAAGAAAATAGGATAGAATGAAATCAATGGTGTATATTAAAGGGGTTTGCCTTGCCAACAAAAAATGGCTAACTTCAATTGGGACAGAAGTAAAGGAGATAATGGAGGACTTCATTTAGGTGATACAAGAAAAAGAGAAGAGGAAAAGAGGGGGCTCTCGATGAATGGTCTTAATTCTATTTTATAAAGTATGAGGCAAAGTCCTCAACTAAAAAGGGAGGGGAAGGAGTCTCATGGGAGCCTTGAAAAAGGATGAAAAAAAGAGGGAAGAATATGAGAAGAAAAATCCCAGGATGTTGTTTGGTCCTCATGAAGAGTAAACTCCTCTAGGCTAGGGTCCTAGTTAACCACAAGAGGCAAGCCACTTAAACAAAGAGCAAGTCCTGGGAATAGCATGTTTGGGAGGCCACAATGGCCCCAGTCACAAGAACTTTTATTCCAGGGCTAGTGAGAGTAATTGGATGTCTGAGCCAAGGAATGTTGAGGGAACCACTGCTGACAAGGAACACCAGACCCAGCTGTGCTAAGAAGGGAGTGTAGGAAGGAAAGAGCACATGCTCACTGAGTGCAAAAGCAGAAGGGCAGAAAGCCCCTGGTTGTGGGCACTTAGAGGAGACTGGAGGTTTGACTTTGGTTCCAGGCTAGAGGGGAGAAATGAGATATGGGACAAGAAGCACCAGTCCCATACCCAAGGGCCAGAGGTGATTACACAATTAAGCTATTACTTGCAAAAAAAATGCACAAAGGAGAAAGAATCCAACCACAGAAAGTTATAATGGAAATAGAGATGACCAGGGATCATCTTCAGAAGAAGATATTGAAGCAAAGAAACCCTCTTCTCCCCCAAAAAGTGATGTCAAATGATCACCTGCCCAAAAAGAATTCATAGAAGAGATTTAAAAAGACTTTGAAAATCAAATAAGAGAGATGGAGGAAAAACTTAAAAAAGAAGAAGAATCCAAGAGAAAGAAGATTATGAAAAGAAAGTCAACCATTAGAAAAAGAGATCCAGAATCTTAAAAAAGAAAATGACATCCTGAAAATTAGAATTGGGTAAGGTGAAGCCAGCAAAGTAAAAAACGATATCAAGAAATAATTAAACAAAATATGAAGAATGAAAAAGCAGAAGACAAGGTGAAATACCTTATAAGAAAAACAGCTGATCTGGAGAACAGATCAAGAAAACATAAGAATAATCAGACTACCTGAAAGTTATGATCAAAAAAAAATCTTGATGCAATAATACAAGAAATAATTTTTAAAAATTGTCCTGAAGCATTAGAACATGAGAGGAAAGTAGAAATAGAAAAAAAATCCATTGAACATCATTTGAAACAGATCCTATGAGGAAAACTTATAGGAAGATTATAGTCAAATTATGAAACACTCAGTTCAAGGACAAAATATTTAAAGCAACAAGAAAAAATCAATTTAAATAAGATGGCACCACAATTAGAATCACACAAGACCTGACAGTGGAGACATTAAAGTACTTTGGTCTTGGAACATTATAAATCAAAGAACAAAAGAACTGGAGCTCCAATCAAAAATATTATATCCAGCAAAGTTAATCATAATCCTGAATGGAAAAAAATGGATATTTGATCAACTGTCAGACTTTCAAGACTTTATTACCAAAAAAAAAAACAAACCCTGAACTTAATGGAAGATTTGACTTACAAAAGCCAAGATACAGGAGATTCAATAAGGATAGATCATTTACTTTTTATATACATAAAATGTATATGTGTCTAAGATTGTCATTAGTAATTGGGTAGTTTGTAAGAAAGATTGGGGTAGACCTGAGTATGATATGACTTTAGAAAAGTAAAACCATTAAGGAACAGCTAAAAAAGTAACTATTTTATACAAATGAAGTGCAAGAGGAAGATTCAATGGAGAGGAATTAGATGGGGGAGGAGAGCTGGTAGTTCTGGTAACCTGCTTTCATGGAGAATAGGTTTAAGAGGAAACAGTGTATGTATGTGTGTGTGTGTGATAACACATACATACATACACACATGTATGTATATATATATATATATATATATATATATATATATATATATATATGAGTATAAAAGTCTTCTAAATTCAGAAGAAACAAAATAGTAAGGGGATAAGGAGGGGGGTAAGGACCAGGGAAGAATCTTTAGAGGGGAGGGTGAGGAAATAGGCTAAAGGAGGGTATAGAAGTATGCTTAGATCAACAGGAATAGGGAGATAGGGAAGGGATCTTTAGAAAGGAGGGTGACGGTTTACGTTATTGGGCACTACAGAAGGATGTTTAGAATTATAGGAAAGAGAAGATAGGGGAAGAATCCTTGGAGGAAGGTAGACTAAGTAATAGGAGTGCAAGGTAGTGGGTAGAAGTAAAGTAAGGGAGTCAGGAGGAATAAGAAATGAGATATGCACAAACATAAAAGCAAAGATCAATAGTAGAATTTGTTACGGAAAATATGTATATATATATGTATATATCTATATATAATAATACATCTGCACTTAATTATAGTCTTCTTGCAGGGAAAGAGGGGAAAAGTCAAAGTAAAAAAGTGCACAGCAGAGAACAAAAGAAAACTTACAAGGAAGTAAAGGACTCTACAACGTGTAGTATTTATCATAAAGACTTTCTTGAAAAGAAAATTTATCATTACATATTCTGAATCATTTCTTATCTGCTATGCACATGATGTGCTTTTTTTCTTTTCTTATTTTGCATTTAAATACCAATATTTAAGTTTATGATTTTTTTCTTTTCTCTATTCTATATCTGTGTCCTGGTGTTTGAGTTAAAATATTTTTATTAAAAGGATGAAAAAGTTCAGAATAGGCTCTATAAAAAGTGGAACAGTAAAGTCTAAAGAACTGCCTTGCTGAAGTGAAGGGTAAGTTGAGATTATGTAACAAAAATTTGTAACGGTCCCAAGTGCACAATTTCAAGATTTTCCTCAAATTTATACACTGAGTATTTCAATGCTCATATTTGGTAGATTGGGAAACTATATCCAAATCAAGCATGTGACTTACTCAAATGACATATTAGACAATAGAGTTATTATCTCATTGAGGAATTCTGAGTCAGGACTTGAAACCAGGTCTTCAGACTCTGGAAACAATGACATTCTACTATCCCAGACAGCTTCCAAATATCAGCTGATCAAAATGCATGATAAAAGTTTTTCTTTGACTTCAATTTTAGTAGACATTACACATTCCTTGGTCAGGATAACTCTAACCTCAATCATATTAAGTTAAAACTAAATGCTTTTAATTTTCTTCTTTATTGACAAGCTACTCTTCTCAATTCCATAGGTTAAGTGCAATGTCATTTACTTTTTGCTTCTCAATTTGAAATTGACCAATAAAAATGTGCTCTGCTCCAATCCTACTTAACCTCAAGGGAATCCCACCCCTACCTTCAGCTTAGTCAAAAATACACCAAAAAAATTTTCAAGTCAAATACAATGAGCTTAAAACGAACACATATTTGCTTCATATTCATGGATAATTACCCTTTAGTATACTGGCCCTTTTTACTTTTTTTTCAATCCTTGTACTGATGACAACTGTCAAAAATTCTCATTTGAAATAATTCACAATTTGCTTCAAATTGTAACTCACTTTGTAAGGAAAGATGAGAAGAAAAAGGAGTCTTGCATATTTCTTCCAACTAAAGCAATGAAAATGGAAGTAGTTGTAGGTTGCTTTAAATCACAGAATTGACCTAAACACACCCAAACATAATGATATTCATTTGATATTGAGCAAAAGATTATTGCAGTCAATTGCTAAACACCAGAGATGCTCCAAGCAGGTTATTTGACTGTAATTGCATGTATAGGCTAGTAGGAGAGACAAGATGATAGACTTGAACTTTCTGTTTTTAAAAAAATATCTACACAGTATCCCGCAGATAGAGATTTTTACAAATAGGTCCCATCTCTGGAATCACCTACAACAAAGTCATTTTGACAAGACTCTGAGACATTCTCACCTAATTTTCATTCACAGACTCAGGCAGTATTTCTGCCCTGTGATTGATTTCAGGGTTATCTGGATATTATAATGTTCAGCTGCGATTATAAGGACTTGAATAATTTTCAGTTCCTGCCATGAACTTGCCAAGTCTATTCAATAGTTACTGATTTATTGCACCTAACCATTGCTATACCCTATGTATGTACAGAGACAACACATAGTTACAGTATAAGCAAGGTGTTGAATTCAATGTTCATTCTTCCTCATAAAAGTACAAAGAAAATTGAACTCCCTCTTGTCAAATAACTCAAACCATGTATGATTTTTTTTGTCCTACATTCTGAGGACTGATGATAATGCATGCTACCCAACTCCTAACAGAAAGGTGATGGACATAAAATGCAAAATAAGTGAGAGAGAAGGATAGAGAATTACATAGGTCAAATAGATGAATTAGATAGACAGACAGACAGAAAACAAGGTAGTATAGAAATCTGTTCTGCTTGAGTATGCATATTTGTTACAAGGGTTTTGTTTTTCTTCTCCCCCCCACCCCATGAAGGATAGCTAGAAGGAAGAGAAAATAAATGCCTGCTAATTTAAAGAAAATTAAAAAGAAAAAAATAAAATGAGAGAAAATAAATGTTTAATTAATTGAAAATATTTAAAACTTTAAAAATAGAAAAAGGAAAGCTTAGTTAACATTGCTGTATTCTTTTATTTCCTTCTCTTCTTAAGTAAATTGCTTTCTCTTTCCCCATCTTCTCCTTTTTCCTTATGACATTTGTCTAAACCTAGCTAAATCTAATCTCTACTTTATGGGTTACTGCCCAAAAGCTTCTCAGTGTGTTAGGAGGGCTGAAATGGTAAGCGTAAATTAAAAAGCAAGTCATATGGGGCAGAGTTTAATCACATGAAGACAGCGTCAGTTCTCCTTTGGAAGCATCTGCAAAGAGTTAGTTTCTCAAAAAAATGATACAGATACAGCATCAAAAGCAACTTCTCATCATATGTATTTTTTTCCTAAACTAGTTGTGACTCCTATACCAAGCCCAATCCAAATGAAAAATTCCTCTAAGCTCCCTTGTCTCACAGTGCTGATTCAACAAAGGCTAATTACTAGAAGACTCCTGGATAAGCTATCCTGACACTGTCTGCAAAAAGAGTCATGATTGTTTCTGTCCTCACAGAGGACGTGTTAACCCTCTCCCTGGTGTTCAATAACATGGAAACCCCTAAAGTCCTAGAGCAGCTGCATTCTACAAGCTGTCTTGAAACTCAGAGGTAGAACCCTAGGAGGGTCAAAATGTTGCTTTGCTCACCTGTTTGGGGATTTGTGCCCCACTTCCAAACCAGCAGGTCAGCAGTCAAGCTTCTGTGACTTGTACACTTTTTTCATCCAAACTGCAAGTAGAATGTTTTACTTTAGTTGGAGATGCCTTTATCTTTATAGTTTGTGTTTTTTCAGGACCCCCTTAGGATGGGTTTTACAGGTTGGTATTTATGTAAGCCATCTGAATGTATTTGGAGAGGGCTAGCAAAAGTTTTTTGAGGTTAGCTCATATAGAAGAACTTTATGGAGAGATGTCAACTAAATTTCTCTAATCAGAAACTATGAAGTTTTTGGACTTCCTCTGTCCTGCTCCTATATTTGCATCAAACCTGAAAATTCTCTTTGGAAATATTGAAGAAAACGGACAGATTTGGGACTGGCTTATAACTTGATTCACGTTTTCAGGCTTGCCCATAGATGGACATAAAAAACTTCCAAAATCCCCTATACCCCACTGATTTTATATATTCTATTATTTTATCCATAGACTAATATCCTCTTGTACACTTTAGTGTACCCCAAGGCTAACCACATAAATACACAAAGCAGAAAGTGATCTTTCCCCTTGCTCTGTCTAATTCTTTCACAACATTCACCCACCACAATATTTTCGGAAAAATGGAGAGAATTAGCAGTTAGCAACCAGAATCCTTCATAAAAAGAATAACCCAAACTCCTTGAGATCCTAAAACAGGAGCAGACAGGGTTGTCTTGGAGAGGTTCTAGCCTGAATTCAGGGGTCTTTGGCATCTACTCTTTCCCATAGCATACTCTTCTCATCTTATCCTACTTTCAAATATCAGAAATGGTGTAATTTGTACAAAGGAGACCTTAGTTGAGTCAAATGAGTATGTGTAGGTCATTTTAAATGTGGAACCAAGAACTGTGTAACTTAGGAAATTTTTATTATGGGTTAGCGAAAGCCACTCAACTTCACAAAGGGTAATTTTTGATGAATCTAGTCCGGGTTTTATCTATCCTTCTTGATGTCTGCCTGCATCATTTTTATCTTTTTTAGACTGTCCAATCTCCAGTCATCCTGACTTCTATCTTAGACCCAGATGGCTCCAGAGGAGAAAAGTGAGGCTGGTGACTTTGCACAGCCCTCTCTCACTTAAATCCAATTCACTTGCACTTCATGGCATCGCCTTCCTGATGTCATGGTCCTCTTTGAGAATGAAGGACAAACAACAAGGACCAAAAGGATACAGATTACATCTTGTGTTTGAGTTGTCTCATTCCCAGTATCCACCATGTGGAATCTTTAAGAAACACAACTTAATATATTAAAGTAGAAAATTGCAGGCAGATTTAGGAATCTGAAGTCACCATCCTCCTTCAACAAGGAGACTCTAGGAACAAGGAGTTCATGTCAGTTCCAAATAAAAGATAATATTCTAGTCCACTCCCTGTACTAGTAGATCATCAAGCCTCAGTTTACTTGTTAAATCATTGTCATTGCATATTTTGGAATGCCTTCAGATTTGAGTGTTATGAATTTTGTTCTCTTTGAAAACACTGACCTTTTTCTCTTTTTTCCACTTTTTATGTTCTCAATTCAGTTCTCTTTTTTTTTCTTGAGGACTATTTGTCATCTGTGTTTCTTCCTGTCCTCATATTCAAGCCTCATTTCCCTATTCAGCTCCCTTTCTATCTAGTCTACACATTCAGGGGTTTCATTGAGCTTTGTGGGGTTTTTTTTCTTTTACATAGCTTTGTCTGTCTGAAGGCTGGTGAACATCCTGATTTTAACAAAAGGTATGGTCATAAATGAGAGAAATTAGAGACACATAAAGCTTATTAAATTCCATTACCATTTCCTTATTCAAAAAGATTGTTGAACTCAACACATTGTGGGTTACTTATTTGTTTTATGTCCCTGTTTCCTTTAAAATGTTCTCATTGCCATTTTTTGACAACACTATAAGTCTCTTGGTGGCATAAAGCATATCTATTCTTTTAATACTCTCTTTAAATCTATGAGAGTTCAATAAATGTTAGTTGACTAATTGGGTGATTTGCTTAAAGATGGAATATGGAAATACGATCTTGACACTGTCCTAAATTTTTTTTCAGTTATATGCTACTCTTCAGTTTATTTTCACTCAAATCCCCCATAGTTTGTCCATTGCTTTCAAAAAATTGAAGTACTTGGAAGGATGTGTGTGTGTGTGTGTGTGTGTGTGTGTGTGTGTGTGTACATATTATAACATTTCTCCTACCCTCTCAGTTTTAGGTTAGCCAAATATCATTTCTTATATATAATGTATGTATCACATTATTCAAACAATACTTTATAATATTATTGTTCTATTCCAATTCCCTCAGTGCTTTCTGAAGCTGAAATGGAATCATTCAAATAAAAAGCCAAGGAATTGATTTGTTTTTAATCTGCATAAAGAGTCACTATTTTCTCATCAGTCCATGGAATGTCACTGCTGTTCTTTAAAGAATGAAACTACCCATTTTTCTTCATCAACTGAATTTTAAATATTGCAAGTACCACACAGTTCTATCCCAATGAAACAGAGATATAACTAGCAATTTTGTTACTTAGGAAAAGAAGCATAAAAATGCCTCTCAAGTTAATCTAATGTAATAATGGACTGATTGGAGGGATGGAGAATGTGTGATCTCCAAGCCATATGTAGCCCTCTAGGTGCACATCCCTTTGACTGAATCCAAACTTCACAGAAAAAAAATTAATAAAAGCATTTGTTCTGTAAAATCTGGATTTAGTCCACAAGCGGCCTAGAGGCAGCAGGTTCCCCACTCCTGGATTAGCCAATTGCTGTCAAATACTTCCAGAAGAGTTATCTTTAAATAGACTGGATTTGTTGATATGGGCAGCCTTTTCAAGGAAATGGTAGAAATTATGCAGCACATCACTGCAGATAGCAAAAGTACAACTCCTACCTAATAGCTAAAAGGACTGATCAGATCCTTTACTTGATCTGTGTCCTTGAAGGATCAAGTACTTGGAAGGCTACATATATAACACAGCATGCTTTTCCTATCCTCTCAGGTTTAGGATAAACCAGTGAAGACTCACCAACATTCACAAGCTTATAATACAACTAGATATTATGATTAAAAAACCCAGAAATAGTATGGGGACTTAAACAAATAAACTGTATATAATACTAATGAGAAAGATCTTCCTCATCTATCAAAGAGCCAACAATTTGTTAATTTTCTAATGAGGCACAGGTTCTCAAGGGTTATGATGCCCTTTGGCTCTGAAAAATGTATGAATACTCTGAGGTGAGGTTTTACTTTGGAGCTCAGTTTTTGGAAGAAGGTTTATGTGACAGATAAGACTCTGGGAAGTCACTAAGCAGCCCTCTGACCTTCAAAACCCAGATGTTGGTGCTTCTTTTTCTGGTATCTCTATGTATATATGGTCAGATAGTTGGATCTGTCTGTTGATCCATGATGAGTGTATTGCTTATGGTGAGGCAGCTGAAGCACTGTTTGTTGATCTTTATTTCTCTGTATTTTCTCCAAAGTTCAGAATGCTGACTTTTTCATCCCCTGAACTAAGTGAATTATGTGTATATATATATATATATATATATATATATATATATATATATATATATATATATGTGCTTGATTAAAGTGATTGTTGACCCCTCAACAATTCTTTCTTTTTAGAAAAGTAGATCAAAGAAACTGTGAATGTCAGGGGTGCTTACTTTTATACTGTATTAGAACAAGAGAATTATTACTGTGGGGAAAATTCTCTTGCCCATAATTACCCAGTCATAATGTGGCCTCACAAAAATTTAAGAACATTTTAATATATATTGCCATATCAAATGCAAATGGGGGGAAAGTTTTAAAATATAGAAACCTAGCAGAAAATATCAAAACCATAGGGGAATAGGATGAAGTACATAATATCTTGTCTACTATTGTAATTGTCTCAAAGATGCTTTTCTATGAGCCTGGAGAGGAAATCATCTCCCAAGGCTTTCATTCAACTACAAAAAGCAGTCATTGTATCCACCTGTTTGTTAAATGAATATTAGCAATAAAAAAAATTGAATAATAACTTATCCCAGAATTGTTCCTATCTGAACTTCATTAGTTAAGATGAGAATGAGAAAAATAATAAAATAGTAGCTAGTTTTCTATATAACTTTGTTATTTGGCAAACCCTCTACCTAAATTGCTTCTTAATATGTTCTCTTTTATACAAAGATGAAGTTATAAAGATGAAACATAAAAGGACATTTTTTTTGTTTTTTGTTTTTTTAAGCCATGACACCAGATTTGAATTATGTCATTCAAGCTTTCTTCTCTAGTTCTCCTTGTGATCAAAAAGCATATTGTCCTGGAAATGCAAAGCCAACTAGCTCATACCAGGTCAAACCACAGATGACCTTAGCTTAATTTGCAAGATATTGCAACCAACTCAGCCAAGCAGACAATTTCCAACTATGCATAATTTGTTTTAACAACTTGCCATGTGGTGCTACCCTGAGTGTTGACAAGGGCAGTCCTACCTCATAGGAACTTAACAAGACAAAAATAATGGCTCACATTTATAGAACATGTTAAGATTTACTCAGCACTTTGCTCACAATAACATTATGTGTCAGGTAGTATAAACATTATTGTAACCATTTTACAAATGAGGAAACTAAAGTTCAGTGAGCTTTTTGTAGGTAGCTGGGTGATGCAGGAGATAGTAGACCTGGAATAAAGAAGATTTAAATTTAAAGCCAACTTCAAACACTTAATTAGTTGGGCAACACTGGGCAAGTCATTTAACTTCTTTCTCCCTCAGTTACCTTCTCTGTAAAATAAGGGAATAGTACTTACCTCCAAGAGTAGTTATGAGGATCAAGTGAGAAATTTGTAAAGGGCTTTGCAAATCTTAAAGTGCTATATACACTTGATTTTCAATGTTCATGAATTTTGCTTTCATGACTTCAAGCAATCCTATTTTATTAGTAACCTCATTTTCACTTTCCCATTGGCAAATTTCCCATTTGTGGCTATGCACAATAGAGGAAAAAATAAGAGACCAATGCTTACAAGTTTGAGGAGGACTGGTACTCTACCAAGCACTTCACTAGTCTTGTTCACTCTATTGACATAAAGAGCTTCTCATGCATTTGTTGCATATTTCCCTTTTTTTGTTGAGTATTCCCATTGTTTGTCTTTAAAATTCAAGTTTTTTATTGTAGTTATGCTCCCAAAGCACAATACAAGTCCTTTGGGCTCTAAGCTCAAATGTGCAAAGTCAGTGATGTGTGTTAGTAAGAAAATAAAGATGCTAGATAAACTTTGTGCCAAAATGTCTACAGTTACTTTTGGTTGTGAGATAGTTGTTAATGAATCAATGATTCTTTTTATCCACAAAAAGAAAGAAAGTATTTGTAAAAGTGTTTGTAAATTTGTGCCAGAAAGGGGGTAGAATCAAGATGGCAGAATAGAAAGACACATATACTCTAGCTCTTCCCCCACAACCCATGAAATACCTGTAAAGAATGATTCTCATTACATTCTAGAGCAGCAGAAGCCACAGAACAACAGAGTGGAGGAGACTTCCAGCCCAGGGTGAAGTGCAAGACTGATGGGGGAGGTCTGTCACTCTGGAAACAAAACAGAGTCCAGCCCAGCCTTCATCACATGGTGCAGGGAGGAGGACTGGAGCAGAACTCAGGGGCAGAATCCTCAGCAGCAGCAGTGGTTTACAGATAGCTCAAGCCATAAGCACCAAAGGTCAGTGAGAGGGCTTTTTCAGTTGGCCAAGAAGAGAGCAGGGTACCCCCATAGCTTTAGCCCCAGGTGGAAGGGGCAGAGGCCTCAACAGGTGGCAGTGGCTCCACTGCAGGCAGCAGCCAACATCCATTGTTGGAGGCTTCATCGTAAAGACCCTGGAGGAATTGAGCAGCTGCTCTGAATCTCAGCCCCAAATACTGGCATGGCAGAACAGGAAGTGAAGCTATTGTGGAGAGGAAATTCTACTACTCACAGATTTTGGGCACAAAAGTTTCTGGCTGCTCCCAGATCAGTGTGCAGTCTTAATTGTGCCACCTTGGAGGAACTGAGATGGAACAGAGTATACCCTACTCTTGACAAAGAACCGAAAAGTCAAATAACTGGTTGGGAAAATGCCCCAAAAAAGGGAAAAATAAGACTATACAAGATTACTTTCTTGGTGAACAGGTATCTTCTCCTATCCTTTCAGATGAGGAAGAACAATGCTTACCACCAGGGAAAGACATAAAAGTCAAGGCTTCTGTATCTCAAACATTCAAAATAAATATTCAATAGTCTCAGGCCATGGAAGGGCTCAAAAAGAATTTTGAAAATCAAATAAGAGAGGTGAAGGAAAAATTGGGAAGAGAAATGAGAGAAATGGAAGAAAATCATGAAAGGCTGGTCAACACCTTGCTACAGGAGACCCAAAAAAATGCTGAAGAAAATAACACCTTGAAAAATAGGCTAACTCAATTGGCAAAAGAGGTTCAAAAAGCCATTGAGGAGAAGAATGTTTTAAAAAGCAGAATTAGCCAAATGGAAAAGGAGGTTCAAAAG
>CM053772.1:114996186-115038845 GCA_028658325.1 Potorous gilbertii | reverse complement strand
AGACCCAAAAAAATGCTGAAGAAAATAACACCTTGAAAAATAGGCTAACTCAATTGGCAAAAGAGGTTCAAAAAGCCATTGAGGAGAAGAATGTTTTAAAAAGCAGAATTAGCCAAATGGAAAAGGAGGTTCAAAAGTTCACTGAAGAAAATAGTTCTTTCAAAATTAGAATGGAGCAGATGGAAGCTAATGACTTTATGAGAAACCAAGAAATTACAAAACAAAACCAAAAGAATGAAAAAATGGAAGATAATGTGAAATACCTCATTGGAAAAACAACTGATCTGGAAAATAGATGCAGGAGAGATAATTTATAAATTATGGAACTACCTGAAAGCCAAGATCACAAAAAGAGCCTAGACATCAACTTTTATGAAATTATCAAGGTAAACTGCCCTGGTGTTCTAGAGCCAGAAGGCAAAATAAATATTGAAAGAATCTACTGATCACCTCATGAAAGAGATCCAAAAACAGAAACTCCTAGGAACATTGTAGCCAAATTCCAGAGTTACCAGGTCAAGGAGAAAATATTGCAAGCATCTAGAAAGAAACAATTCAAGTATTGTGGAAATAAAATAAGGATAATACAAGATCTAGCATCTTCTACATCAAAGGACTTGGAATAGGATATTCCAGAAGTCAAAGGAACTAGGACTAAAATCAAGAATCACATACCGAAAAAAACAGTATAATACTTCAGGAGGGAAAATGGTCTTTCAAAGAAATAGAGGACTTTTAAACATTCTTGATGAAAAGACCAGAGCTGAAAAGAAAATTTGACTTTCAAACCTAAGAATCAAGAGAAGCATGAAAAAATAAACAGTAAAGAGAAATCATAAGGGACTTACTAAAGTTGAACTGTTTACATTCCTACATGGAAAGATAATATTTGTAACTCTTAAACTTTTCTCAGTGTCTGGGTAGTTGGTGGGATTATACATACACACATATACAAACAGAAAGAGAGGGAAGGAGGGAGAGAGAGAGAGAAACAGAGAGACAGAGACAGAGCACAGGGTGAGTTGAATAGGAAGGGAATCATATCTAAGGGATCTAAGTGATCATATCTAAAAAATCAAGGGGTGAGAAAGGAATATATTGAGACAAGAAAGGGAGAAATGGAATGGACAAATTATCTCTCATAAAAGAGGCAATAAAACGTCTTTACAATGGAGGGAAAAAGTGGGGAGGAAAGAGGGAAAAAGTGAAGCTTACTCTCCTCACATTTGATTAAAGGAAGTAATAACATGCACACTCAATTTGGTATAAAAACCTACCTTACAATACAGGAAAGTAGGGGAGAAGGTGATAAGTAAGATGGGGGAGGGGAGATTATGGAAGGGAGGCCAAAGAGGAGAAGAGAGCAATTACAAGTAGGATAGGATGGAGGGAAATATAGTTAGTCTTACACAACATGACTATTATGGAAGTCATTTGCAAAAGTACACATATATAACCTATATTGAATTGCTTACCTTCTCAATGGGGATGAGTGGGGAGGGAGGAAGGAAGAGAAGTTAGAACTCAAAGTTTTAGGAACAAATGTTGAGTATTGTTCCTGCATACAACTGAAAAATAAGAAATATGGTAATGGGGTATAGAAATTTATTTTGCCCTACAGGACAAAGGAGAAGATGGGGATAAGGGAAGGGAGGAATGTTAGAAGGAAGGGCAGATTGGTGGAAGATATAATCAGAATGTTCGGCATTTTGGGGTGGGGTGAGCAGAGAGATGAGGAGAAAATTTGGAACTCAAAATTTTGTGGAAATGAATGTTGAAAACTCAAAAATTAATTAATTAATTAATATATTTTTAAAAATTGTGCCAGAAAGTGCTAAAGTAACTCACAAGGACATGATGAGCATACAATGCCCTCACATTACCATCTGAAACAGGAAAGGTAAGATTCAGTCAAAAATATGTCTTAGTTTGAAGAATTTTACTTACTACACAATGTATATGTACTGTAGTTTTCATATCTTACAAAAAAGTGAATGTTGACAAAATCAATGATTTTTTAATTGAGATGTTGGCATAAACGGTCACAAAATTCCAGGAAATTATTAATGAGAAAAAATTTTTGCATGTTCTCAATTTTATTTTGTGTACTGAATTTTATGGGTTATTTCATGGTTACTGTAGTAGGAAATTAGAATTAATCAGAATTAATGTTTCATTATAAAGGACTGTATGCAGTAAAGTGTATATTCAGCAATCTCTAGTGAAAGATTTCAGTTTTTGGTGATCACGGAAACCTAACCCTGTGTTTCTCAATGAAATTTCTGTTCAATGTATCAGCATTTGTGTTTTTGTCTTAAGAGATATTTTCTAGGAATATTACCCCCCACTAAAGTTGAAGATTGACTGTAAATACTGTTTACTATAATTATTATTTGTAGAATCACTAAATATTAGAGCCGGAAAGAATCCAAGAAATCATTCAATCTCCTTCCAATTCCTCCACTAGGCCATTTTGCAGATGAGAAAATTAAAGCTCAGAGACGTCAAATGACTCACTCTGGAACCCACAGGTATTAAATGGAGGAGCCAACACTTGAATACAGATCTCTTGATTTCCAATCTAGAGCCCTATCAGTTCAATCACACCAGAGGTGTCAAATACTCTCCTGGAATACTCCATAATAAGGTTATAACAGATTAAAATATAACTGCAAAATATTTAGCACAATAAATAAAAGTACAATAGAACATAAATAATGTTAATAGGTAGTGTTCTAAGTCAATATGTGGCAGCAGGGATGTTTAGGTACAGTCTGATGGCCTTGTTTCTATTTCAGTTTGACGCCACTGAATTACTCTATTCTGTGTTGCTATTCTCAAAAAGACTATTGAAAAGAAACAAAAAGATTAAAGGATATTCAGATACTTAAACAACTATATGTAAGATAAAGATCCTCTCCACCCATTCATGCACCTCACATGAGGAGAGGCTTGTTTTGTAGGAAGGCCCACAACTTTTGTTAATTCGTAATGAGGCATTGGGGCACAAGGGTCATAATACCCTCTGGCTCTGAAAAGTGTATATATACGGTTTTGCTTTGGGGACTTAGTCTTTGGAAGAAAGTTTGTGTGCCAGATGAGACTATGGGTAGGCAGTAATGATCCCCTTGGCTTTGAAAACCCAGATGTTGGTGCTTTTCTCTCTAGTAACCATGTTTGTATATAGTGGTCAGACAGTTGGATGTGTCTGTTGATCTGTGATGTAGGTATTACTTATGGTCAGACAGTTAGAAGCCCTGTTGGTCTTTATCTCTATGCTTATATTTTCTCTGTTAGTATATGTGATTAAAGAAGAGTGTTGACCCCTCAAAAGTTGTTTTCCTTTTAGAAAAGTAGATCTAAGAACCTGCATCAGCAGGTCATCCTGCATGTGTCAGGGTGCTTGCTGCTACACTGTACTAATCAAATAAATGAGTTGAGTAATATGCACTATTTATAATATTTTCAAAGTTTTACAGATTTTTTTTCCTCACAACAAACAGTTCCTACAGAGACTAGGTAGTGCAGTAGGTGGAGCACTGGTCCTGAATTCAGGGAGACCTGAGTTCCAATCTCTCCTCAGACACATACGATGTGACCCTGTGTGAGTCATTTAACTACTATCTGTTTCAGTTTCATCATTTATGAAATGCAGATAATAAAGCACATAACTCCTGAGATTGTTCCAAGGATCAAATGAGATAAAATTTAAAAGCACTTAGGACAGTATAGGCCCTTTTTAAATACTTATTTCCTTCCTTTGTCCTTTCCCTTCTTCTTCCTTTGTGATATCCCTCTCCTCCTGCCTCATCAAAGTGTAAAACACTTAAGCAAAACCAAGAAATATAGTACCTGCATATAACAACATAGATCCCTGCCATTAGTGTAAACTCAGCTAATGTTTAGTGTTGGTTTTGTAACAGTTCTGTCATTCCCCAAGCTAGGGTGTTGAGCATGCCACAATTCACAGGCAGCAGCCTGTGGGATTAGGCAATTTGGAAGGGAGAACCTTATAAGAAAACAGAGATTGATGACAGTTGGGTCCATTATTCCCACTCTAATTGCTTATTGTGAAGGGATTCTTTGTTTCATTTTGGTTTAATTTATGGAATAAAACAAGCATTTCCATAACATAACACAATTTAAAAAATAATTATATATAAAACTGCAAATGTACTATGTACAACTTACTATTCTTTTCAAATATACAATAAAAATATCATGTAAATTTCTTTTTTTTCTTTTTTTGTTCTTTTTTTCTTCCCTCCCCCTCTCACCCTAGAGATGGCTACCATCAGACACAAATGGGTATACATATATAAAATTGTTCTATACATACTTCTATTTATCAATTCTTTCTCTGGATGCAGGTAGTATCTTTCTTCATATGTCCTTTATAGTTAATTTGGGTACTTATAATAGACAAAATAACTTATCTGCTCAAAGTCATTCTTAAAACAATATTGCTATTTTGTATACAATGTATATACATGTATACAAAGTATACAAATACTTTACACAATCTTCCCTTGGTTGTGTTCATCTCACTTTTCATTAAATCATGCAAGGTTTTCTGGTTTTCTAAAATTATTGCATGTATCAGTAAGCACCCTAATATACACAGGGGGGTGTTATAGTAATTTATATGAAAAGATCTTTCTCATTCATTAATAGGCCTATATGATCTGCCTGAATCACGGAAGCTTAAGTCACATGTGGTAGGAGGAACTTGATGAACAAGCAGAACAGGAAAAGTCGAGCAGAACCAAGAGGAAGGGAGTGAGTGTGGTTGGGACAGTGGATAGAGGACCAGAGAGGGAGGCAGAGATTAGGCTTGTGAGTGTTCGTTTGTGAGAATGGAGTGGGGAGGATGGGAGGGTGGGGTTTGAAGGCTTTGCCCCCTGTGGTGATCATGTTTATTGACTTTGTGAGAGTGAACTTTCTGGTTCTCGGTTTTAGCTCTCTGGTGTTTGTATAACTGTTTTCTTCTGTCTTCTATATGGAGAGTCTATTATACTTGTGTTTGAGAACTCCACTGGCATATCATAGTCACCACCAGTGCTATGAATCTTGCCTTGGTGGTACAGGAGGGCTGCTATCCCAGGTTCTTAGATCTGCATTCATAAAAGGAAAGGCAACATTTGAGGGGTTAACAATCACTTTAATCAAGCACATGGATCATTGCTTTAACCAAGCACATATGTCATTCACCTAGTTCAGTGACTTAACCCCTAGCTAAGCAGTGATGTCACATAGTAGAGAGAACACCAGGGCTAGTTAGGAAGACTTGAATTCAAATTTGACCTCAGATACTTACATTGCTGTCTTAGGTGGCATCTGAGAGAAACACCAGGAAAGAAAATGACCAGATACCTACATTACTCTAAGTTAGCCACTTAACTTCTATCTGCCTCAGGTTCCTTTACTGTGAAATGGGGATTTTAATAGCACCTCCTTCACAGATAACCTCATAGGGTTATTGTGAGGATTAACTAAAGTAATATGTGTAAAAACAAACAGACAAACAAAAATACACTTATCAGGTACCTGATAAATCTGTTATTCTTTTCCCTTGTCTTCCTTTCCCCTTTCATCCTGAGATAGGAGTTAGTTTTCCCTAAAAAAAGACAAAGTAGTCCCAGGGCCTGATTGACCACAGCTTCCTGGTCACCTAAGTGTATAAAAAGTCCCAGCCACATGGAGTCTGAGCATCTCAAATTGCTTGGGTTGGGAGACCAAGCCAGTTACTGTATCCCAATGCCCTGTTGATGAGACATGTTAAAATAACAATAACATTTTTATGATGCTTGCTGTGGGTCAGGTACTATGGTAAGAACTGCACAATTTTTATCTTGTTTGGTCCTCATAACCACCCTGAGAAATAGGTGCTGTTATCTTCATTTTACAGATGGGGAAAGTAAGACAAACAAAGGTTAAGTGACTTGTTCAGGGTCACACAGCTAGTAAATGTCTGAGGTCAGATTTGGACTCAGGTCTTCCTGACTTCGGCCCTAGTACCCTATCCACTGGGCTACCTTGCTGCCTTAAGGAGGCAAAGCAGGCCATGTCCACCAAAGCTGAAGCTAAATACCACTATTCTTTTGTTGCGTATCCTTCCTGTGTTAGGGCAAAGTAAATCTTTTGTGTTAACTATTCGATGATTTATGACGGCGTTGTTTCATCCCAAAGATTGAAGTTAAACTAAGGGAGTGTTTGCATGAAGCCTGTCTCTTATAAAGGGAGATAAGTTCCATGGAGATAAAAGATGACATTTCCAGCATCTTCCAGGGTAGGGGAAATTGATACCAGCTACCTTGGAGTTTGCCCTGTCTTGGGTGGCATCTGAAAGAAAACCTTGAGAGATCAGAACTTGGTCATTGGTAAATTGTCCTATATTCCGCTCCCAGATAGCTGAGAACAACTGAAAATTGATTTTCTGGGGGCTGCTTAAGAAGTTGGCCTGGGCACTGAATAATGGCTGTAATTTGGGATGTGTACAGTGGGTACTTTGGTGCAATAATCATAATTTATAATAATAGTGTTTCTTTAGAATTTTAACATTTGCAAGCTCTTTACATATTATTTCATTTGATTAAGACAACCCTGTGAAGTAAGTAGTATTAGTATCCACATTTTACAGATGAAGAAACTGAGGCTTTGAGAGGTTAAGTGACTTACTCAGAGTCACACAGCTAGTTCACTTCTGAGATAATATTCAAACTCAGGACTTCCTGACTCCAAGTCTAGCCCTCTATATACTGTGCCATCTTACTGCTTCATATTAATATTGTCATACTTCCTTTTACACTTTTCATTAAACATTTTTTCTTATGACCTTGATGAATGGACTTTAATGAAATATATACAAGAGAGCAAAAGAAAAGATGTTATGAAAGTGGGAGCCAGACCCAAGATTTATTTGATTGGCAGACATTAGTAAGTCAATAAAAAATGAATAAATATTTATTGTCTACTACATGCCAGGAACTGCATTAAATGCTGGGGATACAGAAAGAGGTAAAAACAGTCTCTGCTCTCAAGGAGTTCATAATCTAATGGAGACTTGATTGCCAACTGAGGTGTTTTTTTGGAACACAGAGACACATCCCTAAAACAGATATCAAAATCCAGTGTGTCCTACATAGGAGGCAGATCTAAAGGGTGATTAACAAGCAGCTTTCCTAAGGATTCATATTGAGAACAAGTAGCATAGTTGATATCCCATAGCACTCTGTGATGGTATCCTTACAGTTTCGTTTACATTAATGTCATCATTCTTAGAGTTCTCTTGGTTCTGCTTTCCTTACCATGAATGAATCAACCAACAAGCATTTATTAAATAACCTATTATGCGCTACACACTGGGCCAGCCACTGGAGATAGGAAGACAAAAGTGAAATGAACCCTCCCCTTGAGAAGTTCATGGTCCAGCTGGGGAAAATAGCATGTACATATATAAATAGATCCAAAAATAAATGAAAGATAATCTGAGAAAGCACCAACAGCAGGGATGTAGAAGATAGCTCTTGCATAGAATCTTAAAAGAAACAAAGAATTCTAAGAATTGGAGATGAGGAAGAAGGACATTCCAGGGGTAAGGGCAGTTAATAGAAGGTCCAGATAAAGGACACAGTGTGCCATTTATGATGAAGGGTAAGAATGCTAGTTTGCCCAGACCATAATTTTCAGGATGGGGAGGCTGGAATGAGGCTGGAAAGGTAGGTTGAGTTCTAGCTTGTCATCCTCAGTCAAAGAGAAGATTTTTGGTGTTTCTTGATACTTAAGATCAAAAGAAGCAATTGGAGTTTATTGAATAGGGAAGTAATAAATGCTCAGCAATTAGTTAATTAATAAAGGAATCATTTTCAGTTTCTCTGAATTCCTCATATTTGTCATTTCTTTCAAATATAATGTCTCCCCTACATTCATATATCACAATTCTATCAGTTGTTCCCTAATCAATGGGTACAATAGTTATAGTAGGTATAAGTACAGATAGCATTTGTGTTGGAAAAAATTAAAAGGATGAGTTTAATGCTAGAAGATCAGAATATTATCACTTTTTTCAGTTAGAGGAGTTTTTCTAATCTAATTTCCTTTGAGATAATAAAAAGACTCATAAAAGTTCTTCTCTGGAGTAAATTTATCCTTCTGGATCACGAACCTCTCTTCTATGTAATTTCCTATTCCTTTGATGAGCTATGCTTACCTGCATTTATCATCCAACAGATGTGTTGGTACTTAAAAGTTGCCAGTGAATACAGTATCCTGTGATTTCAGAAGCCTTGATTTTTAGCATTGAATTTTTTGGTTTATGCTGCCCTTCACTCCCAGTGGTCTATACCAGATGTCTACTGTAATTTCACTTTATTCTTGCCCTATTTCATCTCCACTCGATTTTTATTACCAAATTATATCACACTGATTTGGAAAGTATTTTAGGCATCTGAGTTCTTTTTTTAAAAAATGTATTCCAAGACATGCATACCAAACACTTACTTCTGGGCATGTCATAGACTATGTAAGAGTAAATCATGTTATCTATATAAGTTTGCACACTCAATAGGTTGCTGCTGACTCAGTAATGTGTTTTAGAAATTCCTGAAAAGCTCTTCCCCTAAATGTTTTGTAATTAACAATTGGATGGCCGATGTATTTGCAAATTCCAAATGCTAGACTTTAATCTGTAAATTCTAAATGCTGCATTTTTACCTATAAATCCTATATACTGGATTGTTTTCTCTCTTCTTTCCTTTCAAACTCTTCTGTATTAATAATGTCCTTCTATGTCTTTCTTCCATGATTTTGTGTTCAGTCATTCTCTGCCATAACAGACTCTTCATTATCCCGTTTGGGATTTTCTTAGCAAAGATACTGGAATGGTTTGCCATCTCCTTCTCCAGCTCATTTTATATATGAGAACTTTGGGGCAAATAGGTGACTTGCCCAGGGTCACACAGCTAGTATCTAAGGCTGGATTTATATTCAATTTCTCCTGACTCTAGGACTGGGGCTGTATCCACTGTACCACCTAGCTGCCCCTCTTTCATGATTTATGACTTAAAACACTCAGAGAATTATTTTCTTGATAATCCTACCAGGGAGCTAGGATAGAAGTGTTTAACTTTTAATATTATAAACCCCATTGGCAATCTGGTGAAGCCTTGGACCCCTTGTCAGAATAGTGTTCTTACATGAATAAAATAAAATATATAGGATTGCAAAGGACACAGATTATATATTTAACTCACTTTAATTTCTTTTCAGACCTGCATTCTCCTCCTCTTGCCTACACTGAGAAAATCAGCAAAAGAAATTGTCAAACAAAACCTATTTTTATCCATGTCCCAAATAATGTTTCAATCCATATAGTCTCCATATGGAGGTAGATAGAATGTTTCATGTGAGTCCTCTAGAACTGTGGTCAGTCCTGTTACTCAAAGTTCCTTAGTCTTTCAAATGGAAACCTATAATATAATTATCATTTTTTTTTAAAGTTCATGAACTCCAGGGTAAGAAACCCTAATCTAGAAAAGTTATTCCCTGTTATTCAAACTGTCAGGTAATATCATTGTCAGGACCCAAAGTAGATCCAGCTACCCATAAAAGTTTTCCAAGAAAATAAACTACAAAAATATGGAAATCATATTAAATTTCTGAGCTACTCATCAAAGAAGGAGATACAATTAAATCAAGCAATGCACCCTGAAAACTTTGTCTATGGTAACTCACTAGATAACCTATTAATGTGCCACAGATCTTGCTCAAAATGATATGTTCCCATACCACCAACAGTAATAAGAGGTAGAACTACATCTTTTGTAAACTTTATATCTCACCTCATGCCCAGCACAGTTCTCCCAGTTTAAGGTACTTAACAAATGTTTTGTTTTATTTAATTTAATCAGCATCATTTCATTAAAAATACATATTTTTATATACTTAATGAGTAGACTTTGGAATTTATACCACCAGAACAGACCTTAGAGAATATCTAATCCAAATCACTCATTTTACAGATGAGGAACCTATGTGCTAGAATGGTGAAATGATTTTATCTGATAGCTTTTTAATGGTAGAACCAAGGATAAAATCTAATTCCTTTAACTTCTAATCCAGTGCTTATTCCAATGCAAAACTGCCATTTGTGTCTGACTATTAGTATTAGTATGTGTGTATGTGTGTACCTGCTTGCACACACACAGGCATTTTGCTTCCATTATTACTGCAAATAAAAGAGCTATTCAGGCTTACCTCCAGATATCCATATCCCACCCTTCTTATTCCACCACCTGTTCAGATCCTGTGAATACAACCTATCTTGTCCCACTGTGTTTGTCAGGATGCCAGATGGTCTATCTATGGCCCATTAATTCTCCATAGCCAACAATCAGAATTAATTTAGTGAATCTACTTTGACACTCCTTTTTTCATTGCTGGCTGGCTAAAATTCCCCTCTCAGCCATCCCCTTTCAAATAAGATCTCAGGTTGTTCCTCTTTTTATTCCCCAAACACAAGCAATCTAATCCTAAAGCATAAATTAAATAGCTCTGTGCTTAGGTGTTTTTTTCATTGCAACATCATCCACCTGCTTTCAGATTCTTTAGTACAAACTCTGTCCCCGAAACACATGCTGTGTTCTCACCTCCCTGCATTTGGTCACAGTGTTCTCTAAGCCTGAAATGTCCTTCCACCCACCTTCACCTGTTGAATTCTTCCACTTCCCTTAAAGCCAAAAGTCAAATATCAACTATATAGTAAAACCTTGTATGATATTCCTGTTAGTAACAGTCTTCCCTTTAGGACCTCACATAGCACCTCTACAATGCATGGGTCATATAATATTCTGTTTTATCGTTACATGCATATACATTTTATTTCCTGCTGGACTGTAAATCCTATATGGGCAGAGACTTTTTCTTAATCACATAATGTATCTCCCTCAGAAATTAACACATAGCTCCATACATAGTAGGTGCCTAAGAATGTCCCTTGAATTTGAATTTCTCTCTATTCCTTCCTGTCTTGACCTAAAAAAGCATGAACCTTATTTCTTTCAATATCTCTTGATGTGCAGCCAGAAACCAAACATGGCAACAGAAGCTACAATGATTGCTATCAAGGTCTAGGTTTCTCTTCTAGTGTCCTTAATCATAGTGGTTTCCATTTAGTGGTTCATGAACCTCTTGAGGGTTTGGAATGATAAGGGAAAAGGTTCAGACCAAAAATTATTTATTGATTCTATAGGCAGGAAATGATTGCCAATCACGTAATAAATATATTTTTCATCTGTGACAAGTATGTACATGAAGCATTATGGTTTTGTTTCTATGATTCACAACCGTTACGCACACAGTGATTTTGGTATGCATGTATTGATTACATCAAACTCCAGTCACTTCTGACTAAACACCATGTGTTCTTGTGGTTTCTCAACCTGTCATTGAATGGTTTTCAAACCTTCACAAGCGTTCAAGACATTCAAGTGCAAACTGATTCTTATTGGATGATTGATTAGATGCATGTATAAATCCTTATTGTGGTTTTTTTCTGTACACTACCCTAGAGTAGCTATGTCCTATAAATAGATCTCATCAGCTGTATAATCATTTAGTCTTGATGTTATGTTCTTATAAAAAAAATTATCAGGCTGATGGGAAACTATGATCACTGTGTATTATTATTAAAGGTGATATTGAATCCTTTGCAGAACATCCAAAACCTTTTGAAATAAATCTCATATTGCCTCTCATTGCAGTATCAAGGATGTTTTCTAATTTAAACTTATCGTCTACTTACATTATTGAACTTCTGTCTAGCAGGTATTCAAATGAATTGGTTAGCAACACTAGTCAGTCACTGATAGTATTTCTGTGAAAGTGCAGCCAATATTCCAATGAAAGAAGAGAAGGAAATGTTCTCTGAAGAGATTCCTCACAGTGGTTGGTTTATAAACATAATTAAAAATGAAGCCATATGCACATTTGTACTTTCTGTACTGTAAGTACATTTATCATTTGATGTCACACTTCTGATAAGGTGTGGCTGATAAAGCCAACAAAAAAGTAAATATTTTATATAATAACTACTTATTTGTTTTCAGTGATTGGCTAGGTAGTTAAAAATTTAAAATGAATTTCTATCTCTCAACAAGAGAGCTTTTAAAATTCTACCATTTTCCGATTCATATTTGTGTGAATGACCATTTTCATCTTATCCTTGTTTAAATCAAAACGCAGGAATAAAAGCAAGACAGAACAAGGTTTAAAATTGTGTTTATCTGGTGTTGACTCAAATATTGAAAATCCTTGTACAAATAAAAAAATCAAAAATCAGTTTTATAAATGATTATCATGGCATGTTACAAATCCTCCAAGTTGTAACTTATTTCATTAAAAATGTTATTTATATTCAAAAGTTATAAAATAAATAAATTTAATACGCAGTCTTATAGACATTAGTAATATGTGAGGTGCTGCTAGATTACTTTTTAATTTTTGCAGAATGTACAAAATAAAGCATTAATAATCATTTTATATTTAGCTTTATGAGTTTATATTACCTCCAAAATTATAGGTAGAACAAAATTTTGTATTTCATAATTATAATTATGTAATCTAAGTTTTAATTTGGAGCTTTTGGGGACAAAAGTTACCATCATAGTTATTGTAAGAGCTTAACAAATAAATCTAAAATAATATTTTAAGAAATATATTAAATAACCCTCAGGGTTCACAACACAATTTTTTGAAAGGGGTTCACATAACAAAAAAAGCATTGTGAACCTCTACCCTATAGAAATGGAGGCTTCTTTTGAAGGTTGCCTGGATTTCTTTGGCACCTTCCAAAGGGGCTATAAATTACAGGCTTCTGTACCTGACCCAAACAAAGTAGAATGAGAATTTAGTTAATATAAACAGCAATAATTATAATCCTTTACAAAGCATTGTAAGGCTTACAAAGTACTTTACATATATCTCAATCTATCCTTTCAATAATCCTAGGAGGTAAGTGATATTACTATTCCCATTTTAAGGATGAGGAAACTGAGACAGATAGAGGCTGAATGGTTTGCCCAAGATCACACAGTTAAGAAGTATCTGATGATGAAACTGATCTCAGGTCTTCTTGATTACATCTTCAACACTCTCTCCACTATATCACCTTGCTGCCTGGATTTCTAAGTCCAACCTTGAGGCTTAAATTATTAATTGCCAAAGCTCTACTTTATAGTAGAGAGATATAATCTATCTAATTACATCATTTAACAGAGGAAGGAGCTAAGGATTATCTGCAAGACCTACCTCAAAGGGACCTCCACTAAGATGGCTTAGTGATAAGTTATGCCTATGTATATCCCACTCATCACCTCAAGATAACAAGAAATTCACTAAAGAAAGTAAAAAAAAAAATAATGAAAAAATCAAAGAAAGAAAGACTTCATCACAAGGAAAATATCACCAAAAACAAAAGCAGAGAGACTTTAAAAATGAGTAAATTACAAATGGGAGATTCTAACAGTATTCATAAAAGTTAAGTTTTAAAAAAAGAATGTAAACACTCTTTCCCCCAAATAATGTAATATAACTGTAACAAAATAACTGCTCACCAGAAATAACAATTTAAGATCTTTAAGAATCCCTAAAGTGGTGTAGAAGCTCAATAAACAAATAAAGATGAAAATTAGAGCTTTTAAAAAAGAATTTTAAAAAGACAAACAAGAGAATTGATTGTTTGAAACAGTGAGATATATCCATGAGTGTATGGGTAAATGCTTAACAACTTACAAACTGATTCTCTTAAGGGGGGAGATGTAGGTATGACACACTTTTAAATTTAATCTCCATCATTAAAATTTTCTCCATCACTTTCTAGACAATCAGCAAAGCTATAAATTCAGCCTTGATCTGTAGAATTTACTGATTTATAAAGTGTAAATGTACATCCTTATCTGCACCTCATAGGGTCCCTTTCTTCCTTTAAGAAAGTTATTTGGAGTGTAAAGATGTAACTCGGGCACCATCTTCTGAGTATAAAGATGTTCCTGATTCCCCAAACTTATAATTCCTTTCCTCCCAAACTAACCTGTAATGAGCCACTTTGTATACTATATATTCTATTTATTCATTTTATAGTCAATAATAATTGGTAAACATTTTCTAAGCACCTACTATGTGCCAATCACATTCACAAATGAAAATAAAGACAATACCTGCCCCCTCAAGGAGCATATTGTCTAATGGGAAAAGACAGCACACAAAAAGAAACTGAAAAACAGGGGTGGAGTTATGGTAGTTAAGGGAAAAGAGGGACAAGGGCACTTGTGCCAGGGACTTGATGGAATGTTTCAAAGAAGTCCACAAGTAGATAGCTAATGGGAAATGGGGAGAAATCTGTACTGAGCCTTCTCCTTAAATGGAGACCCTGAGGACATAGTTCTTCCCTCCAGGTAGATGGTCTAGTCACAAAAGCAGAGGAAATGGATGAGATGTCAGTACCAGGCAGAATTCTCTCCCTCCTCTTCTCTGCCTCCTGGCTCGCTTTGCTTCCTTCAGGTTGCAACTAAAATCCTATTTTCTGCAAGAATTTCCTGATCCTCCTTAATGCTACCGCCCTCACTCTAAGATTACTTTCAGTTTATCCCATATATATCTTGGGTACACAGAGTTGTTAGTATGTTGTCTCTTCTATTAAACTGTTAGCTCCTTGAGATCCAGAACTATTTTATGCCTTTCTTTGTATGCCCTGTGTTTTGGCAAAGTGCCTGATACTTGGTGGGTATTTAATAAATGCTTGTTGACTTGACTAGACCTGAAGGGGGAAAAATGTCCTCAATATTTGAAGAATGACTGAACAAATCATGGTATATAAATATAATGAAATATTATTGCACCATAAAGGAATCGCTACATTGGAGATGTCCTGCACCAATGAAATTATTGACCTGGATCCTCCAAAAAACAAAAGAAAGAAAAAACAAAAGGTAAATAGGAGAAATTCAGAGAACTGTGGAAAGACTTATATGAAGAAATGGCATAAAAACAAATGAACTAAAAGAGCAATATACACTGATGGCAACTGTAAATGAAGACTAAATTAGATGACAGCAAAAAGCAAGTCTAATATTTTGGACAACATTGACTCCAAAATCCAAAAGTTAAGCCATGCATCTTTCCTTTCTGTTAACAAATGGAAAAATCAGAATGCAAGGTTATATACGTTGTCAATAGCAATCGTTTTATCAGGTGGTTTTGATAAAGATTTTAGTTTGTTTTCCCACAGAAGACACTTGATTGGAAAGGGTCTTTTGGTTGTTCCATGAACAAGACCTTCCATCTCTGGGCTCCAGGCATTTTCTCTGGCTGGCCCCTCCCCCCCATGCCTGGAATGATCACTTTCCTCTGCTCCAACTACTGACCTCCCTATCTTCCTTTAAATCTCAACTAAAATATCATTTTTCACATGAATCTTTCTCCAATCCCTCTTAATTTTAGTATCTTTCCTCTGTTAATTATTCCTATTTATCCTGTATGTAGCTTGCTTCCCATATAATGTTTGCACTTTGTTGCCCTTATAAAACTGCAAATTTCTTGAGGGCAGGGATTAGCCTTTGCTTCCCTTTGTATCCCTAGTGCTTACCTTAGTATCTGGCATAAAGTAAGCACTTAATAAATGTTTACTGACTGACTATTTGATCAATTATTTATTGAACACCTATTATAAATAGAACATTACCAGGCATTAGAGATTGCAGAGATGTATAAGACACATCCACTGGCCTCAAAAGATTTATTTTTTCCTCTATTTGAGGAAAGAAGACATAAATACTGACAAGTTTAGTAATGGTACTGAGGCAATTTAAACTAAGGGTCCACATATCTTCACATCAAGATGCTGCTGTTCCCAGTCTGGGGGCACTGCCACATTCGTGTGCAACTTGCATCCTTGTTTTCATAAAGACACAGAAAGGTCTCAAATGTACATGTACAATCTCTTAGTCTATTTTTTGAATGAGAACAAAATGTATTCCTTCCTTCTTTTTTGTTTGATTCATTAGACCATGCTGTCCGTCTCTAAAACAAAAGTTAATTTGTAATCCTGCAGGCTCTTTTCTAATTTTGCTGAACAAGAAAAGCTGACCTATAAATCCCAGATTTTCTTTGCTTTTATCTATTTGCAGACTGACTGATCTCATGAATATTAAAGTATTAAAATTTAATTGCCTGTGTGAGTGGTCAATACCTTAATCTTATACTGGACTCCTCCACACAAATTAGTCATTAAAACAGAAGTCATTTATTCTTTTTGTTTGGTTTTTTTCTTTTAGAGGAACCCAAATTACTGCAACCAAGATTCAATTTAGTTTTTCCACTGAATTTTTTACCTTAATTCTTATCTGTGATAACTAATTGAGTTTAAATATGTAGTGTCAAACTCATTTTCTGTCTTATAACCCTTTAATCCCTATATAAACTTTTCATCATGGTGGAGGTGGTGAAAAGAGAAATTTTTCAGTTTTTCATGATTTTGAGAGGAGAATAGAGGTGAAAGTTGAAAGTCTTTTATTTGTTAGAAAAAGAAAAGAACACATAGTGAGGACATTTCCAATATTACCCCTAGAAGCTGCTATGAACTGAATGGCAAGAAATAGGAGTCAGTATAAAAGTGAAAAAGTTATAAAAGTGAAGTAATAAAAGTGGATTTATAAAAGTGAAAAAACCACAGTGACCCAAAAATGCCAAATTCATCAATCTCTTACCGATGATACTGCTTTCCTCAAATCTAGGTGCTTTTCATCTTCAGACCTAGAACCTAATTTCAACTACACCCTTTTCCTACATTTAATCAAACATTGGTAGAGACATGTCTGCTGCTGTACAAGAATCTCCCAAATTTATCTACTGAAACCTGGAGAAAAGAGGAAAAGATGAGAGAGGAGATTGGAGCAGGAGCTGGAGTAGAGACAAGTGGAAATCTTACTAGGGCCCATATGAAGCTAGAACTGCTATAATCTAGTGCTGGAGACCCAAAGTTTGGAAATCCAGGCCTTGGCAGAAGACAAATTGGAACTTCCACCATGACTGAACTGTCAAGAGAGTGATGCTGAGACACTAAAAAAAACATTGGAACCAAGACACATACACAAGGAAATTGCATGGAACATATGGAACAAGGGAACAATTATGTGGAACAAGGACTTAAGAGGTGTGCATGCTCTGGGAACAAAAGAAGCAAATCCATACTTTCCTACCCTTTCCTTTGCTACTACTCTCATTCTACCTCTCTAGACCAGGGGTTCTTAGCCGTTTTGTATCATGGTCTCCCAAGACAATCTGGTGAAACATAAGGAGCCTTTCTTAGAAGTCCAAATTTAGGAAGTAAAATTAGAAATATGTTTTTCACAACATGACCAATGTGGAAATATATTTAATATGATTATATATGCATAGCCTATATCAGATTGCATGACCTCTTGAGGGTGAGGAGGACATTTAGAATTCAAAATCTTATAAAAAGTGAATACTGAAAAATTAAAAATAAAGAAATAAGATGAAAAAGAAAAAAATTAGAAATATATGGTCAACACTGAAAGATAACAAAGATAAAGAAATATTCTGGATCGAAGGATATCTTGGACATAGGTCTAGAAGGAGAGGATAACTTTATAGTTACTATAGCCAGAGACTCAGACAGAATTAAAGGTGAGCCACAAGGTCTAATATAATTTCTAGAAAAGATGAAAGATAAAAAGAGTTATTATTAACGGCAATAATGATACCTATCATTTATACAGTATTTTAAGATTTGCAAAGAACTACATGTATCTCATTTGATTCTCATAACAGCTTTGTGAAGTAAGTGTAATTATTATTCCATTTGAGGAAACCGAGACACTTAAGACAAAGGGGACATTAATACAAACACACAAAGAGTTAAAGGGAAGGATAACTCCCAGATTCTCTTTTAAGAAGCAAGTAAAGACTTAGGTTCCAATTTTGTCTCTGACAATATTTTGCCTTTTAATGTTGGGCACGACCTCTCAGTTTCTTCATCTGTAAAATGGAAGCCTTGGACTAGATGGCCACTAAAGTCCTTTCCAGTTCTAAATCTATGATCTTATTGTCATAGCATTCTATGATCCTCTGGGTTGGTGGAGTTGGTTTTATCATTGTCTAAAGGCAGCAAGAAACAGACTTCATGGGACTCTTGTTCATCTCTTGTTGCAATGTACATGATAAACATTCACAAAAAGACCATGATAGAGTTGATTGTTATAAAAGATGGGGAGGTAGAGAAATTACATGGGAATATGAATGCTGCACATTAAATCAGTGTCTGCTTTAACAATTGTGATCCCTCTCCCATAAAGCTAGATTTTCCAAAGAAATTTAAGACTAAAACTAGAATCAAGATTGACGAATAAGGGAAATATTTCAAGTTTTTTAGTAATAAATTATACTCTCTAGCAGTGACAATAGAGTTACCACAGTTAGATTTCAACAACACAGCCCCTACATGCTGCATGAAGTTTGTTGGTGGGTTGGTTGGTTGGTTGGTTGTTGTCCTTTGTTTTTGAAGAGGACAAAAATGACATCACCATAATAAAGTGAAGTTTCAGAGTGTTCAATTGTGGCTGCTTGGAATGCTCTACCACAGGTTGGGCACAGATAGTCCAATGATGTCTTTTGATTCATGAGTAAATTAGATTTAAGTGAGACAGAATTGCACAAAGTCATCAGCTTCACTTTCCTCCAGAGTCATTATAGTTCAGTGGCAGGACAGAGTCAAGATGGCCGGCAATGGCTCAGACTGCAGTGGATGACCTTGGCATCTTTGGTGTCTAACCAAGCCCTAAGCACTCCAAATCACCTGCTTCAGCTGCCTTCATGATCATTGGAACAAATTGTTCTCATTTGCCCATTCCACCACAGGAAGTCTTCACATGCTTAATGTAGACACCCCCCTAACTCACCAATGGATCTGAGACCCCTTGGTTACCCTCAACCTGGTATGGCCCATCTACTGAAATGATTTTACCAGGGTGTGGTTGCTGTGCATACTGCAGCTTCTTGGAGCCACAGGTGAGAGTTGGGTGGAATAGGTGAACACCAAAGGTAGAAATAGCCCCAAAAAGGGCTCGGCAGCCATCACACCAAAGTGAAGTATAAATAGCACCAAAGAAGAAAGAGAAGGGAAAGGGAGCTGAATTAAGTCAAATATGCAATGTATTGTCTTAACTTGAAACTAGACAACTATAGATTCCTAGGGGTGAAAGTAGAACTCACCATAATGTTGGAGACCTACCCAGGAATCCCCAAAATGTTGCTTTCAGGGAAGCACGAACCACAGGGTAATAACATAAAGTTTAATTCCTACATGAAGCTCTAGGGAATAAGGGAAAATCATTGGAATGTGGGAGGACAGATAAATAAGTTCGCTGACATCAACTCCAGAGGGAGGTCAAACTAGAAGGTAGTGGAGTATTTTAGGATCCTGTGAAAAATGAGAGTCATTAGAGAGGAAGGAAAATTGAACTGATCCTCAAAGTGCTACTTTAAGTCCTTTATGGGTTTTCTACACAGTATAAGAAAGTCTGCCCTATATTTGATCATAACTGGAAACATTGGTATACAATCTGGAAAATATAGAGACCTAGGCATGAAAAATATAGAGTCTATCAAATGTCTTAATATAGTTTTAAGCTATTAAAGCTTTAAAATCCCCAAAACAGTCCCTGAGCCTAGAACTTGGGGCATGGGTTACATAAAGAATATGGGATCTCAGTATGTTTTTTTTTGTTGACTATCTTGTTTTTTTAATTATTGTTATGTTTTGTTTTTATATCATCTTCATTTCCAAATATATTCTTCCCCTATCCAGTAAGCTATCCCTTGTAACAAAGAATAAAAAAGGAGGAAAAAAGCAATTCGGCAAAGCCAACTGTATTATCAACTAAATCTAACAGTATATGAACACCTGTAGTCCCTCAACTCCAAATAAAAAGGGAGGGGATCCATTTCATCAGATCTTCCATCAGATCTTCTCCAGGACAAAGCTTCTTTGACATTTTTTTTGTTATGCTTGTGAAAGCAGTTAGGTGGCACAAAACTTAGAGTGCCTGACCTGGATTCAGGAAGATTCTTCTCCCTGAATTCAAATCTGGTTTCAGATACTTACTCTCTGTATAACCCTAGGTAGTCACTTAACCTTGTTTGACTCACTTTCCTCACCTGTAAAATGGGCTGAAGAAAAATATGGCAAACCATGTATCTCCACCAAGAAAACCCCAAATAGAGTCACAAAGTGTCAGACATAACTGAAAGGACTGAAGAACGACAAAAATATAATTGTAAAAATTATAAATGTAACTCTAAAAGAAAGGGATACATTTTCTCAACTCTTCTCCAGGACTGAGTTTCTTTGACATTATAATTATATAACATTCAGTTTAAATTTTTTTCTGCTCTTTCAATTTACATTATGGTTGTCATTGTGTATATTGCTTCCCTATTTATATTTATTTCACGCCACATTGATTCATATATTTTCTCGTGCTTCTCTGAATTCTTTATTTTCATTATTTTTTGGTATAGAAATACCCCATTGCTTTCACTTGCTATGATATGGTATGCCATTTACTCCCTTCCCCAATCAACAGCTACTTGTTTTATTTCCTGTCCTTTGCTACTACAAAAAGTGTTACTATGAACATTTTGGTATGTATGCAACTTTTCTTTTTGTCCTTCACCTCCCTGGGGTTTATGCTTAGCAGTAGGATCTAGGTCAAGAGATATAGATAATTTTGTGCTGTTTATTTTTTGAAGTGTTTGAATCAGTAAAGTGAAATTTCACCTTAAAGTTCACTTCCAAGAAGGTATCTTTCAAAGTAAAGAGGGACTTCATCTGCTTCTGTTTTGATTTGATATTGTGGTAAATTCATCAAGCCCTGCAACACTGAGAAGCCTCCTTTAAGATATCTATAGTCATTCAAAAGAGTTAAAATTATCTAGTGACAAAGGAAATGTTAAGTAGGTAAAGAACATCTTTTGTCCAACTGTGACATGCAATTGGACAAACAATAGAACTTGTCCATATATGTGTGTATGTATGTACGTATGTATGTATTTGACACTGCAAAAACGAAAAGTAGGAATCAAGAATCAAACAGAAGAAAAGGAGAATGAATTGCCTTTTGGAAATTGTTTGATGATTTCAATGACTCCAAGCTTGTCCTAGAAATAAAAGCCTAGCAATAATCTTCAGGCAGCTGGTCATGCAGTAGATAGAGCATTGTGTCCGAAATCAGGAAGACCTGAATTCAAATCTAGTCTCTAACACTCACTAGCTGAGTGACCATGGGTAAGTCACTTCATCTCTGTTCATCTCAGTTTTCTTAACAGTAAAATGGGAATGATAACAACAGCACTTACCTCATGAGGTTGTTATGAGGATCTAATGAGATAACATTTTTATATAAAACACTTAACATAGTGCCTGGCACATATTAAGCACCATATAAAAGCTTATTCGCTCCTAACTACAAGGCACCATGGTATCATGAATAAAGAGGCAGCATTGGAGGCAAGAAGATCTGAATTCAAGTCCTGTCTCTAACACATACTAACTGTGTGACCGTGAGTAAGTAACTTCAGTGCCCCAGAAAACTCTCTAAGGTAAGTTATGGATGAGCTGCTAGTCTGAATCAGTGAAGTTTTTCCTACCAGGAACTCCCTATATCAATGAAATCACACATCTGTAGCATATAATCTAAAATTTTAAAGTTGCAGGTCATTCAAAAGACAACACGAAGGTTCAGGGTGAGTATGAGCAGGCTGCGACACATTACTAATGAAGAATTACATAAAATAAGGGTAAAGGAGGTATCAGAGGTATAGGATCACAAAGGAGGTAGGTCAATCATGTACCAAGAGCTGGGAATAACCAATGGAATATCTGTGTGCAACACAAAATCAAGAAATGTAGAGAAAGATATCAAACTTGTTGGATGAACCCACTATGCAGTATTTATGGTAGTATTTTGTAGTAGAATATAGACCTACTGTGCAGTATTAGAACATTATTGTATATAACACAGGTGGAAAACCTACAACCTCGAGGCCATATGGGACCTTTTAAGTCCTTGGATGAGGCCTTTTGATTGAGTCCAAGTTTTACAAAACAAATCCTTTCATTAAGGGGATTTGTTCTGTAAAGTTTGGATTCAGTCAAAGACCTGCACTTGAGGACCTAGAGGGCCACATGTGATATTGAAAAAAATATTTCACAAGATGTAAAGGCTTGTATGGTTTGTAATATGAATTGTTGAAAGGAGTAATCACATCTATTATCACAGATTCAACAAAGTTTCAAGTTACACTCCTAAGCATCCAAATAGAGTATTTCCCCTAGTATTATTTTTCATTCCAATTTTTTTCAAAATACATTTGCTAAATTCCTACTACTCAAAACAAAGTCAAGTGCAAGTCATGTCATCATTTCTCTGATGGCAACAGAGGACGAACACACACATACAGAACACTCTCTTAAATGTTGGAGGAGATACAAAAATTAGGTAAGACATGATCTCTGCACTCATAGATCTTCTGAACTTGTTGAAGGGTTAGGCACAAACATAGCTTTATTACATCACGTAGAATGTGACATCCCTACTGCAACCACATTGCATTTTTTCAACAATCCTGGATAGAATTTCACACACTAAAAAATGTTTTCAATGTGAGAAAAGAATTTCAAAGCTGTCCAGCATAAGTTAACCTTTCAAACACTGTAACAATCAAACATCAAGGGCAGTAGAGCTATGACTTTCTTTTAAACACTAGACACAAGTAATTTTTGGACTAAGAATTTAGTGTATTGTTGCACTGCTTGCTGTTAGTGATATATCCCTGAAGATGGCCCCTCCCTCTTTTCTTTAGGTGATTAGCCTTTATAAATCTTTCTCAAGTACCTCTTTGTGTCTCTAGCCAGAGATTAAGAACTTGAATAAAGGTTCACAAATAAATCTAAGGCTATTTGCTCAGACCTTCCCTTTTTACCTGCCCTCCCTTATATAATCTACCTTTTTATAGAAAATATTCTCAAAATGCGACAAAAATCAGCTGATTTTTACCTACAGACAAAACCTCCTCTAAAAGTAGAAATGGCAAAGGTACAAGATTTGCACAGAGTAAGAAACTGCTGAGGGTATTGATCCTACATGGCCAAGTAGAGAATAGAAAGAGAAAATGGAAAGTGATCAATTTCACGATAACCCACAGTATGTCAAGTGGGTATATCCAGGAAAAGATCAAATTCCATGCAGGCAGATCACTTCATAAATAGCTTAGTAATCCAGACAAGGCTCTATCTGCTTATGATTATTTTCAGTGCAACGCCCTTCCTTGTCACTGAGTCACCACTTAAGTCCACTGTGGGTCCCTCTCTGCTCCCCAGAGCTCCCAAGTTTCCAATATTTCTCCCTTTCCCTACCTAGCTTTTACTTGCTCTTATCCTTCAGTTTCTTCTTCCAGGTGGGAAAATTATACTTTCCATAATCTGTTCCTTGCAAATAAGGTGCTATATTAAAATCCACTAAATGACAACAACATGCATGCCATTCAAAGACAGAAAGAGAGAAGAACAAGGAAAGAAATCTACATTGCTTGTCTCTAGTTTTCTGCTTCTGAGTTTATATGAGCAGCTATTCTTACAGTATTAGAAATATTTCCAGAGACCAGATCTGCCCAATAATATCAGCTTTATACTGACTAAAACATGGAAGCCTGCTGAGAAGAACCTGATGTTAAAGCTGTTGCTAGCCAACCATTTGCACAGCACTGCTGGAAACAGGTCTGATTTATATGGCCCTCATACATAACTATGCAGTTCAAGTGACTTATTCCATGATACCAGAGGAGCTGAAGAATGATCTAGCTCAGTGTGCTATGTAAACAAGCAGGATAGAATGAATTCTTGGCAAATAATGTCTTTCAGTAATGACTTGGTAATAAGCAGACCAGGGCATTGGATTGCCTGATGGACGTTCTGCTGAAATGATAAAAATGCAGCTGTAAACACATCCTATAGCACAAAAGCACAGGAAACCAATGTTGAACTACCCTGCATTTCCCCAAACAACAGTCACCATATAACCTGCACACCTGCAGCAGTAAGAACAGGAGCTTCTAATCCCAAATCAGTAGCTTATTATCAGACAAAAAGCAACAGGCCTATCTGTCTATTATTAGTGGAATAATAAACATTCTGTTAGATCAAGATTTTTATAATATATTACACATGTATCTCCTGCTAATTTGAATAAAGAGTGCATATAGATATGTAGATATTCAGATAAATATATACAGAAAAAGCTGCTACTTTTAAAAACCAAATTAAAATTTCATATTTCCATTTGCAAACTTACCATTCTATCTGTGAATGATAGAAAAATATAAAGTTGTCACTAATCTGCTATGAAAATATTGTTTGGACTATACTAGGTGAAGTTTACTTTATTCTGTCTCTATGTACAAAAAGAACTCCAGTTTCTGAAGTAGCCCTCATCTCCTTAAGGAAAAAAGAGAATTTCAAATATTTCATAGTTGCAACCTTGAAAAATCCTCTCCTAGATGAATATTCTGTATTGTATTTTTCCACACAAAAATAAAGATAATCCTATTTGAAATTATAATCAATATTTATCAGCTATATAACTGGTGAGAAAGCAAAGTAATTTCTTGTATACTTTCTTCAAAAAAAGACAGTCAATAGGTTATGGATGTTGCAAATACAAAATGACATACCAAAAAAATGAAATTGATGATATCTCAACAGACATAAAATGACTGGTCCCAATACATTTTTACATAGAGTAAAATTATCAATTAGTAGTATAAAATAAGAACAACAAACTAGAAGAGATAAAAATAAGAGTAAATGGGTCGGAATTGAGAGTAACTGCAACGAAGCCTTTAAAACAAGCTGTTGATGCAAAGACACACACAAACACACAATCTGAAAATGGAAAAAAGAACAGACATTAATAGACTAACATCACTATTTCCTAAGGGAACTTAACTGATGTAAGTCAACCCATACCTTTAGCAATCCAAAAAACACAGGAAAAAAAGGAAATTGTGCACCAGATTCACAATAACTGTTGTTGAATCCTCAAAACTAGAAAACAGGAACACTATATAAGGTATTTTTAAATTACAAAATAATAAGAAAGAACTTAAATATCTAGCATTCCCATTCAACATCCTCATCCCTCAATATAGTGCCTGACTCAAGGAGCATAAGCAATCTATCTTGAAGACATAATTCCAGGTTCAACTGTGGGCATACCTGCCCAGGTCCTCATAGCAGTAAATCAAACTGGTAGCTAGTTCCCTCATCCCACAAGAGTCAGCAGACACTGGTTATATCCAGCCACATGAAGGAAAGGAACAGTAAAGGGAGTGGGAGTAGGAGAGATACAGAAAACTTTGTCAATTGATGGTTGTAGGATAGAGCTACAAGTTAAAGGGAAAAGTTCAAAGGAAAAAAGGACTGAAGACCCAAAAGAGGACCAGTACTAGTACCCCAGAGTTTATTCCAGAAAAAGATATATGCCAAGTCAAGTCTTATCATATTCAACTCAAAGTTGCCAAGGACATCCATCACAACCAGGCCTAGGGATTCCATGAAACGATGGAAAGGATAGAAGCAAAAGAATGAGGAATGACATTAAATTAAATTAAAACGATTAGGACTATAAGAGAAACATTGAAAGACTAACATTTCAAGGGAAAAAAGTCTAAATAAAAACCCAAATGACAGATAAATCAATAGAAAGAATCATAATGAAAAAAGGAAGATTATATACAACATGAAAGAATTCAAAGTATTATCGAAGTTTTATACTATGAAGGAATTTTTTTTAATTTACTAAATAGAAAGACTATGGACTACCCTGAGACAATAGAACAAATACAAGAAAAGTTAGAATAGCTCAAAGGAGAAATAAACTTTTCAAAGAAAATAATTAGGAATGAAATTAAATCAAAGCTCAGAATTTCAACACATAACTAAGAAAAGTCAACAAAAGAAAAGAAAAAACATCATGGACAATTGAGAATCTCTATAAAGAACTAGAGATTCTGAGAAGGGATATCAGATTTATAATATAAAAACACTTGAATGGAAGAAAATTTAGAAGAGATATAAGAATTAGTAGTAATAAAATAATCTACACATTCTTGTTAAGCCAAATCAATTGACCTGGAAGACAGAACGTTCAGAGATAAATTAGGGATCGTTTAAGTCTCCCAGAATAACATGACAAATCAGAATACCTAAATACCATAGAGCAGAATAAATATGAGAAAATTTTTCAGAAGGGCTGAATAGATAGAAAAAAAACATTGATCAATTGATTTCACAGATCACTGTCAAGGGATGAGGTAAATATGCTTCAAATTCTAAGGCAGGTAGTGTTTAATTTAACATTTAATAACAAACAACAAATTCCACAAGCAGTCAAGAGAAAGACATGGAAATATGAGGGAAAGACAATTCAAATCATTCAGGTTAATGCCACAGTGACAAGAAATCAATTAAGAAAATGGGATAGTATAATTCCAAAAAAAGAAAGAAGTTTAAGTTGTAGCTCAAAAATGGCACATGTGGAAAAGTTGAATCTAATAATCAACAACAGCAAAAAAAAAAAAAAAAGATAGATGTTCAATGGAAGAGACGCATTTAAGACATTTTGGGGAGAGGAGAGAATTCTAGTTGAGCAGATTTTTTGACTTGGAAATAACCCAAACAAGTCAACTTTTTTAAAAGTAAATGAGTAAAATTATTGAGGAAGGACTAATAAGTAAAATCAATTCTCTTAAGGTTATAAGATAGATCTTTTAAAAAGATAACAATTGATGAAAGGGCAAAAGAAAAGACAAATTATCAGGAGACAGAAAGGATGTGAGGGACTAAGGACATGAAAAGAATTCATAGAATAAAAAATTAAAGAGGAAGAGATAAATTAATACTCTATCAATAAAGTCCCCTGATATGACATAAGTGAAGCAATTACTTTTGTGAGATGGAGTAATGAAATAAAATTTCATTTCAAAAAAAATAATGAAATAAAATAAAATGAAATAAAAATTTGGCCAATGAGAAGATGGAGTGTAGAAGATGAATGAGAGCAGGTTATGCACATCTACCAAATACTGAAGTGAACAATAAAGGGATGATAATTCCTTTAGTCTCAAAGAAGTAAGAGCTATGGAAAAAAGGATGAAAGGGAGTATAAGATGGGAGGAATCTAAATGGAGGTCTCAACTTGGAGGGCTGAAGGAAAGGTTTCAACTAAGAAATATTCAATAAGGGTGGTAGGTATGTATTTCTAGTAAAAGACAAGATTTCTCCTAAAGAAAATTTGAACATAAGGATTATCCTTCCCAGAACTAAACCCCATTCAGAAAAGAGGATTTTGAGTTCCCAGGGAAAACAAGAATATAGTCACAGGAAGAACATAGAACCCAGGTATAGGAAATTTAAAAAGACTTTTTCTTTGGGGACTGACCATGCATGGTAAGGGCAAGGGATAGTATCAGGCCTCATAAGGCAGGATCCAAAGTAACTCCAGTTGCATGACATTGCTTCAAATCTATCTTGCTTTTGTCACAAGTTAGCATCTTTAAGAGCTAAGAATTACTGAAAATAGGGTAAGATTTACAAAAGCATAACAATAAAATATATTGGAGCTAAAATCTGTAACTTTAGCAATTCTACCGTCATGAGGGATATAAGAGGAAAAAGAAGTAAGATCATATCCCTACAGCTCCAAGAATAAAACTGGAATATACAAAAAGGGAAGTGAAATGAAAATGCAGAAAAGGTAAACTTCTTAGAAAATGGTGCAAACCAAAAAAAAGTCATTTAAAATAATAGACAATAATTGAGAAGAGATGGAAGGCTTTAAACTACATGTTTAATATCCATAAAAGAAGAGTCATCAAAGAGATGGAAGAAATAAAGAAAAATATAAAGAAATTAGCAATTTAAGTAAACTCAAAATGCTGGGGATAGAATGGTAAATGAAAATAGACTTTGGGCATAGACTACCACCAAAGTAGTATAAGCCTAATGAACTCCAGGAACAATGAAGTAAAAAGAGAAAAGGGACAAAATCAATAAAAAAGAAATAAATGGAAGAAAATATAAATATAATGACTACTGTACTTTAAATGGAAAAGGCTTAAACCAATGGTATTAAACTCAAATAGAAATGAAGTCACTGAAACATACGCAAGGATCACTGCAGGATGCCTAATGACTAAGAATATCACATTGACGTTATCTATGTTCTAGATTTTTATTTATTTTGTTAAATATTTCCCAATTGCATTTTAATCTGGTTCAGGCCACGCATAGGAGTGTTGTGGACCACATGTTTGACACCTCTGGTTTAAACAATCCAATAAAATGAAAACAAGTGAAAAGAAAATAAAGCTCAATAATCTTTTCTGTACAAGAAACTCATTTAAATGATAAAAGTCCCACAAGGAAAGCAAGAACCTACAATGAAATGTATTACATATTATGGGTGATTTCCCCACGCCCAAAAAAAAGCCAGAATTATAATCTTGCTATTAGAAAAATGGAGGTGGGGAATTCATAATATTAAGCTAAAGATAGAAAGAAATAACATTTTGCTTATAAAGAAAATAATGTACCAAATGGAAGAGTATTTAAATTCATAAAAGAAAAGATAATTGAATTATAAAAAGAAATAGATGCTAACACAATAATTACAGTTATTGGAGCTAGAAAAACCTAATAAACAAACTAAGGAGAAAATATGTACCTAAACAAACTTGAACAGTTTAGATCTGAGAGATTTATGCTATATTCTTTTGGGGAATATATATTATGGATATATATATATATAGACATATATAGACACACAAACATACATACTTCTCACCACATGGTACATCTGGAAAAATAGACAGCATACACATAAGAGGTATATATAAAAGAAATAAAAGTAAAAAGGTAGAAATGTTACACAAATTTTACAGAACATAGTATAATAAAAAATAGTGATTAATATAGGTAACATAACAAAAGATATGGAGTCCTGGAGGTTTAATAATGATACACTGAACAATGAGTGGGTTAAAGAACAAATCATAGGATCCATTAGTAGTTATGTGAAAGAGAAAAATGATAAAATAGCCACACATACAAAACAGTCAAAATTTTTAAGCTACAGAATTGCTGAGAAGAAACATTATCTCTGAAAATATATATTAACATTACATAATAGAAAAATAATATTAATGAACTGTGTATGTAATTTAAGAAAAACTAAACTAGACACTCAAACACATAGAGAATACTTTTCAAATTAAAGCAGAAAAAGCTAAGATTAAAAATGGAAATGTAATAGAAATGATAAAATTAAAAGCCTGTTTTTAAAAAAAGATTAACAAAATTGATGACCTTTAATCTCATAAAAAAGGGAAAAAACAAATATTAGAAATAAATGAACACAGGTAAATGACAATAGAGAAGAAATTTTAAAAAGGATGATTAAAACTACTGTATTTAAAACCAAGAATTTAAAAGAAATGGAAGATTACTTATAAAATGGTAAAATATCCAAATTAGCGGAAGATGAAATAGAAAGATATTAAACATTATCTTAGAATAAGTCAGAAAAGAACTGACATACAAGAGGAAAAAAATAACCTGAGCCAGACAGATGAATTGTATCAAATTTTAAAGAGTAATTCATAGCTATTGTATGCAAATGATTCTCAAAAATTGAGAAAGAAAACTCTACAAAAACTCTACAAATTTCATGAATGGATCAATTAATGAAGGAATTATTAAAAATCATTTATTAAGCACTTACTGTGTGCTAAGCACTAGAGCGCAACACAAAAGTAAGAAAGTTCCTATATATGTGTGTATATATACACATATATTCTCTTTATGTATATGAAATATTCATACAGTATATAAGTATATTCATAAATTTATATCATAAATCTCTTTATACATGTAATTATAACAGCTAACATTTATATAATGCATTGCGTGTTATAAAACATTTTATACATATCTCATTTAATCCTCCTAGCAACCTTGATACACCATTATTATTATTTCTCATTTTACAGATGAAAACACTGAAACAAAGGACTTGTCCAGGGTCACACAACTACTATCTGAGACCAAGTTTGAACTCAAATCTTCCTGATTTGAGGTTTAGTATTCTATCCACTATACCACTAAGTTGCTTACTTATATCCTTCTTTCCCATTGATATGGTACTGTGCCTATCGCAGTGCACACATTAGATACTTGATAAATAATTCTTAGCTTAAAAAAAAATTCCTGCCCTCAAAGAGCTTATATTCTAATAATTAAGACAACGCATATAGAGAACTAGTGATCAGAAAAGGTTGTTTTCGTCAAAGAAACCACAAAGATGATAAATGGATCAACAGATGAGGTGACTAACAATGATTGATAGTATTGACAAGCAGGAATGTTCAATGGCAAGGTGCATGAAAACAAGATGATCAGGAGAATAATTGATGGAATTTGAAACATGACACATGGTCTAAAGCAGCATAAACATCCTGAGCTGTGTGAATATAAGCTTATTGACCAATTAGAAAAGTTCAGCCCCAAGATTGGGTTTTGTTCCAAACCTCCAGTTCATCAAAGATTCTGACTATCATCCAATGTGCTAGTTATCTCTCCCAATTTTTTGTTATTTGTAAATTCCAAGTCATTGATACAAATATTAGAAAGCACTGATCCAGGTACAGATTGCCAAGGCATGCCATTGGAAAAGTCATCAAATTGACACTGAATCCATTAATGGCTACTTTATGTCTGCCATTTGAATTCTTCTGAATTCATTGTCTAATGTGACTATCTGCTCCATAAAAACACATGAAATACTTTATCAAAAGTTTTGCTAATATCTAAGTAATTTGTTTCTATATCATTATCCTCATCTACCAACTTAGTAATAAGAGTTTGTAAAAAGAATATAAATGTAGTGTAGTAGGAAACAGCTAAGTGACTCAGTGGATAGAATGCTGTACCTGGAATCAGGAAGACCTAAGTTCAAATCAGGAATCATATACTTACTAGCAATGTGACCCTGAGTAAGTCACTTAACCACTGTTTGTCTTAATCCTTTGCTCATCTTTCATTTTTGAAGAAGACCATGACATCAGAGAAATGATGACATGACTTGCACTTGACTTCGTTTTGAGTGAAGGAGGGCTGTGCAGGTCACCAGCCTCACTTTCCTCTTCTGAGCCATCTGGATCCAATGACCAGATAGTCATCAGGATGATTTAATCCATTCAAAAAGGAATGCTAAACCACTGGAGTTTTCCATACATTTACCAAGAAAACCCCTTGGACAATACAGTTCATTGGATCATAAAGAATTGAGAATGACTAAAAAGCAAAAAGTTGCAGGTTGGAACCTGTTTTTGAAGTAGTGCTGGCTCTTTGTAACTGTCACCTTTCTTTCTCTAAACTGACTAACAATGTCTTTGCTAACTTATTCTAGATTTTTGCCATGAATTAAAATCACTAAAAAATGCTCATGGGGATAATAAATAACAGCTAACATGTACAAAATGCTTCCCATGTGTCAGGCAGGGCAGCTAGGTAACACAGTGAATAGAGTACCATCATGGAGCCAGGAAAACTCATCTTCAAAAATTCAAATCAGGCTTCAGACACTAACTGTGTGACCTTGGGCAAGTCACTTAACCCTATTTATGTTTATGTTTCCCCATCCATAAAATGAGCTGAAGGAGAAAATGGCAAACCACTTCAGTACCCATTCCAAGAAAAACCCAAAATGGATTCATGAAGAATTAGACACAACTTAAATGAATGAACAACAACTTGCTATGCAATATACTTTGCAATTATTGTTACATTTCATCTTTACAACAACCCTAGAAAATTGGTGTTTAATTATTTCCATTTTACAGATGAAGAAACTAAGAAAAATAAAGGTTCAATAACTTTGCCTAGGGTCACACAGCAAGAAGTGTCTGAGGCTGAACTGAAACTCAGTTTTCCTGACTTCAGGTCCCATGCACTAGCCATGGTGCCATCTAGTAGCCCACAAATCAAGCTTTCTGGCCCATAGTTTTCAGTCTCTCGTCTTTTTCTTCAAAAAAAATCTAAATGAAATTTTCCCTTCTCTGATTTTAGGGTAATTTTCTCATTTTTCACACTCTTTCATACAGTGGCTCAGTAACTATATGTTCCAGTTCTTTAAGGACCTAGGGATGTAATTCATCTAATCCAGGTGATTTGAACTCATCAAGAGTGAATAGGCTCTTTTCCTATCTTTTTACTTATCTTGGGTACTAATAACTTTCCGTGAGCCATTTTTGTTCTGTCATTCTCCTCGGCAGAGAAAACAGAAGCAAAATAAGAATTAGCAAGTTTTGCCATCTCCTTGTTGTCAGTTATCATCCCATCCATTCTATGTAGAACTCTCCCTTCATTCTCCTTTTTCTCTCAATGGCCTTTTCTTGTCATTAATTTCCTTGCCAGCCCCCATTCATTATGACTTTTTGCACTCCTGATACAATTTCAGGACTCTATCATGTTCTTGTATTCATCCTAAATTATCTCTCCTCCTTTCTATCTCCTATACACTGCTTTTTAATACCTAAGTTGTCAGGGAAGTTACCTAAGCATATATTTAGTCCTCAGGAGAAAAAGCCCGTTATTTCTCCTCAATGGAATTGAGAGCCTTTGCATATTCAGTTTAATTCCTTAGCATCACCTATCCATAGGTTGCCCTACTTTTTAGAATGCTAATTCCTGGGGTCCTACATAGGTTTCCTCTAAACTCTTTGAAATTTGCTTTCTTCCAATCTAGAGGGAAAGGAAGTTAGATTTCTCTATTCTACTAAAAACTCTCTAAGGGAGTTGTCGTTTTCCTTCAAGGTTCCCCTTATTTCCACCCCAAAAACTGGTTCATTATTCATGAGAATCAGAGCCAGAATATAATTTCTTCCTGATGGCCTCTTTGCCTATTGATAGATGAAATTATCAGCAACATAAGTTTAAAAGTTATTTGCTTATCTCCTATAGACAGAGAAAAAATTCTAACAGATTTCTGGATAAGTGAGGTCCTTCACATTGCATCCTAATACTATGCTAGGTTTCTAGTTTGTTTGCCAAACACACATTTTTTTTCTGTCCATGTGGTCTGTAGTAAATAACAAAGATAAAATCATTTCTGGTTCTTTCTCCACTGATCTATGTCCAAATGCTCTGTACCATACTTTCCCCGCTCTGGTTCCTAGATTTTCTCACATGAGTATGCCTTCTCAATATAAAATGTTCTTCCTTTTTTTTAACCTAAAAACTCTTCACCTCCTTTGAGGTTTTCTTTTCCTGAATAAGGTATACTGATCTAGTGTGCCATATTGCAGTTATGAATTTTTTCCACCCAAATCTCGATGACAGCTATAACATTGAATCTGCCCTTTTTCTTAAGACTTCTTTTATTGCTCAAATTTTGGGTATTTTATATCGCCTATTGAGCACAAGGGTTTTACTACTTGCTCCTTTCTTTGATTTTACCTCCTATGGACATATGGGTACCTCAACTGATATTCTTCATTCTAGTTATGCTTTATATATAGTATCTAACTTAGTGGATGTTGTAGCAAGTTTTCTCCCTAATCTGTCTTTTTTACTTCAAAGCTTTTGATTAGATTTACCTTGTATCTGCTTGATATGTGCTACATATGAACACATATCTGCATTTGTGCATTTGATCTCTTCCATTAGAATGTAAGCTACTTGGAGGCCAGGACTATTTTGCTTTTGTCTTTGTATCCCCAGAGGTTAGTGCTATGCCCTAGCAGTTGATAGGCACTCGATAAATGACTGACTGATAACAGTTCCATTAAAAATGAGAAATAAAAAGAGTTCTAGGAAGCCTGGGAAATCCTATATGAATTGATTCAGCGTACAGGAAGCTCAACCAGGAAGACAATATACATGATGAAAAAAGTGAAAATAGAAACAAAAAGAGAAGTTGTGTAGTTAAAATAACCAAGAATGGCAACTTCTTTCGTTTTACAGGTAAGAGACTATGGATGTGGAATATTAAATTTATTGTTAGTCAAAGTGGAATCATTGGTTAATTTTTCTGGTATACTTCATTTTTTAATCTTTATTGCAAAGGATGTATCATTGGGCAGAAAATTGAAAAAGGATAAATTTGGATAGGAATTTCCTATTAAAAAAAAGAAATATTGATTTAAAAAAAGATAAAATTTTAAAGCATAATAAATGACATTTACCAGTACCACTGTCATTTTTAAACAAAGTGTTTGAGCTTTCTTCCAGTTTAAAAAGGTACAATACTAGTTTTCTGAACACATTTATTTCCCCCCCCAAAAAAAATCAAACTATAAATATAGCTATCAAGGTATACACATAGCTTACAGACATAGGGACAAAGACAAGCTGTAAAGTGGCAAGATATCAAGCACATTATCAAAGTGGAAAAGGGTAAAACCCCAACCAAAGCCACTACCTCCAAGATCGTTTATCGGATCTTTGATCCCGTCATGAAAAAGACAACGTGGGCATTGCAGTGAAGAATCGGCACTGCGGCATCTGTAAGGTTCATCAACAGACCAACTGTGGAATATGTAAAGTCTACAAGGGTATGGCTAAATTTGGTGGCAGTGGGTACGGTGAGCGGGCTTGCTGTGGAGAAGGTGCCCAAATCTAGCTGTGAAGGAGGCAGAAGAGGATGAAGACGTTGAAGAGGATGTTCCTAAAGTATTGCCCAAGAAAATGCTCCAACAGAGGAAAAAAAGAAGGCTAAGATTTCCTGGATTGGCGCTCCAATCAAGGAGGGAATAAGAAATTATTATAAGAGGGTGTCCATTAACTCTGAAAAACTAGAAGTTTGTGATTATGTAGCCATCAGTCCTGATGATCCCACTAAACTGCAATAACTAGCTGGAATTGCTTCATTATGGGAAGATAGCAATGGACAGACAATCATGCACACTGGTTCTGTACTAGAATATTGTCTTTGTGACATCGGACACCTTGGAGCTCTTCTTGGCAGATGTGTGTGAAGATATGCAGCTCTCCTATATCCATAGCAAAGGGAATGTTGTTTATAAAGCACCCTCAAAAAATGGGTCCGTGGAGGGAGGGTCAGATATAGAGTTCAAAATGATTGAAGATGATACCAGCACCCATTTCCTCCAGATGTGGTATGATCCAGACTATGCAAGATTTGAGACTCCTCCAAAGGTCCAGTCTACAAAGGATAACAAGGACAGGTTCTGTGCAAGCTGTGTGCATCTTTCTAAAATGATGGAAAAGGAAATCCCCAGTCTCAGAGCCTCTAGAAGTCAATGAAAAAATATTCCGTAGCTTGACAATGAAAAATGGTGTACAGCACATAAAAATTGCGCATAGATCTAAAAGAAATCTAATCTCTTCTGAGAATAATTTTTGGATTTTTTGTTTGTTTTTCTTTTCTTTAATTTGCATGGCTGCACCTGTCATAAGTAGATGCTGTTGTCTTCAATTAAGCAAGTGATAAAGAAAGCAATACAGTTGAGTCAAAATAAAAGGCATTAGCACTCATAGAACCATGGTGAGTGCAAATTTTGTGTTCATCTAAATAGAATCTCCTTTCAGACAGTGATTTTCAAAACTATTTGTCTACTGAGTTCATATAATTTTCAAAGTCTAAAATTCTCAGAAGCTTGTTTATTTCCCGGTTACAACATAAGTAATGAGAGAAGCTTCTACAGCTATTATTGGATAATCTTCCACTTCTACAAAATTAATCATACCTTACTTGTTTCTAATTTTTTCTCCTCCCTCTCCTTTTCCTTCTTCTTCCCTTTCTTATTCTCCTTCTACTTCTCCTCTTCCTCTTCTTCCTTCACTTTCTCCTTCTACTTCTTTTTCCTCCTCCTTCTTCTTCCTCTTTTTTTTCTTCTTTTTTTCTGACTTGCCCCACGTGCCTTGTCTAGTCTGGAAGCACACTAACCACTCACAAACCCCATTCCCACCACTAATAGTCTTGGAAGTTTAGACTTGCTCCATTTCCCAACTAGGTCAGTTCTTGTCTCCTTAGGCAGCCTGAGGGTTCCCAGAGACTTCCCGTATAGGTGTTAGAATTGATGTGGACACCAAATTGGTTTAGTTCTACTGAAGATCACAACTCCTGAGCTCAAAAGATCCACCAGCTACAGCTCTCCTTTTCGTACTTGTTCTTTTTCCCATAGCTAACCTTGTGTTTCTTTTAAGTAGTGATAACATCCTAGAGTATGTTATTCTATTTAGCTCTGCCATTCTCTCTGTTTTTCTCTTTTAAAAAGATTCCTGCAACAAACAACTTATTTATTATGAAGATCAAAGTGTGAAGTAGTTTTAACTATAGGGAGAAAAGATATGAAGCAAACCCATAAATGATATACCTTTCCTTGGAAAACAAGATTGCCAGACAATGTACAGTAACTAGGATAGCTAGACACTTGGAATCTCTCAACTATCAGCTAAGGCCATTTAAAATGGCAGGCTATGAATTAAAAGTTCTTGTCTCCAGAAAGTGTTTTATCAATAAAAAAATAGAATAAAAATTCCTTCCCTTTTATCTCTTATAGGTAATCAATCTGAATCTATCTTAAGTCACAAATCTTAATGGCTACTTTTCATATAACTAAAATTTGGAGCAATTCCTGGCTTACTTTAAATGATTTCCTTGATTAAGCTAGTTAAAACCTGGCAGAAAGCCTTCCTTGATACTGAATTAGCTCTGAACTCCTTTCTGGCAAAAGGTTGATGTGATCCTAGTTCTTAAAAGAGCTATCACAAAGCTGCCTCTATTAGTATCTTTAGCATAGACATCTGGGGTCCTGAATTAACATTAATCAGGATTTATGAGCCCTAGCATTAAGCTTTAAGGTCTAACCAGATTGCAGATGTAAAACGCAATTAAATGGAAATCTTTCTATTATCTTTTCATCTGTAGAGCCACAGGGAAGATGAGTGCATATACCTTGGCACCTGGAATCTTTTATTGACCAACTTTGATTAATAAGGACAGGTTTTCAATCTGTGCTTTACATTTGTTAAAATAAACATACTGAAGCAGATTTTCACACAGCAAACACAAAATAGTTTGTATAATAAGTTGTGATGCCTACAGTGGTATAGATTGAAGTCAAGTGTGTGGATTAGAAAATAGCTACTAAATTATTTTATGTGACTCTGGAATGTTGTTTTTTATGACTGTATTCAAGTCAATTTATTATTTTGGAAATGTACAAAAAAGGAGTAAATTTCAGAGTAAAGTTTGACTATTGGATCACAAAATGCCAGAAGCCAACCTGAATATTTGGATAAGGTGATACTCAAAAAGCTGTCCCTAACAGCAAGAAAAGTGAAAGAATTATATTAGGTATACTTCTGCACTTTCTCATTCTAAAATTCATATGGTACTCCTGACAGAGAGGTGATGGACTGAGAGTGAAGACAGAGATTTTTTTTAACTTGGCTTCTACATGAATTTGTTCTGTTTCTCTTTGTATATTTGTCAGAAGACCTGTTTTACTCTCTTTTTCAAATGAAGAAGGGGTAAGAGGGAGAGAAGATGGATTTTTGATCATTTAAAATTAAATTTTAAAAATAAAGTGTATCTGATATAATGAAAAGTAGAAATACGGAAACAACAACAGAAAAGATTGGAACAATACAGTCTATCCTATCAAATGCCCAGTCCAAAGGGTTCTCTATATTACTATATAGTAATACCAACTTGTTTGCCATTGAGGTACCTTACAGTTCCATCCTGGACCTGCTTCTCTTCTCACTCCATGCTATTTTACTTGGTCATCTTATCTGCTCCTATGGATTGATTTATTATCTCTATTTGTTATCTGCTTGTGATTCTCAAGTCTACCTATCCTGTGTTAAACTCTGCTAATCTCCAACATCACATCTCCACTGCTTCTTAGACATCTCAAATGGGATGTGCTGCAGAAATCTTAAACCCAATTATATCCACAATGGAACTCATTATCTTTCACCCTAAACCTTTCCTACCACCTACTTCCCTTGTTGCTGTACAAGGCAACATCAACATCCCAGTCCTTCAGGCTCAAAACCCAGAAATCATCCTGCATTCCCCATTATCTCTTCCGTTCCCCCATATCCAATATGTTGCCAAGGTCTGTCAATTTCACCTTTGTAAAATCTCTCAAATATGCCCCTTTCTTTCCTCTGACACTGTTAGCACTCTAGTGCATGCAGCTCATGTCTAGATTATTTCAATAGCCTGCTAATGAGTCGGCCTGCCTCAGGTCTCTCTCCACTTCAATCCATCCTCCATTAAGTTAAATCACTAAAGCAATTTTTCTAAAGGACAGGTCTGATCATGTCACTCCACTACTCAGTTAAACTCTGCTGGTTCCCTATTGCCTCCAAGATCAAATATAAAGTGTTCTATTAATCATTCAAAGCCCTTCATCATTTAGTCCCTTCCTGCCTTTCCAGTCTTCTTATATCATACTCAACATATATTCTTCAATATAATGACACTGACCTCTTAGCTATTTCATGAGCAAACCATTCCACTTCTCTTTGATTAGTAATTTCTTTAAGTATATAGATGTGTATCACCAAGGCAATATTTACAACACGGGTGGTGACTATGAATAGTTCTCAATCACCAAATCTAAAAGACTCTCCATATAGAAGGCAAAAGAAAAACATTTATTTAAACCCCAGAAAGCCAAATCCCAGAACTAGAAAGCAAAATCCATCATGGTGACCAAGAAGTTAATAAGCATGATCACAGTATGGGGCAAAGCCATTCTCAAACTTGCCCTCCCCCAGCCAAGGCCTTCTCACTATCAATGTCACACTGTGTCAGTTGGCCTGTGTTCTCTCCCCTCTGACCTGACCCCACTCACTCACTTCTTCGCGGTTCGCTCCATCCTTCCTGTTCTGCCTCTTCAGCAAGCTATTCCTAGCACATGTGACTTAGGCTTCCAGGTCATTTAAGCAGATCACTTGGGCCTATTAATTAATAAGAAAGATCTTTCCACTTAAATTACTACTACAAAATGCTATGCCCCTTGGTACATAGATATTAAACCATGGTATTATTTAGTTATCTAAATAGTTATGGCACTTTTAAAAATAATGTAGCTTCCCTATTTATCTTTTTTAAGCTATAACTATTTGTTTATTTGTCTTGACTAGCCCCTTGATTTTTCAAAATTTATTTGAAGCAAATAAATTTTGTTCCAAGTTCTAATTTTAGATCTGTGTGACTCTTTATATTTCAAGTACGTTCCTTATAAACAATATTTTACTGAATTCTACCTTCTAATTCTCTCCCATTTTAGGGTAAGTTCATTCCATTAACACTCACAATTATGCTCAATAATTATTTTTTCCTCCTCGCATTCTCTTATATTTTCCCTCCTCTTTACTTCCACCCCCCCTATAAAAAGTCAGTCTCTGAATGATGACTGATTGATGAAATTATCCTAGCCCTCAAGGTACATGTTCTTCGGTCTTGGGCAGGACTCCATCCAACTAGGAGAACTTACTTCTATTTAAAGAGTAGATAGAATGCAGTCTGGACAAGTTCTTACCCTGAGGCAAAGAGATCCTGCCTCATACCCCTCCAAGTTTAAAGTAATCGAGCTCAAGAAAAAGAAAGCCAACCAGAATGGTCTGGATAGAGATAGATTCCCCTGTCCAGTTTTCTGGAAAAGGCTGAGTCTCATGATCAAGCCACATTTTTAGAAGGTGGAGCTAAACACTTCTAGTCCACATCCTCATTAAATGTTCACTACTTAGGGTTGATTTTCCATTATCAAGGGAATTCCCTTTCAATGTTTATTTAAAGCTTTTGGACTTTCCATGTCTTTTGTCTTTGGTTGTCAAGAGAAACCACTGACCATCAATTTATTGATTATTACCTAGCTGAAATAATAAATTGATTAATAATTAACCTGAAACACTGTTTTGGGTTTTTTTCATTCATCATGTGGTGATGATGATTATTCATTCATTCATCATCTCACATATAAAGAGAGATATGGGAGAGGGAAAAGATGAGAACTAGAATAAAATTTACTATGTTTCAAGTGAACCTCAAAAAGCTTGAGTTGAAATCCTGATTTTAAGATGAAGCAACAGTATAAAAAAATAGTTGTAAATAGAGAGAAATAAACTGCATTATGCTTAAAGGCACTAAAAATGATTAAACAATATCCATTTTAAATATATATATACATATATAATATATATGCAATATATATAAATGTAGGGGCAGCTAGGTGGCACACTGGATAGAGCATTAGCCCTGCAGTCAAGAGGACTTTAGTTGAAATCCAGCCTCATGCACTTGACATTTACTAGCTGTGTGACCCTGGGCAAGCAAGTCACTTAACACCAAATGCCTTGTCAAAAAGTGTGTGTGTGTGTGTGTGTGTGTGTGTGTGTGTGTGTGTGTACCAAATGTTATAGAAACTATTTAAAGGAAAAGTTAACTGAAATGCAAAAAAAAAAAATCTAGATAATAGAAGAGAATTTATCTGTATTTTAACATTCCTGTTTCAAAACTTGGTAACTCTAACCAAAAGAAAATAAGAAGGAAACTAGATCTTAACAGAATGTTGGAATAATACTTGTTAGAAAAATAAGATATGTTAGATCTATGACAGATATTGAATGGGAATCTTAAAAGGCATGCTTATTTTCAGCATTACACATTACCTTTGCAGAAATTGGCTATGTTCTAAGTAATAAATAACTCATAAATATAGAAAGGTAGAAATATTAAGCTTATCCTTTATAGATCATAATGTAATCAATAAGGGAAATATGAATGAAAAATACTAAGCTAAATGTGGACCACTGTGAGCATTTATACCCTAGAAGCCTGCAAACTACAAATCAGGGTTTGATTTTTATTGTTTTGCTGATTGTCTAGACTTAAGAATATAACTGAGAAAATGTTAACAATGCAAATTAAATTTAAAAGTATTTCCTGCATACATTTCTTTTAGAGAACCAGTTACTAAAATTTACCAACACACCCCTCAGTGGCCCATATTCTCTTGGTAAAGGAAGAGGCAAAATACTCTGCTTGAAAGGTATAAATAAAGCTATTGAAGAAGGTTCAAGGAGAGGAGAAAAGGCTTAGAACATATACTGTGGGAAGTGTTACAAAAAGTAAATTAGGGAGAAATAAACTCAATAAAATAAAATAAAATAAACTCAACTTCTGATGCCAAGATGGTGGAATGAGGAAGAACCCTTTGAAACTTTCTCAAATTCCCCTCCAAACAAGTGGAAAACCACCTCATATTGACCTAGGTGCAGGGAAGTAACTTCCCAACATGGCAAGAAAGATCTCACTGGGATGGGAGGGGAATAAATTCTAAGAACAGCAGCAGCAGCATCCAGCTTCACAGAAGAAGGTCTGCAGCAAGGCTCCAAGCTCAGGATAATCCACTAGGAAGGTCCCACCCTATTGCAAACCAGTAGTCCCAGGGCAAGTGAGAAGTCTGTGCAGCACAGCAAGGCACCACCCCAGAGATACCCATCCCCAATACAAGCCACCAAAAAGGACTTGACCCCATTGCTGACCAGTGGTAAAACTCCACCATAGGGCTAGTCAACAGTGAGACCCTGCCCCTGGGGTCTGCCAACCGAGAAACTCTGTTTCCATAGTAACCCAGCAGCAGGGCCCCAACCCAGGGACAGATCAGCAACAAGTTCCCTCCTCCAAGGCCAGCCACTAGAAAAATGCTGTTACAATAGCAACCCAGCAGGAAGGCCTGATCCCTGGAACAAGAGTAGTTAAACCCCATACCCAGAGGAGGCTACCCAGGAGATCCCACCCCCTAAACCCCCAATACAAACCAGAAGGGTAACCTAGCCTCCAGTGAAAGGAAATAGCCAAGCCCTGAAGCCCAGTAAAAGTTAGCAGTAAGACCCTGAGCCTCAGTACTAAAAGTCTGGGACAGTGCAGGACCAAAGTCTAACTTTCACATAAAAATACTAAGTCACAAAAGAAAAAGAAAAAATGAGCAAAAAAAATAAAAAATAGCTTGACTATAAAAAGTTAACTATGGTGACAGGGGGGATCAAGGCATAAACTCAGAGAAGGAGAATAGTGTCAAAATAGTGACAAAAGTAACTTGGTCTCAGACCCAAAAAGAATTTCTAGAAGGGCTATAAATAGATTTTTAAAAGTAAATTAGAGAAGCAGAAGAAAATTCAGAAAAGAAACAAGATTAATGCAAAAGAATCATAAAAAAGAGTCAATAGCATGGGAAATACAAAATTATATTGAGGAAAATAACCTCCTAAAAATAGAATTGGCCAAAAGGAAAAGGAAGTGCAAAAGCTCACTGAAAAAAAAATTTCTTAAAAAATTAGAATTGAACACCTTGCTAAAGGAGACCCAAAAAAATGCTGAAGAAAATAACACCTTGAAAAATAGGCTAACTCAATTGGCAAAAGAGGTTCAAAAAGCCAATGAGGAGAAGAATGCTTTCAAAAGCAGAATTAGCCAAATGGAAAA
>CM053772.1:114955898-114995686 GCA_028658325.1 Potorous gilbertii | reverse complement strand
CACAATAATATCAATTCACAACCATGGACAGTTTTGGAGATGGGAAAGGCTAGATACAGAGATATCAATTAGAATACTATTGCAATAGAGAACAGAGGAGAAGATGAGATCCTGAACTATGGTGATAAAGTGGAGAGGAGATAGATGAAAGAAAGGATATAAAGATAGAATTGACAAAACTTAGGAATTGATTGTATGGGTGGGAAGTGGTTAGTAAAAGTGAAGAATTGACCATAATTCCTAGAGAGCAAACCTGTTCAACTAGAAATATTAAGTCCTCAACAGAAATAGGGAAGATTGGAGGATGGAAAGGTTTAAGGGGAATAACAATGAGTCATTTTGGATAAGTTGAGTTTGAGATGCTGTGGCAAGGCCAGCTAAATTGTGACTACAAGAGTGCGTTCTATAGTATTTAGTTTGGAATTATTAAATTCTCTACCATCATGTATATAAATATATGTTTGTTATTTATTGTTTTTGTAAATTGCAAATTCTATACTTCCTGAATTAATTGACCTTATTTGCCAGAAAATGCACCAAAGGAAAGCTGTAAACTCCCTAAGCAAAGTTCATTTTTCTTTCCTCCTAAGAAGATGCCTCCAGGTCATTTCCTCTGTCAAGCAATTGTCAAGTTATTAAGAGACAAAGAAAACTCTCTTTTTAATCCCTACTGATTGGTTTTTATAATTACCTATGTAACTTATTACTTTCCTCTATTTAGCTTCGCATCCCTAAACTGCTGAAATGTCTCACTTTTTTTTCAAAAATTGTACTCTCATAGACAATACTCTCAAACCAAATTGAAAATGCTGTTTTGAGAAATTCTTTATTTCTATACTTTGAGTAGAGATAAGGAAGATTAGTATTCTAATTTTATCCCCTTTTGTTAAGAATGGCTATAGAAAAGGCAGCTAGGTGGCATAGTGGATAGAGCACCAGCCCTGGGAACCAGAAAACTGAAATACATTAATGTATATTGTTGTTTAGTCATTTTTTTCAGTCTAGTCCAACTCATCATGATCCCATTTGAAGTACTCTTAGCAGAGATACTGGAGTGGTTTTCCATTTCCTTCTCCAACTAATTTTACAAATAAGAAAACTAAGGCAAACAGGGTTAAGTGACTTGCTTAGGGTCACACAGCTAGAAAGTGTCTGAGGCCAGCTTTGAACTCAAGAAGATGATTCCTCCTAGCCCAGCAATCTATCCACTGAGTCACATAGCCACCCCTGATGTATGTTGAAGATGGAAATTTTTTTGGTATTAAAAAGAAAAGACACTTTTAATATTGATACCCCACTTGAGGTGCTGCTAGCCCCATGAAGAATATGAGGAGCTACTCCTACTCCCTTGTAATGGTAATTTAAATGGAAAATCTTTCATATTTATTAATAGGCCCATGTAACTTGCCTGGGTCACATGGAAGCCTGAGTTCCATGACTCTGGGTCATACAGAGCCTGTGGTGGGAGGAGATTGCTGAATGTGTAGAGTAGGAAGAAGTAGAGCTAGAGCAGAGCTGAGAGGAAGTTAGTGATAGAGCAATCAGGACTAGGAAGGATGCAGCTGCTGGCTAGCATGAGTTAAAGGGATTGTTTGTGATTTTGTTTAAGAAAGCCTGCTTGCAATTTGTTTAATGGAGCTGGTTTGTGGGAAGCCTAGCAGGGATAACTTGGGGGTAGTGTTATTTTGTATAGATTTTTCACTATGCAGATTTGGTTTTTTGGTGTTGGAGTTTGGCTTTCTGGTGTCTAAATAAATGTTTTGGTTCTGCCTTCCATGTGGGAGTCTTTGGTATTTCGTGATTCAGAACTGCACCAGGATATTCATGGTCACCATAGGCTCTGTGAATATAGCATTGCTGCTACATCCCTACAAAAAACTGATCTGAGACCACAGACTCCTGAAATGCCCAGATAGCTACTTGAAACCCAACCTAAAATGCAAACCTAAGAAATGAAAACAATACCTATGTCTCCCAAGACATCCAATGGCAGTAAGCAATAACTTAAATAAACCTCACTAGGATGGTTAAGCTTTATGTGGAAACTGTTATTTCTTCACTGGTGTGATGCCTACCTTATTAAAAAAAATCAAACATTTAAAGAACAATTGCTGTTAATGCAGGAAATAGCAGGGACAGGAAAATTTGACCAATGCCTTCTTCAATGATTCCTTCTTAATTCAAAATAATATTAACTCAGATGCTTATGACAGTAATGTGAGATAGGAGCTCCAGACAAAAAGGAGAGCTAGATATGTAGATTTGCAAGAAACTCTACCTAGAGATGGTAGATGAGCCATCTATCTTGATGATGGTATGATGAGATTCCTGAAGGAGAGAGTATAACAAAAGAAGAGGAGAAGAAATATTGAATTACACTCACAGATAAGGATACAATATGGATAATTATCCTACAAAGGAAATTGAAAAGAAGTAGACAAGTAGGAGAAGAACTCAGAGAGAAATATCATGAAAACCAGAAAAGGAAAAAGTATCAAGTTAATTGTCAGATCTATACTCAAAATCTTTCCCAGCTTTTCAGGACTTTTCAGAGTTTTTGTTCTATTGCCTCATTCTTGAAGATCCCAGGGTCACTTCAATGAGACATCAGAGCAGGGTTTTAATTAATACAGGATCATCATCATTACCAGCAGCAACAGTTAACAGTAGCATCACCATCACCCCAGAGGTAGTAAATATCCCTGTCTCTCCACATGCAAATTTTTTTTAAAAATTAGTAATCCAATCTTTGGAACTATTTGCAATCAATGCATGACCTTGTTCTTTTGTCCAGAAAACATGAAGAGTTTTAAAAGTGCACTATATGTGTAAAAGTTATTTCAGTGTTGTATGCTAATTCAGTCCCTACAGATTTTTCAGTAATTGTCGTTTTCTGTGATAACTAATTAAAATTTGTATAACGCTGGCCCTGATCATACATTTTATTAGTGCCATAAGTAATAATCGCACCATGTACTCACACAGTATCTTCCATCTGGGGAATGAAAATCACTTTTACAAATATTATTACAGTTAACTCAAAGTAGTAAATGCTGCTTTACCTAGCTTCTCTATAATGTACCAAATATATGAAGATGCACATCTATAGAGTGGAAAGAGGCTACTTGACCATCTAGCCAACAGGAACACATGACGACATACCATTGACTATCTCCCTATATTCTAAGAGAACATCCACAATCACAGAGTATCAGTTAGAAGGGACCTCAAAAGTCATTTAATCTCATTTAAATTCATTTAGAAATCTCCTTTATTATATTCTTGACATTTGGTTAATTCAGCTGTCACTAGAAGACCATTAAGGAGGGAGTAAGAGCTACCACTAAGTCCATTTTACCAATTCTTTAGGGTGTATCAAGCCTAAATCCCTCTAGAAATCCCACCTATTGATCCTACTCCGCCCTCTGAAGGGCAGCACAAGCCTAATGCCACTTCCACACCACTGAACTTTAAATCTTTGAAGATAGCTATCAAGTCCACTCTTAGCCTTTTTTTCAATTCCTTCAATCATCATCACATAGCATAATTTTGAGGTCTGTAAGCAACCTAGTTGACTACATCCTATAGCTTAAGATGTTACAAAAGTAGAAACGACACATAACAAGTGATTGGATATGGGGGGGGGGTGGTGAGAGCAAAGAGTCAAGGATGACACCTAGGTTGTGACTCTGTGTAGACGGGGAGCCCAGATGACTTGAAGGATGGAAATAGGAAGGTCAGGAAGAAGGGGGAGTTTTGGGGGTGGGGAAATAAGTTCAGTTTTGGATATGTTGAGTTTAAGATGTTTATGGGATATCCAGATTAATTTGTTCATTAGGCAGCTGGAGATAATATACTTATCAACATCACTCTGGACACCTTTACTTCCCTGTTCATTAACTTCCTAAATTCCTGGGATCTACATCTTCACTCCACCTTAGCTTCACCTAGGAATAATCACCTGAAATTGTTGTATTAGCCTTGCAATTCTTCTCTCTAATCAAAACCTCCTACCTTTCGCCTCTCCTTCCGCTTCAATCTTTAAACCTATTCTTCATCCTCATTTTAATATCCAGCCTGCCTACTCCCTCTCTTCTTTCAGTTCATCATCCCTTTTCTGACCTCCTTGCTGTCTTGATTCCATAAGCAGTCTGGTAATACAGTAGATAAAGCATTGGATCTGGAATGAGGAAGGCATAAGTTCAAATCCCCCCTCAGATGCTAGAGTGTGTCACCCTGGGCAAGTCACTTATGACTCTGTGCCTCAGTTTCCTCCTATGTAAAATAATGGTAATAAAAGCCCTTTTCTACTAGGGTTGTTGTGAGCATCAAATGAGATAATATTTTCAAAGAGTTTTGTAAATCCCAAAGTATTATATATAAATATATAATTATATATAAATATATATTTATAAAAATATAAAATATATGATAAAAATATAAAAATATATGATAAATATATATAATTATATATAAATATATTTATAAAAATATATGATTACTATAGCTGATCAATTCAAATATACATTATCAGCTAAGCTTAAATTCCTTGCTTCCTCATCTTGTCATTAGTCCTGCCTTGCCAAACCCCAATCCTAGGCACTCTCCATCATCTTTCTTCTTAGTCCCTACTCAAATATTGCTGAATGGTCTTAGAGAAAGTCATGTAATTATACTGACTGGGATCACTACATATTTATGTTATCTAATTTCATCAAAGTCCTGATCACTGAATGACAGTTATTCACTTGACCTTGCCATTACCTCAAATGCTTTCACAGCCAAATTCCTGGGAAAGGAGAGTTGACTTTCTTTGGCTTCATTTCCTTATTTTCTACTCACTTCTTAATCTCTTGCCATATGGCTCCTAACTCTACCAGTTGGCTCTCTCCAAGGTTACCAATGATCCCATGACTGCTGAATACAAAGATCTCGTGTTTCTTGACTTCTCTGCAGTTTTTGACACCATTAACCTTGCACTCCTCCTAAGCACATTCTCCTTCCTTGGTTTCCATGACCCTGTTCTCACTTGGTTCTCTTTCTACCTTTCTAGCCATTCCTTCTCAGACTCCTTTGCTCAACCATTACTTTCTCTTCACTGTCTAAATGTATGGGCATTCCTGAAGACTGTAATTTTTTATTTTTCCATATAGACATCTGATTCCTAAACATATCTATTTGTCCCATAAGCATTGCTAATTTTATATATTGAAAGAATTCATCATATTTTCCCTCAAACCCATCCCTCCTATAAACATTCCCATTTCTATTGATGGCACCACATTCTTCTAGTCATTCAATTTCACAAACTTGTAGTCATCCTCATATTTTCCATCCCTCAATCAGGGGTGGGGAACCTATGACCTCAAGGCCCCATATGGCCTTCTAGGTCCTTGGGTGCAGCCTTTTGACTAAGTCCAAGTTTTATAGAACAAACTCTTTTATTAAGAGAATTTGTTCTGTGAAATTTTGATTCAAAGGGCAGAACTGGAGGACATGGAGTGGCCTCAAAGTGTGGCCTCTAGAGTGACCTGTAGGCTGACGATTCCCCACCCCTACCCTAGACAATCAGTTGCCAAATTTTACCAATCCACAGTACTTTTCACATACTTCCATCTTTCCACTAGCAAAGCCTCTGCCCTAGCTTGGACCCTCATAAACTTCTTGCCTGTACTATCATGGTGGTCCCTTAATTGAGATCCCTACTTCTGGGTTCTTCTTCTTCTAATACAACATTTATGTAGCTATTAAATTGAAAGAGATTAAAGAGGAAAAGACATAACAGGAAGCTTAGCTACAAAAGGATGGGGGATGATGTCCGCTCAAATCCAATATTCTGCATGCAACTCACTAGGGAATCAAAACCTGGGGTGACATCAGGACTCATAGTAGCAAACAGTCTGGAAAAGAACAAGGAAAAAGTATCAGGGAAGCTGAAACAGGAAAGGAGAGTAGAGGGAAATGGGCTTTATTATGAGTATGACTGGTGAGTGGTATACAGAGGAGGAATGCTCTTGCTGTGACATGATGTGCATCAGCTAAAGTAGTTCCTTTGCCTGTAGAGACTGCTCCTCTCCCTGCCTTCATCCCCAGGTGAATAAACCGCTTTTAGAACTACACATTGGTTGGTCTGGTTGATTATCTTCAAAGCAATCTAATATTATGACCTTGAGCAGTAATTTTGATATATGTGCCAAATAAAGAATCCTCACAAGAGACAGGGAGCATGAAAAGGCCAACTGTACATGAACAAGCACTCTAGCTGACAGGCAGTTACTTGAGGACAGAAGGGCAGAGGACAGGGTAAAAAAAAGAATAAGTATAGAGAGAGAGATATAGAAATAGAGATAGAAAGATAGATATAAATATAGATGATATAGATATAAATATAGATATAAGATATAGTCCCTTCTAGGGTCCAGGCAGTATGCTTTACAAATATTACCTCATTTGAACTTCCCAACAACTCTGGGAAGTAGGTACTCATCCGCATTTTACAGTTGATGAAACTGAGGCAAACAGAGACTAAATTGTCAGCCTAAGATCACAAAGCTAGTATCTGAATCTGGAATGGAATTTGGGTCTTCCTGACTCTGGTCTCAGCACTCAATCCACTGTGCCCCCTAGCATATAATGAAAGATTCCTTTTTACAGTGGAGGTAGGGAGAGATAAAGTCCAGCAGCTCTGTCATATAACTTGTCTGAGCTACAATGTCATCCCTGTTCTAGATGACAATGAAATAAGGTTTAATTCCAATAAAACACTATATTATGTCTTTATACCTAATTCCTAGACTCAATTGATCTCTGCTTTAATGCACTGCGTTAAAAATTACAGACTAGAGAGGATTTTAGAAGATGGCAGAACAGGCCATAAAATTCCAAGCTCTCAAGATTTTCCCCCACAAAAGAGTTAAAATAGCACTTTAGGGTAGGTAAGAATGGGAGAAGAACAGGGTCTTTCTGGAACAACTCTAGAAGATTGGAAGAAAAATCCCAGGATGAGGTTTGGTCCTTGTGGAGAGTAAACACCTCCAGGCTAGGCTCCATTTTAACAAGCAGCAAGTCCTTGGGTTATTTGGTTTGGGAGGCCACAGCAACAGGAACTTTTACCCCAAGATAATGGGGGAGTTGGGCATTTGAGCTCAGGAAGTTTGAGAGAACCTCTGCTGTGCTGCAAAGAGTGTCAGGGCAAAAGAATCCCACACAGGCCTGATGAGTGGAGAAGCAGTGGGGCAGAAAGCCTCTGACTGTAGTCTCTTACAGAAGGTTGGAATTTTTGCTCTGGTTCTAAGCTAAAGGGGAGAACTGAAGATTATGGGCGAGGCACCATTCCCACACCCCAGGGCCAGAGGTGATTATAAAAATTATCACAAAAAAATGCACAGGCAAAGGAGAAAGAATCCAACCACAGAAAGGTCTTATGGGAATAGAGATGACTGGAGATCATCTTCAGAGCAGGATATTGAAGTAAAGAAACTTCCAAAGAGTAACATCAAATGGTCACTTGCCCAAAAGAATTTATAGAAGATCTTAAAAAGACTTTTAAAATCAAATGATAGAGATGAAGGAAAAACTAAAAAAAAATAAGAATAATCCAAGAAAAACAAGAAGGTTATGAAAGAAAAATCAACCAATTAAAAAAGGAGATCCAGAATCTTAAGGATGAAAATGACACCTTGAATATTGGAATTGGACAAAATGAAGCCAGAAAAATTATAAGTGATCAAAAAATAGTTAAACAAAATATGAATAATGAAAAAATAGAAGAGAAAGTAAAATGTAAGAAAAACAACAGATTTGGAGAATAGATCAAGAAGAGTAAATATAAAAATAATCAGGCTAACTGAAAGTTATGATTGAAAAAAGAATCTTGATACAGTAATACAAGAAATAATCAAAGAAAATTGTCTTGAAATATTAAAAGAAGAGGTGGGGAAGGGAGTAGAAATAGAAAAAAAATCACCACTTAGAAGACATCCTGTGAGGAAAATTCATAGGAATATCATAGTCAAATTCCGAAACCCCAAGCTCTAGGATAAAATATTAAAAGCATTAAGATTAGAACTATTTCAATATGATGGTCACACAAGACCTAGCAGCAGGGACATTAAAGGACCACAAGCCTTGGAATACAATATATCAAAGAGCAAAAAAAGTGAAGCTCCAGCCAAAAGTATCATATCCTACAAAGTTAAGTATTATTCTGAATGGGGAAAAAAATGGACATTTGATAAACTCTCAGACTTTCAAGACTTCATTAAAAATATTCCTGAACTTAACAGAAGATTCAACATACAAGAACCAAGAGAAACATAAAGTATATACCAATGACTGGTTATAAGGGATTCATAAGGACAGACTGCTTACCTTTTACATATTTAAAATATATGTCTAAGATTCTTATTAATAATTGGGTAGCTCATAACAAAGATTGAGGTAAACCTGACTTTGACATTAATTTAAAAGGTAAAACCATTTAGGAACAGCTAAAAAGAATAATTATTTTATACAAATGAAGTACAAAAGGATGAACTGATAAAGAGGAATGAAATGAAGGAGGAAATCTGGTAGTTCTAGTAACCTACTTTCATCGGGAATGGGTTTGAGAGAGAACAATATATATATTTAGAAGAACATAAAAATCTTCTAAATTCAGAGGAAATAAAACAGTATGGGCATAGGGAGCGGGGAGAAAACAAGGGAGGGATCTTTAGAGGAGAGAGTAAGGGAAAAGGTAGAAGGGGGTATAGAAGGATGTTTAGATTTATGAGAATGGACAATAGGAGAGGGATCCTTGGAGAGGGATAGGGAAGTAATAGGAAGGCAAGGTAGTGGGCAGAAGTAAAGTAGAGGAGTCAGGAAACAAAAGATATGCTCAAATATAACATCAAAGATCAGGAGCAGAATATGTTTGGGAGAGTATATGTCTACATATGTATGTATATAAGTATATGTGTATGTATGTATCTATAGCTATAAAGAAAAATTTCTAAACTTTACTGTAGCCTTTACTGAGGACGAAGGGCAAAGTAAAAAAAAGTGCACAGCAGAGAACAAAAGAAAACTCACAAGGAAGTAAAGATTAGATGGACAATTCTCAACACAGTGTGTATTATTCATCATACAGGCTTTCTTGAAATGAAAATTTACTGTTATATATTGTGAACCCTCTCTCACGTTCTGCTATGCACAGGACATGCTTTTTTTCTTTCTTACTTTGTATTTAAGTTCCAAATATTTAAGTTTATGATGTGCTTTTGTTTCTTTTCTCTCTTGTGTACTTGGGTTTTGGCCCTTGAGTCCAAAATAATTTTACTGACTAAATAAAGAAGTAATCATTCATAATAGAAAACCTTTTATTTTTTACAAATTTACTCTCTGAAATGTGGCTTTAAATATGAATTCCTGTGATGTATTTCTTGATAGAATCCAAACTCCTTGAGTCGAGAATTCTCAGAACAAAGAAACTCCAAATTCTAAGCATCGTTGACCGGTGAAGACCAATTCAATTGGTAGAAAGAACCCTGAATTTCTGGAGTCAAACAATAATGAAGTAACAATAGCCAGCACTTATATAGCACTTTAAGGTTTGCAAAGTGCATTTGCAAATATTTTCTCATTTGATCCTCACCGTGAGAGGTAGATACTATTATTTTTCTCATTTTATAAATAAGGAAACTGAGGCAGGGGTCAAGTTGCTTGCCACTTGTCACTCAGCTAGTAAGAGTCTGAAGCAGCGTTTCAACCAATAGCTGTGTGACCTTGACTGTCACTTTACTTCTCTGCATCTCAGTTTCTTCTTTTGTAAATTCAAGTCCCTGGAGACTTGGGGATCTCTAAGGTTCTTTCCCAAATCTAAACCCTATACTTCTGTGAGCCTATGAAATTAATGGAATAACAATAACTAGCATTTTAAGGCTTACAAACTACTTTACAAACTTGATCTAATTTTATCTTCCCTACGATCCAGAGAGGTAATTGCTATTATTCCCATTTTACAGATAACAGAAGAAACTGAGGCAGACAAAAGTTAAGGGACTTGCCCAGAATCACACCGCTATTAAGGGTCTGAAGCAGGACTTGAACTTAGATTTTCCTGATTCTATATATAGCGCTCTAACCACTGCTATTCCTGACATAAAAATATCTCTAAGGAGATATGTCTACACAATCCAATTGGGGGAGGAGGGAGAGAGAGAGAGAGAAAATGGGACTCATCATATACATAAGGTATTAAGCAATGCCAGAGTGTTGTGAAAGTAAACTGCACCTGCCCCTATGATGACAGGGCTGCAGGCATTTCTTTTGAATGTTCAGTTTAGTCTCCATCCTTTAGTGAGTGTTAAGGGTGTTAAGGTCACTTTCGACAGGAAACTGAGCTGAAGGGCAAATGTGGTAGAAGGGAGAGATGAATCCACGGTAGCAGTCATGGGCATGATTCAGAGAAGGAGCACTGCACGCTGACTTAAATTAGGTCCTTTGTGTTATCTTTAATGCTATTTCATATTTTTTCTAATGGATTACACGTTTGCATAGCCCAAACTTGCTTACACGAAAGTCTTTACCGCCCTCTTCTGGACAGTCAGTCTCTATCCTGATTGCTGTTTTACTGCAGTGAAAGCTGAGTACATTTTTGGTCATTTGTATTGCAGATGGACTTTAAAAAGCAAATAATTATTCTGAAGAGTTTGAGGTAACTGAGTTTCCAGTGCCCTTAAAAAAGAGTTCACTTATTCCGCGCAGTGACAAGGAGCACAAAGCAGGATCGTGTTATACCAGTGTGACTTCAGAGGGACTGTGTCATTTTCTTTTGATTTGTGTCTTACTCTGCAGGAAATAAAATTAACTTCAGAGGATTTCTAATTCAAAGAAGAGCCAGAGAATGTCTCCGTGGCCTTTGAAAACAGGCACTTCTAAAGCTCTGTCATCATATCAAGTTTAGAGTCCTTTTTAATACCCTTAACATTTTGCCCCAAATGAGTTGTTTTCTCTCATGTGTCTACATACAAACTAAAGAAACTCCATGGTGAATTCACTAATCTAGAGAAGAAGTCTAAATGGTCTGTCTTTCTCTTCAGGCTATGTAATTGTCTGTGGAGTGAGTGTCAAACTAGAAATTAGAAAGAACCAAAGTAGCTAAAAATGGGGAAGAAACAATGTGGTTCACTAAATGATAGCTGAGGTTTACTACATATAAGCCTACTTAAAGATGAGACCTAAAACCTTTTTAAAATGTGGGGACAAATATGCTGTTCATAAAGGATTGATTAAGATGCTGTTTTATTCGTTATGATATCAAAAGAAAATAAGCTGCCTTTAACAGAAGTGAAGTTGGGTCAGCTGTCATAAACTGCTTCAATTGGGGCAAACAGCTTTGGCACAAGCAAATTCATCCTTACTAATTTCCCTATTTTCCTAGCTGTTCAGTCAATCAACGAAATATTATTTGGTGCATAATATGTGCCAGTTATTCAGAGTAGAAGGTACTAGGGCTATGAATACAGTGAATGAAACAATGCCTTACTTACACAGAGCTTCCATGGGGGAGGAGGACATGTGTATGTATAAATCTATTTATCTATGGGAAGACATTTGTTAAGTGTTTACGGTATGCCAAGTGCTATGTTAAACACTGGGAAATGCATGTATGAAAACAGTGCCTGCCTTCAAAGAAGTCACATTCTAACAGGAAAATAATATAGAGGAATGGTGGCTAGGGAAGGGCTCCTAGGATGCCTAGTGGAGCCACTGAGATATAGACTGACACACCCCACTACAAGGACAATGGTCTGTTTGACCTTGACTCATGGTTCCACAACAGGAGGAAGGAGAAAGGGAAGAAGATAAACTTTGATGAGGTAGTTAACAAAGAGGCGGCAGAGGGTGGCCTGAGGAGAGGAAGAAATTAGCAAAAGAAAGATATAGGTATAGATAGATATAGATATAGATGAGGCTTTCCTAAAATAGTGTTTCAGAAGAGGTAGTCACTAATCAGGAGGGCAAACAAAGTTGTTCTAGGCCATGCTGTCCAACGGTCAAGGCTATGGAAGAAGTAGCTGGAGAGGAGAAAGTGTAGGCAATAGTTATAATAGTTATAGACAATAGTTAAAAGTATGAATCATAAGTATGAAGAATATAGATGGAATAAATATAAAGAGAAAAAATACAGAAAATCGAAATTTGTTAAATGCAAGGTAGTTTGAAGGTAGGTCTCTAAGTGAGAGTATCAGCAAAGGCTTCAGGTAGAAAGTGGCTTGACCTACATCTTGAAGGAAGAAGGTTGTTTCCTGCATGTTTCTTGGAAGAACAATTCAACTAGGAAACTGAGCTTGCAGTGAGATGGAATTCTCTTTAGTCAGTTTGGAGCATTTGTCCTTCCTAATACATCTAGTGGAATCTTTATAAATGGGACTTGATCAAGGGAGATTTCCCCCAGTCCATTTAATGAGCATACATCTCCCCTTATATAGTATGGAGATAAATACCAATTAGTACTTTGTGAAAGGGATGTTAAAAATGCTTGATTGGTTCTCAGTGAATGGGATTACTGACTATCCCCAAGATGATTGATTGACTGTGAGTCTGGGAAAGACAAATTTGTTGGAGGAGCCATCCCTCCATGCTGGCCTATTAAAAAAAAAAGCCCTTCTTTTCCTCATTCAGAGAACACACCAGAGTGTAGTAAAATGAACCAAGGATCTGGTGGAACTTTTTTGGGTGGGGTGGGGAGGGGAAGGGAGCAGCCTGATCATGTGTATTGTTTTCTCCCCTCAGAAAGGTGATCACCCAAAGCTTTCTGAGCACACCTCAGAAGTCAGAGACCTAAGGGTGAGTTTTCCCAATACACAATGGTAGCAATAGTCAAGGCAAGAGACTTCAGACCAAAGCACATGGCTTAAACAGATATGTTTGTCCATCTGGGCAGAGTACATGTTTCCTGAATCCCAAACTCCTTTTGGAGGAGGAAGGGATTTGGATTTCCTGGGCAGCATGCTCTGGTATCTGTACTTCTAGACACAAAAGTTAGATTTCTTGGGCAGTACCAGTCTTGGTATTTGCTTGGTGGGTTACTCCAAGTATAAAAATTTAGGAATGGGCCTTAATGAGAGAAAAGGTGATGCTGAACAGAAGGACTCTTGGAAAAAGATTATCCACATTCCTTCTACAGTGAGAGAAAGTCATGACATAGACACAAAGGAAGCCAGGAAGAGATCAGGACCTTCCACTCACTAATACCATGAATAACTTGGACAGTGTAGGACTGACGGGAAGTGGGGGCCTGTTCACTATTACCAATGTGTGTTTGCCTTTTGAGGTGAGTTCAAACCACAGAAGGAATCACATTCCTGAATAGAACTATGTAGGACCCTATGGGACAATTATTGCCCCACTGGCAACCCCAAATTCAGTTCTCTTCTAAGGGCATGTTACCATTCTTCCAAAAGCTTGGCATTTTTTGTACCTCTTCATGAGCTCCTGTGAGTCTTTTGCATCTTCTGCATTTTCTAAGGGGTAAAGGTTGTTTTCTATACATATGCATTTGTTACCTTGAGTGCTTATATGATTTACATCTGTATAAACAATGGTACGCGTTGTATTTGAAAATCTATGTCCCTACTAAACCCAGTGCAGACAACAAACTAGAGAAGGATAATGACTCTCCTAAGGCAAACTCCAGGCTCAGACCTGCTCCATGTATGTCCAGTGTCTGGAGGTCCCCGGACAGTATACAATCAAAGAAGAATTGTGTCAGACGAGGCATAACGGATATTATCAAAGAAATATAGAAAGAGGGACAATTAGGTGGTGCAGTGGATAGAGCACCAGCCCTGGAGTCAAGACGACCTCGGTTCAAATCCAGCCTCAGACACTCACTATCTCTGTGACCTTGAGCAAGTCGTTTAACCCCTATTGCCTTGAATAAAATAAAATTTAGAAAATGAAATACTTGTTTATTTAAAAAAAGAAATGTAGGAAGAGCGAAGAATACTAATCTTGTGAGACCTTAAACTGTCAAGAGTGCTAGAATAAGGCTTAAGTATGTTAGGAAGATCTCATGGAGGACATGGAAGAGGGCGTGGACAAGAATTACGCAGAATGAAAAAGTGTGATCAGTTACAACCTCATGATCAGAGTCAGATCCCGTATCCCTGAGGTCACACACCTTTTAACATATCAAAGTGTCTATTTGCATATTCCAAATTCTTGGGGACACGAAATCCCACAAATAGCAGCATAAAGCAGCCTGAAAAACCAAGAAATTCAGCATTCTAAAAACAGCATTGGTCTTTGCAGCAGCATAGATAACGGTGCCTCACTATTAGCAGGGTCACACAGAGCTATTTCTAACTTGCCCTTACACCAGCAGGTATAATATGTGATATGTAGAGATGATGGGACTAGGGGTAGAAAAAGAAGCCAGCAGAAGTATGCAATCGTTATCTGAGAGAATTCAAGCAACAGAGATGTGGAATAGAATGGACACTATCTGTGCTTTTGGCCTTATAACAAAACAATTTGCCAGATCTCTAAATTGTTTCTGAATAGCTTGACACATCTATGATGACGGCCAAAAGCAAAGTCCAAGAGTTGTCATCTCACTGTAATACACCATCAGCCAGATCTCCCTCTCTTTTCTCTCTCTCTCTCTCTCTCCTCTTCTCTCTCTCACTCTCTCTCTGTTGCTTTTTATTTCTCTCACTTTTTCTCCCCTTCTCTGTCTCTGTCTCTCCCCGTCTCTCTGTTTCTGTCTTTCTGCCTCTCTCTATACATATGCCCATTTGTACCTTCTTTTGTATTCTCTCCCTCCTTCTCTCTGTCTCTGCATGTCTATCTCTGTCTCTCTCTCCCACCTTTGTGTCCATCTACTTCTCTTTTTTATTTATATATACACACAAATATGCAAGTATACACACATATGTGCATATGCATGTATGTATATATGTGAATATGTCTTCCTATCTACCCTTGTGTGTCTCTCTGTGTGTCTCTCAATCCTTCTATGTCTCTGTCTCTCTCTGCCTCTGTTTCTCTGTCTCTCTCCACTCTCTCCCTCTTTCTCTTCCCATCTCTCTCTCACTCTCTCTCCCCCCTCTCTGTCTTTCCTCATCTCTGTGTCTATCTTTGTTTGTATCTGTCTGTCTCTACCTATGCACGCGCACGCACACACACACACACACACACACACACACACACATCTTCTTATCTACCCTTTTCTCCCATCTCTGCATACTTGTCTCTGTCTCTCTTTGTCTCCATCTCTTTCTCTTCACTTTGTGTCCATCTATTTCTGATTGTCTGTCTCTATTACACACACACACATACACACACACGTGTGCATATATATATATATATATCTATGCATATATATATCCATTTACGTGTATATATGTGTGCATATATATACATATATCTTCCTTTCTACTCCTTTCTCTCTCTTTCTCTCTCTCTCACTCTTTCTCCCCACTGCCCTGCAAGCTTGACCATAAGCATTGTTAGGGGAATAGCCAGTCTCATTAACAAAGGTAAAGGGGCGTAACTCTATGGCTCTTCTGGAGCCAGATCTGATTAGGCAGACCTTCATATGACCATAAATAAGGAAAACAAAAAGCAAAACAAATAAACAAAAAAACCTTTAAAAGTCCAGTTAGCAATATCAATAAAGGGCCTTCATTTTCAGCCCCGTGATGAGCTATCCCATCGCTCTCTCCAGAAATTGTTACTAGCCTGACAGGTTATTTTATTTTATTTTGACACCAGTGAATTTTTGATAGAACACAGTGATTTCAGTCCATGAGGACCTTTCCCCTGCAGGAGCAATGTATAGAGATACTTTAATATTGCCTATTAGAGATAACAGGTTATAGCATCAAGCTCAGGGCAATATATAACAAGAGAATTACCTGAGAGTTTCTTTCTAGTGCTCATTTTTCTAACAATATGGAAGCAGCCCAAATATCTCAACTCTAAGATATTTTGCATTTATGAGGTTCAGCCTACAGGAAATATATTTAAAGATGTATATAATATTTGTATAATATTTGAAGATGCTTCTAGACCTAAGGCATATTATTTCATTATAGTGCTCTAACTCTAGAACATGAAATCAAGATTTCCCCTCCCCACACACATACACACACACAAAAAAGAAAAAGACAAGGAAAAAATCCTCTTTGAAGAGCATGGATTCACATAACATGTATTTAGAATGCTATGTGAAATTCAAGTAATGAAAATTAAATACAACCTCAAACATTTATTACCATCTCATCCTGCCCAAATCAGCCAATTAAATTTAAATATCTCTCTAAATTAGTTTTTTATAGCATCTAATCCCAATTTGATGAGGGGAATCACTTCATTTATATAATTGTTTCTATGCAAAATATTGTGCAGCAGTGATTCTAAACCTTACATGAGAATAATAAATGTAGCCCACATTTATAAAGTGCTTTCCAACTTAGGAAACTCTCCTTCCCTCAAAATAATTCAGTATGATAAACTGTGCAAGTACGGTTGTCCCAGGTTTACAAATGAGAAGTCTGAGTCTCAGTAAAAGATTTACCAGTAGTCAATAACGACAGCTAATATTTACATAGTGCTTCAAGGGCTGCAAAAAGCATTACAAACATTATCTCTTTGATCCTCACAACAACCCTGTGAGGTAGGTATGATTACTATTATTTCCATTTTCAGCTAAGGAGATTGAGGCACAGAGAAGTTAAATGACTTATATTCAAGGTCACATAGCTAGTAAGTATGTGAAGCAAGATTTGAACTCAGATCTTTCCAACTCTAAATCCAACATCTGTCTACCACACCATTTAGTTACCCAGTAAGTCACAGATCCAGAACGAAAAGCCAGACCTTATGACTCTAAATACAATATTTATTTTACTACACAAATAGGAGTAAGAGTTTGATGTAGCCTTAGAGAATATTTAGCCATCCTTTCCATTTTTCATCAAAAGGAACCTAAGACTGAGAGAAATAAAGTGACTTAACCAAAGCCAAAATAGAAGATCTATTGGTGCCCTATTGAATACTTTGTGAGAAAGTACAGAACGTTTACTGTATCCAAACATAACTCTGAGTTAATGGATAAGTCCTTGATGAGTTGCCTAAAGCATTAGAGAAATTGGTTTATCAAAGGGATTCAATCCTAATCTTTCTGACCCTAACACTCTACTACCTCATGTTATCTCTGTAGAGGTAGAGAAATATATACATATCATATAAATATATATATATGCAAATATAGGACTATTTGGGACATATGTGCATATGTAAACACGCATGTGTGTGTGTGTGTATGCAGGGTGGGGACTTGATTCTTTACCTCAGTGTTTCTTCTTTCGTTTTAGGAGAAGAAGACTGTAGGTCATGTTTATAAGTTTCAAAAGATCAAGAGAATGAACCAGAAGGAAGTCCAGGAGTCAGATCCACTCTGAGTTCTGCCACCATTCCAGATTTGAGATCCCAAGGAATAGACAAGACTCAGTCCAGCAGTAGAAATACTAGATGGGAACTTGGTGAGAGCATTGCCATGTTGAAACAGTGTTCTGCCTTAGTCTACTCTCCTCAGAGACTGAGATGGTTAAAGTTAGAATGTGACCCCCTGAAGTAGGGATGGGAGGATGGGAGGGAATGTTCATATTTCTGTTCTTGCTATATGTTCAAAGTAAATATCCTTTTGTAAAATCTAGTTGATGTAAGTCAGTTAAGTGGAATTGATAGTCACTGGGAGAAAACAGTGATGAGATCACACTGGAATGGGATCTTGATCTGTTGGTATTAAAAAAAAAATAGCCCCACCTTCTAATGGATATACCTTCAACGCTGAAGGGGAAATCTAGCAAGCCTGATTCTGAGATGGTGAGCCTAGAAAATACTCAGTACATGCATATGTATATGTTCATGTACAGATCCATATTCTGATACAGGCAAAATTTATACTAAAAAACTACAAAGCACATTCCAAAATATTCATACAAGCACTTTTGTGTGTTTTGTAATTATTTTGAATGGTATACCTCTCATTGTCATTTGTTCCTGGTTTCTTGTTAGTACTATGTAGTAGTATGGTGATTTTTTGAGAATGGTTTTAGAATTCTGCAGTCTTATTATAATTTTTTGTTATCTCAACTAGACTCTGCCACTATTCCCTGTGATTGTCATATGCAAATTAGGGTGATTTTGTCTTCTTTTTGTTAGTATTTAAACATTTTATCTTGTCCCCATCTTGTTACTATAACTAATATTTCTGAAACTATGTCAATAAATCAACAAATATGTATTAAATATTCTGTGCCAAGCACTGTGCTTAGTGCTGGAGATATAAAGAGAAGTAAAACAATCCATATCTTCAGACAGTTGACACTAACGGAGGAGACAACATATAAATATATAGGAACATACATAGTAGATACAGAGTAGAAAAAAGGTAACCTTAAAGGGGAAAGTTCACCTAAACAGGGAATGGTGAAGGTTTCCTAAAGAATATAGCATTTGAGCAGAATCTTGAAAGAAGCAGTGGATGTCAAGAGGGAGAGGGGAAAGCATTCTAAGCATGGTGGATAGTGAGTACAAGGTAGAGTGGAGTATACAAGGACTATCTAGTAAGCCAGCTTATAGGAACAGTGAGTGTATGGAGGCAAGTAAGGTATAAAAGACTGGAAAAAAACAGGAAGGAGTTGGGTTGCGATGAGACTTAATTGCCAAAAAGAGGAATTTATATTTGATTCTTCAGGTAAGAGGGAAACAACAGAATTGGGGGGATGGGTTCTAGACAATTATCCTATAAGAAAATCACTTTGGCAGTAGTGTGGAGTATGAATTGAAGTAGGGAGAGACTTGAAGCAAAAAGACCAATCATAAGGCTTTTTCAATGGTCCAATCAAGACATAATGAGAACAAAGGCCAGATAATGAGGACAAGAGCCAGAGAAAGGGGGACCCAAGATGGCAGAGTAAGGGCAAGAACTCACCTGAGTTATCCCAAATTCCCCTCTAAACAACATAAAAATAATGCCTCAAAAGGAATTCTGAAGTGACAAAGCAACAAAAAGATTCTATGAAACAGTTTTACAGCCCAAGACAACTTAGAAGATCAACAGGAAAGGTCTGTGCCACTGGGGTGGAACTGGAGTGCAGTTCAGCACAGGCTGTGCACCCAACAAGCCAGTAGAAGACTTTGGGGATGACTGAATTGAAGCACAGGCTTCCAGAGCTTTCAGGCCACAGACAGTAAAGAGATCAGACAACTAGTCAGAAGTAGATTACTAGTCCCCTTTGCTGGCACTGGGAGCAGGACTCTGTTACATTGCCCATATGTAGTTCCAGGTTGCAGTCCCAGAGTGAGGAGGAACACTAGCAGCACAGGCTAGGAGATCAGTGACCACACCACTCCTTAGAAGAACTCAAAACCTGTAGATATCCTAGAAGTAGTTCTGAAAACAGCAGCACAAAGAAAAAAAAAACCTGAAGCTTGGAGACAGTGCTTCTTCCACCTCAGAAACAGAGTCCAACTTTAACAAAAAGTTAAATTTCAAAAAACAACCTGGGAAAATGAGCAAACAACCAAAAAAGAACTTAACCCTAGAGTTACTATTGTGACAGAAAAGGTCAAAACATAAACCTCAGAAGATGATGACAATGTCAAAACAATTGCATGGAGGGGCTCAGAGAAAAATGTGTATTGGTCTCAAGCTCAAAAAGAATTCCTAGAGGAGCACTGAAAAAGGCTATTAAAAATCAAATAAGAGAAACAAAGGAAGGCGAATTAGAGTGATGCAAGAAAATCTTGAGAAAAAAAGAATAAACATCTTGGGGAAGGAGCCCCCCCCCACACACACACACACAATACTGAAGAAAATAACACACTAAAAAATAGAATTGGCCAAATGGGAAAGAAGATACAAAACCTCACTGAAGAAAATAATTCCCTAAAAATTAGACCTGGGCAAGTGAAAGTTAATAACTCCACAAGCCATCAAAAAAATAAATAAATAAAACAAAATCAAAAGAATGAAAAATAGAAGAAAATGTGAAATATCTCACTATAAAAAATAGTTAGCCTGGAAATAGATTCAGGAGACACAATTTATGAAATATTGGGATATCTGAAAGCCATTACCAAAAAAAAAAGTGTAAGCATTATATTTCAAGAATTTATCAAAGAAACTGCCCTGATATCCTAAACCAGAGGGTAAAAGAGAAATGGAAAGAATTCACCAATCACCTCCTGAAAGAGATTCCAAAATGAAAACTTCCAGGAATATTATAGCCAAATTCCAGAGCTCCAAGATCAAAGAGAAAATATTGCAAGCAGTCAGAAAGAAACAATTCAAATATCATAAAGTCACAGTCAGAATAACACAAGATTTAGCAACTTCCACATTAAAGGATCAAAGGACTTGGAATATGATAATTTGGAGGGTGAAAGACTCGGAATTACAACCAGTATCCACCTACCCAAAAAACTGAGTATAATCCTTTTGGAGACAAAAACTGATATTATAATGAAATAGAGGATTTTCAATCACTCCTTATGAAAAGGCCAGAACTGAATAGAAAATGACTTTCAAATGCAAGACTCAAGAAAACTATGAAAAGGTAAACAGAAAAGAGAAAAACGTAAGAAATTCAATAAAGGTTGTATTTCTACGTGGGAATTTAGGACTTGTAATTCCTAAGAATTTTATCATTATTAGGGCAGTTAGAAGAAGTATACATACACGGAGGTCATAGGTGTGAGTTGACTATGATGGGATGATATCCAAAAAAAATGAAAGGGTAAGAAAGGGGATGTGCTGGGAGAAAGGGAAAGAGAGAGGTAGAATGGGGCAAATTATTTCACATAAAAGAGGTACAAAAGAGCTTTTATAGTGGGGGGGAATATGGGAGGATGCTGAGCAACACTTGAACCTTACTATCTTTGGAATTGACTCAAAGATGGAATAACATACACACGCAGTTGGACATAAAAATCTATGTTACTCTACAGGAAAGTAGAGGGGAGGGAGAATAAGAGAAGAGAGACTGATAAAACTGATGGCAGATTGGTGGAGACAGTGGTCAGAAGCAAAACACCTTTGAGGATGAACAGGATAAAAGGAGAGAGAGAGACAGAGAGAGAAAGAGAGAGATAAATATGGAGTAATCATAACTGTGACTGTGAATGGGATGAACTCACCCATAAAACAGAAGGGTGATACCACAAGCAAATTAAACTCGTGTAGAATAGTTTACCTGTCAGATAGATAAGAGAAGAATTTATTACAAAACAATAGACAGAGAGTATTACGGGATGTAAAATGAATAAATCTGCTTACATTAATTTTTAAAAAGTTTTGCACAAACAAAACCAATGCAACCAAGAGTAGAAGGAAAGCAGAAAACTGCAAAGGGGTAGGAGATTTTTACAACAAGTTTCTCTGATAAAGGTCTTATTTCTCAAATATATAAATAATTGAGTCAAATTTATGAAAATACAAGTCATTCCCCAATTCATAAATGATCAAAGGCTATGAACAAGTAGTTTTCAAATGAAAATACCAAAGCTAACTATAGTCATATGAAAAAATGCTTGAAATCACTATTGACTAGAGAAAGCCAAATTAAAACAACTCTGAGGTACCACCTCATGTCTATCAAATTGGCTAATGTGACAGAAAAGGAAAATGACAAATATTGGAGAGGATGTAGGAAAATTAGGACACTAATGCACTGTTGGTGGAGGGGTGAACTGATCCAATCATTCTGTAGAGCAATTTGGAACTATGGCCAAAGGGCTATAAAACTGTGCATATTCTTTGATCCAGCAATACCACTATTAGGTCTGCATCCTAAAGAGATCATAAAAAAGAGGAAAAGGATACACATATACAAATATATTCATAATAGCTCATTTTGTGGTGGTCAATAATTGGAAACTGAGGGAATGCCCATCAACTGGGGAATGGCTGAACAAGTTATGGTTCCATTCCATTTTGAATATAATTACATAAGAAAAGAGGAGCAGGCACACTTCAGAAAAACCTGGAAACCTGATGCTGAGAGTGAAGTGAGCAAAACCAGGAGACTATTGTAAATAATAACAGCAACGTTGTGTGATAACCAGCTTTAATGGACTTAGCTCTTCTGAGCAATACAATGATCTAAGAAAACTCCAAAAGACTCATGATAGAAAATGCTATCCACACCCAGAGACAGAACTATGAGTTTGAATGCAGATCAAAGCACACTATTTTCTCTGTTGTTTTTTTTCTTTCACATGATTTTTCCCTTTTGTTCTGATTCTTCTTTCACAATTTGACTAATGTGGAAATACGTTAAATATGATTGTCAAGGATAGGCTGCATCAGATTGCATGTAGTCTTGGGTTGGGGAGAAGAGAGGAAGGGAGAGAAAACACTGGAACTCAAAATTGTATAAAAGTGAACATTGAAAACTATCTTTATATGTAATTGGAAAAAAGAAATACTATTAAGTGGCGGGGGAGGAGGGGAGATAAAGGTGGCTCCCTTGTGACACTGCTACAGGGAGACTCCAAGACACTACTGCAAAACTGTATTTCCCCTTTCACAACTCTGCCCTTCTAGGCTCCTCCCTTCTGTCTCTAACTGAAATTCTGAAGATCTTCAGATAATCCCATATACCAGCTGATCATTAAGGACTTGGGAGAACATCTTTCAGGACACAAAGAGGAAACCCTGAGAAGCATTTTAATTGTGTCTCTTCATATTTCTCTCACTCATAGTTAGTTACCTTTTTCCTCCTATAGGGTACCAAATACAATTAATCGTCAACTTTCATGAGGGTAGCATTCCTAGAAAACATTGTATAAATCAAAAACATGAATGTTTATGAATCGAAACCTATGGAAAATAAGAGGTTAGGTTCCCATGATCATCAAAAACTGTAACCTTTTGCTTTAGATTGCTAAAATACATTTTTCTACATATAATTCTTCATAACAAAATATTAATTCTTATTATATGCACTTTTCCTAACATAGTAACTATGAAATAATCCATAAAATCCACAAAATAAAATTGACATGAAAAACATTTTTTCTTACTAGTAATTACCCAGAATCCTTTTGTGCTAACATCTCAACAACAATAAAAACACATTGATTTCAGACAATATTCACTTCTCATAACAAATGAAATCTACAGTACTATAAATATTGTATAACAAATAAAATTCTTAAAATGAAAACATTTTTTAACCTGAATCTTACTTTCTGCTGTGTCAGAGCATGACAGTTTTGTACTACTATAAACTTCTTTACTTCAACTGCCCTCTGAAAACCAAAGAAGAGGTTGCTAGGACTTTAGTCACAGCTGTTGGAAGATGCTGAAACTGGCAAGGTCTCAACACCACCTTAGAGTCCAAAGGACTTGCACTATGCTTTGGGGACATAACTGCAAAAATAAAATTTGAATTTTAAAGACAATGAAAATATGTAGTGAATGCATGGGAATCTCTTTACAACAGTAAGGTAAACACGGCTAGTAAGATACCAGCACTCCACAAACTTACATGCATCATGTCTCTCATTTTTTTCTCTACTGCTCATAGTAGTGAATGTGCATGGTTGCCAAGTGAAAGTGGAAATGAGGTCATTAATAACATCATGGGAATACTTGAATTTTCAAAAGTTAAATGCATAAATGTTGAGAACTGAATGGATTTGTAACCATTATTTTACTTCCAGGCTCCTCTCTTTTCAATAATTTCCCCCTACTATATTCCTCTACAGTTGACCTTTATCTTCTACTCAAGGTTTAAGGTGGTGTATTTTATTGCCTCAACCCACACTGAGTGGGGTCCCCTTTGGGACACTGACAAGGGGTAAACTCCAAAAGTAACCCAGGACTGCAACATCAGGGACATGGTCCATGACTCCACAAGTTGGAAAATGGAGTTTTTTAGTCTAGGAGCAGGAGCAGGAGCTATTGGTGAGTGAATCAGAATCACTAAACCTTTGAAGTTGAAAAGGACCTCAGCAGCTATTTAGTCCAACAATTATGTAAAAGGAATTCTTCCTATTACATATACAACAAATAATCATACAGCCTCTATCTGAAGACTCTGAGAGAGAATGCTTTGCATCTAGAGGCAACCCACTCTACTTTTGAACAGTTGTAATTATTAGGAAGATTTTCTTCATATCAAACCTAAAGTCTCCCCATACCCATTGCTCCTGGTTCTTTCCTCTGATGCCAAACAATAAATCTCATCCTTCCACATATCATGACTTCAAACATTTGAAGACAGTTATCATGACCCCCATGAGTTTTCTCTAGGTACATATCTAAAGTTCATTCAAAAGAGCCTCATATGACACAAATTAAAAGACTTTCTCCACTCTGGTTTCTCAATTCTGTTTTTTAGATGCCATGCCAAGCTGTTCATAGTACACAAAAACCTGCTGATATTTTTTCAGACAAATTGCTATCTAACCATGCTTCCTACATCCTGTACTTGTGAAGCTGATTTTTTGAAACCAAGTACAAGGCTTTACATTTATTCCTATTTAATTGTAGACTGTTAGATTCAGTGCAACCCTCTAACCTGGATCCCAGCTTTTGGATCCCCGTTCTATCATCAAGGGTTAACTGTCCCTCCTACCTTTGTGTCATCTGAAAATTCTATAAATATGTCACTTAGCCCTTTCTCCAAGTAATTAATAAAAATGTTAAAAAGTAAAGGGCTCCAGTAGAGACCTACCAAATCAACATTGAACCATTAATCACCTTTGAGTCCAATCATTCAACTAGTTTTGAATCCATCTAACTGTCATACCACCCAATCCACATCTCTCCATCTTTTCTACAAGAATAGTACTTTATCAAGTGCTTTCCTAAAATCTAGTTAAGCTGTATCTATGGATTTAACAACCTTGTCCAAAAATGAAGGGCCAACATGCATCTTTTCTTGAAGAAGTTAGGCTGGGCCTTTGTAATAAATGCTTCCTTTTCTAAATTTTCATGAAGCACCCCCTTAAAGCTCTTTTCTAGGATTTTTCCAGGAATCAAAGTCAAGTTCATTGTTCTGTACTCTACTGATTGTATACTGTTCTATTTTTTGAAAACCAGGTCATTTTGTCCCAACTGTAGTCTTGTGGTATTTTCTCATTTTCAGCGATCTTTCAATTACCATTGACAGAAGCTCAGGAGTTCTTTTAGTACCCAAGGATGAAGCTCATCTGGATCAGGTGACTTAAATTCAACAAGGTACCCTCTTTTTTATATTTTGTGTATCAGTTCCCATTTAGCTATTTTTGTTCCCAATACAAAAGTCATTCTCCTTAAGAGAAAAAAGTGAAGTAAAAAAGTTTAGTGACTCTACTTTCTCTCTCCTATCAGTCATCAGCTATCTCATCCAACCCCAAGTAGAGGTCTCATGCAGCCCATTTGACTCTTTTTTTTTAGCAGTGTGGTTGATTAAAAAAAACAAACATATTTGTTATTTTTAGCTTCCCTCAGTAGCCTCAGCTCACTCTGAGCTTTAGTGCCCCTGAAACTATTTTTATAAAGCCATGTTATGCTTCTAGATTCATCTTCCATGACCTTCCCTTGCTTCTATTTTCTGTACATACATTGGTAAAGTCTAAGTCTGTTGGTGACCTCTCCCTGCATCCATATTGACTTCTTCAGATAGCTTCTAGGTTTTTTCTTTCACTATTCATTAGAATTGTATACCTTCATGTTGACAGAATTTCATTCCTAAAGATTTCTCATCCTTCCTGGAATGACTTTTCCCCAAGGAAAATTTAGTCCAGGATCCTACCGATACTTCCTATAACTTTTGGAACTCTGCTTTTCCAAAATCTATGGTAGACATCAGACTCATAAGTTAATATTCAGTTATTTTTTCCAAATGTTTCTCAAAAAAAATGCTTTTTTTAGGTTGTTTCTATTTTCCTCTTATTATGATTCCTATATTTGCTGCATTTTAGGACATTTTCTCATGTGATTCGTGTGTTAAGAAGCATTATCTGTCATTCTTCCTTCTTTACAGGATTCCAGCTCCAGTGAATTTCGAAACTGACCTATTTCTAGGTGTAATCTAGGCATAGAACAGGACTACATATAGAAAGGGAGTCAATACATATTTTTGATGTTGACGATGATGATGGCAATGACAATAGAGGATGTGAATCTAGCATAATTTCTAAAGAGAAGGGGAAGCATCAGACTGTTACAAATTTATTGAAAAGAAATCAAACCTTTCATAATTGATAATATTGAATAAATGCCAAGTACTTTCAGTGGTAGGTTCTCACAGCTCATCTAAAGAATCAACCCCTACCCACCCACACATACACACAAACACATTTATATTGCACAAGACAAAGATCTGTTGAAAACATTTTTGATTTCATTGTATTGAGTGTATTTTCTGCACGTAGAAGCTATATTCAGATTGTGCTTTCAAAAGCTATTCAGCTGAAGCCTGGCCAAAATACTGGTATTTAGCAACTGCCAGATTCCTTTATTGAATTTGGTTTGAAATTTTATTTGTCTAGCAGCCAAAAGAATTCTGGAACTGATGATCCTCAAATATATCACAGCACTGCTGTTATCACTCTCTCAGCCATCATATACTTGAAAATAAGCAAATGAACATGATTTTCAGATCAATCGGATACAAGTAATCTGGGACAAAATTCAATATAGGGTGAAAAAAATCATTTTTCAACTTTCCAGATGCAATAAATGGTATTCAAAGTATATTTTTTAAATCACTTTAAGTAAATCTACTTTAAAATATCACATGACACTCATTATTCAAAAACAATTATGCTCCACATCTGGGCATCACTTTTCATGTAGTATTCCACTGGATTCAACAAACATTTATTAAGCATCTACTCTGTATGTGATTTTGTCCAGTCCCTTGGTCTATAAGGATTTTTTTAATGACCCAGGCTATGCCCTTAAGAAAATTTTAGTCTACTAAAAGTAGAGTACAAACAAAGATAAATTAAATATAGGGTAGGGTATGGCAGGTGCAAAGGACAGAGCCAGCTAAAGTATTCTGGGAAATTTAAACAAAGAGAGATCACTTGTAGCCAGATGGAATTGGGGAAGGCTTCATGGTGAAAATGACACCTGAGTTGGCACTGAGGCTCCCTTCTGAAAGTCAGAGGTAAGGATGTATGGAGTATAGCTTGTCCAAATGTTCAGAAGTAAGAGTCTTTGAACTTCAGGCAGTTAGAAATGCAGAATTGTACAGATGCTTAGGCTGGATATGTAGTTATGGAAGTGATATGCATGCAGATCATTAGAGACAAATGAGATGACAGGAGAAAGGGCAAAAGAAGTTATAGGAAGTAACCTTGAGAGATGATCATATTTAAAGAGCAAGAGATGAATAGTAGTCATACAGGTAAAAGGATAATCAGGAGTAGCATCATGAAAGCCAATGGGAAAACTGGGTAGTCAATGATATTGAATGCTATACAAAGCTCAAGGAGGACAAGTACTTCAAATAAGCTACTGAATTTAGCACTTAGGAAGCTATTCGTGACTTTTTAGAAAGAAGTTTCAGCGATGTAATTGAGGAAGGAATGATTGATTAGAAGAGGAAACGATGAGTGCAGGCTATTCTTTCTAGAAGTTTTACAGTGAAAAGACAGGGAAATTGAGACTATGTCAGGATTAAGAGAAATGATTTTTTTTCAGGATAGAGAAGATCTGAGCATGTTTTTAGGCAACAGGGAAGAAGCCAGTACCTGAGGAGAGAATAAAGATGATAGAGAGCAAGGGAATAATCAGTAGAGAAAGTTCTTGAAGACAAGAGAGGGAAGCTTCAAAAGCACAAGTGGGAAGGGTTAGCCTTAAAAAGAAGGGCCACATTATCCTCTGAGCAAAGGAGGAAAGGATGAGTAAAGACATAGAGGTATTTAGATATATAGAATAAGGGAAATGGAGTAATTCATTTTGGATGGTCTGTTTTTGCAGTAAAGCACGAGGTAAGAAAAAAAGAATGGGAGAAGACTTAGGTATCATGAGGAAAGAAAAGATCTGAAACCACCTCTATGAAGAGTGCAATGGGGGATTTACAACAAAACATACACTCCAGAAAACATACATACTTTAAATATTGAAGTATCAATAATAATATTATAAAATGACAAAGTAAGACTAAGACAAAGTAAATAATTTGCCCAGCCTCATACAATAGAATGGTGAATGAAGAAATGAAACTGGAGCCAATCCCTAAGCAAGAAAGGGCCAAATCAATATTGGGAAACTGGGGGAGAGGGGGTGGGCTTTGTTTAATATGGGGATATATAAAACTTAGCTAGAATTCCCCATAACCACCAAGTTACTTGCGTTTTTATGTGTTTCATAACTACTACTGCAGCACCCATTAGTAGCCCATAGAAGTTGATGCCATGTTTCTGTAAGACTTAGGGCAAAGTTCAAATCTGATTTACCCTTCCTCCTCACGTACTTTTTGGGGACATTGAACTTGCCTCAATCAAATTCAGCAGAGAATGCCTTCCTTTCCAAATAGCAGGTGGTTCTTCATATGCTTTCCTTCAATTTTTCACAGCAACAATGAAAGAATATCTGAAATAATGGATTATCCAAATTTCATTTATATTTGGCTTTCAAATATTATTTTAAACTTATACATAAAAATAGCTGTCCTTGATATCAGAGTCAATCACAATATTATAAATAAACAGCAAAGCTAGATTTCTGAAGATCATATACTCAGGAGGAACTAGAAATTTGCCCAGTTTCCTCATCCTCCTCATTAGCTTCTTCCCTGCTTTTCAATCCATGCTAAGAATAGACAACACTACATCTGAGACATTAAACCAAATTGTCATTTCCATTCTAACTTCCTATATTTTTATTCATAATTTCCTTGGTTTGGTAAAGAGAGTTAATTGTTTGAACTTGAGTTTTTCTAAGTCAAAGACAAAAACAGAGGTAGAACAAAGATAGTGGTATAGTAGAAAGCAATACAGACAAGTTCACCTCTACAAACAGATATAGCAAATAAAACAGACCAAATCGTGATGTGGAAATCAAGAAAAAGTCACAGTGAGTCATTTTTCCAATCTCACCACAGGGAGACAAACAGGGAGAGGCTGTGCACCAGGTCAAGAGGAGGTCCTGGACACAGACTCCGTTATCACCAGACCCATACCCAGTGATGAGGACAAGTTTTAAAAGACGGCTTTGCCACCCGCTACACAGTTACACAGAACCAGGGAAGACTAAAAATGGGTAACTATGCACAGGGCTTGGTTGGTTGGTTGTTGTCCTTCCTTCTTGAAGTGAACCAAAATGACATCACATGCTAAAATCAAGTTTCAATGTGTCTGATTATGGCTGATCAGACCAATATGAGTTCAGAAGACTTAAAACTCTAAGCTATATGAATGAAAGACCATGTGGCATCATAGATAGAGAGCTGGCCTCAGAGCCAGCAAAACCTTGTCCAAGTCCTGCTCTGTCACATACTGGCTATATGATAGTAGGCAAGTCACTTGAAGTCTCAATTCTCTAGGCAACTCACTAAGTTGCAGACCAGGGGCCAAACTGCATTAGTAAAGGGAGATTCTCCTTCCAAGAGTTCCCTGTACCAGTCCCTATCTCCTTATAAATATTATTTTGCATTAAGAAATGACCAGTATAGGGAATTCAAGGGGGAAAAAGATGAGATTTATGTGAAGCATCCGTTGTTGTTACTCAGTCATTTCAGTCATATCCTACTCTTTGTGACCCCAATTGGAGTTTTCTTGGCAAAGATACTGGACTGGTTTGCCATTTTCTGCTTCAACTCATTTTTCAGATGAGGAAACTGAGGAAAACAGGATTAAATAATTTACTCAGGGACACACTAGTTAAGTGTCTGAGGTCATACTTGAGCTCAGGTCTTCCTGGCTCTGTGCCCTGTACCATCTAGTTGTCCCATATACAAACCATCATAAAGTGAAATAAGCAGAACTAAATGAACAATATATATAATTAAAACAATGTAAAAGAAAAAGTCACTGAAGGGAATTTGAAATGAGTATTTAAAAAACCAATGATGTTCCAGAGAACAGCTTGTGAAACATACCTCCCTCAAAATTGGCAATGTGTTCTCAAGTTGAGTCACTGTATTCAATGTTTATGCTTCATTATTCTTCTTTGTCACAAAGGCAGGTTCAGTCTCAAGGAGAGATTTCAAGAAAAAAACTGTGATACGAAAGTAAAAGATATAATCTAAATGCATTTTCTAAGCTAAATATAATCAGAATCTCAGAATTTAGAAAGACATGGGCTAACTTCACTGGGAGAGATTTCAGAAAACCCTTGGGCCAAGTGACTTCTTTATCCAGGAAGATTCCTAACTAGAGAGAGAGAGACCAATTACCTAACTAGACGTCTCTTCTCCTATACTTAAAATGTGCACCTCAAAAAAAAAACAGACAAGTCTGAGATGTGGGGGTTGGGGAAGGGGAGAGGAGAAAGGAGAGGGGGCCTTTGCTACTTAACTCCCCTCTGTGATAGCATTGCTTTGGTAGAATTGTCTCATCTGAGTCTATGCCTAATCACTCTCTTTGAAGAACAGGCTGTTTTACCATGACTGGGCTAGAGTAACTTTTTCTCACTCATCTTCCCTCCCCAATTGCCTCTTCCCCTCCAAACATTGGTCTATTTGTGGAGCCATATATTTGTGGTATAGTTCCTGAGGTGACCACAGGCCAAATCTGTAATAGTTTTTATGCAAAGAAAAGAAAAATGTTCCCCCAAAAAAGTACTTTTAAAGACATCCTGCTAGGCTGCAGGCTTCATGGGAAAGTGAAATTACATATATGTGTATGTGAGTATACACATGCGTATATACATATGTATATATGTGTGTATGTACATAATTTTTCACTCCAGAGTTTCTCATACATTTTTCATGGAATTATTTTGGAAAGAAATGTATCTCAGTTTTCTCAAAATTTCATCTAAGATCAACCGGGCATCTCCAAAACCATTCAAACTCTGCACCAAGCTAACGAAACATACTAAGAACATACATTTTCAAAGTAAAATATTGAACTGGGTATAAAACAATTGGCAAAGAGCAAACATTTTTGCTGAGCATACATGTGTACACAGCATTCAGGTCTTCTTCTCAAAATAATAGTGCAGGATACAATGCCCAGGAAGACTCAGATTCTGGGTGATGAAATCTTTTGTCATGAGACCAGACAGGATTGGAAAGTTTTGGCCACAAAGTGCCTTTGAGCTTATCCTTGGCCTTCTGACAAATCAGCTGTTTCTGCTACAGTAGTAGTTCATCTGTCTCCCAGCTACTTTTGTTTTTTCTCAACAGCCTGCAAGCAGGCTTTGCAGACAGCTGCTCACCACAGGCTGTACTGGGCACCACTGTGAAGTTCTCCACATATCCCTCTGCTTTCTCACAAATCTTTGACTCAGCATCTGTGCCTCTTTGTGCAATTCCTCTGTGGGAAGGAAAGAAGGAAGGAAGTAAATGAGGGAGGAAAGAAAGGAGGGAGGGAGAGAGATAAGAATGATTTGTTAAGTGCCCACTATGTTCCACGTACCATACTAAGTGCTTTACAAATATGATTTCATTTTATCCTCACAAAAACTCTGGGATGTAGGTGTTCTTTATATCTCCATTTTACAGCTAAGGAAATTGAGGCAAACAGAGATAAAGTGATTTGCCCAGAGTCACGCAGGTGGGATTTGAACTTACATTGTCTTGACCACAAGTCTAGAGCTTTATCCACTTTGCCACTGAGCTGCTTCTAGACACATACATGTCCCCTAAGAAATCCTGAGACCTTCTCCAATAAATTATCACTCTTGCATTGTCACCATAGATATTGCAGTTAGGTAGACATGTCTCTATTACACCAGTAAGATATAGTGTATGGAATCTACTGAGGATTGAAATACCTAGACAGCTTAAATAAGTTAAAAGCAAAATAAATCAGCATTTGCTAAGCTCTTACCATGCTGATCCTAAGAGGGAAATAGTCCCTATCCTTAAAGAGCATACCTTTTATCAGGAAGAAATTGTGTGTGTGTGTGTGTGTGTGTGTGTGTGTGTGTGTCTGTGTTTGTGTCTGTGTGTGTACAGAATGTACAAGGCAGCTTGGGGAAGGACACTAGCAGCTAGGGGCATTAGGGAAGACTTAATATAGAAGATTTCACATAACCTGAGTCTTAAAGGAAACCAGAGATTCCACGAGGCATCAATTAGGAGGGAGTGATAATTGGCACATAGAAAAGCCAATACAAAGGCATGGAGAGAAGAGATGAATTTTCATGTATATGGAACAGCAAGTAGACCAGTGTGGCAGAATTATAACGATCATTGGGAGAAGCAATTTGTAAGAGGAAGGAAAAAGGGGCTAGGCTCTGAAGACCTTTAAATGCCAGAAAAAACATGTATTTGATACTAGTAGTAAAACGGATCCAATAGAGTTTTTTTTAAATAGGCAAGGAACATGGTTACCTCTTAAAATTAAAATATTCTTTAAAAGGGAATTTACAATGTGCAAAGATGTTTCATTTCTCTTCCTTTGATAATATTTCCTCTGAATTTTAGTACTCTAAAAAAAGACACAATGATTTCTTAGTCTCTAATGGTAACATACTATAAAAATCGTTCAGTAAATTAGGAGGACATTTTCCAATGACGTACTTTAGAGACTATGTCTGACAGTCAACTGTCCAAGACTTCATTACTAGAAGACATTTTGTCACTATCGTGTTACCACATAGTGAAAAGAGTCTTAAACTTAAACTCAGAAAATCCGGGTTTAAGTCTTACTGTCATTTACTAGCTTAACGTCTCCTGACTTTAGGATCCTCATCTGCAAAATGGCTCACAGGCTGCCTACATCATCAGGGTATTACAAGAAAAGTGTTTTGTAAACTATAAAGTTCTATATCATTACAGAGTCATTGCTAATATTATTACAGAAACAATATATGAGAATGATCTATACATCCTTGAAGCATGTCTCTGATAAAAATATGAGAAAGAAATAGGTTGGCTTTCACAAATAATTTTCAACAGTAGACTACTCCTTTCTAGACATACAATTGACTAGGATACTGTTATTTCTGTTGTTTTTTGATTATGTAGTGGACATGTGCAGAGAAGATTCTTCCCAAGAGGACCCTAGTGTTTCTGAAAAGAATTCAGGTAGCTAAAAACTCCATAGACAATATGTACATATGAAGATACAAGCAGAGGTTTCTAGGAGAGAGAAACATAAGGAAGATGGAAGGGAGCTTTAGGTTACGGTGATAAGAGGGAAAAGTAGTACACAAAGACAGCAGCTTCCAGGAAAATTTCATGTGGAGGAGCTCCAGGACTAAGTCAAGAGCGGCAAAACCGGTGGTGCCATGCAGAGTGCTATGAATCTACAGATCTGAGAGATGAACTGCAGACTGGAAGCAAGCAGGGAAGCCAAAACTCCAGAGGAAAGCAGGAGAATAAAGAAATGCCAACACTGCTTTGAAATAACATCCTCAACTCTGCTCATGCCATTGGGACTACACCTTAAGGTGGTAAGCTTTTTCAAAAACTAAAGCTGATCCTCTACAGAAGAGAAGAAGGAAATTGCATTTACATGCATGGGAGTTATAGCTATTTCTTCACTAAAGGGGCTTACCACTCTTTCCTCTCTTCTCCACATGTCTCAATAAAACTTATACTATAATAATACCGTGGCAGCTCATTTGCCTGAGAAGGACTGCTACCTTGAGAGACATAAGCCAGAACTGATGTTCAAGGGGAGAGTTCTAAGTGGAGGCACAAGCTAAATATTATTACTAAGAAGCCTTCAAGATTAGTCCATGTGAGCTCAGAGTTTCTGTAATAAGCCACTAGTTACATTCTGGGGGCTTTTCTGAAATCATTGATTTTGTGTGGAGTCTAGGCTACCTGCCAGGCTGCCTATATTAGCAATTCACTAGTCCGTACAAACACTGCAACCCTGGTCTAGCAGACGAGGGTGCATCTGTGAGTTACAGTGAGTAATCACCATGATTTTGCAATTATTAGAGCACTAGCACACAAGAATAAGATGGAGAGACTCATCATGTACTGTAGATTTAGAGCATACCTGTAGACTATGATGAGGGAACCATTGAAAGGACTTTGTATATCTCTATGAACTCTTTAGAGTGGTATATAATTCAATGATTTCCTACCAGCTGAACCTCTTGGACCAGAGTCTACCATCATTGTGCTCCCCAAAGACTTCTTCACCAGGAAACTCATCATCATACTGAGAGATTGCATCATCTTTGATATCTCCTACCCCTTTGTTTGGAAGGCTTCATTATAGTTGTTCATCCTTCATTTTTGAAAAGGATCAATGAAATCATGAGGTGATATCTTGACTCATGTATGAATCAGATTTAAGTGAGACAAAGTTGCACAAAGCCATCAACCTCACTCTCTCTTCCAGAGTCATCAAAGTCTAGTAGCAAGACAAAAGTCAAGATGACTGATGAAGGCCCAGGATGCAATGCATGACCTTGGCATGTTCAATGTTTGACCACGCTCTAAGCAATCCACAGTGCATGCTTCAGCCTCCTACGTGGCCATTGAAACAAATGGTTCTCATCTATGCATTCCATTGGGGGTAGTGTGTTCACATTCTTAGGGGACACATTCTCATAACTCATTGATGGTTTTGAAACCTGGTTATTCTTAACTTGATTTAGCCTATCTGCTAAGACAGTTACCAGGATGTGGCTACTGGACAAGCTGCAGCTTCTTAGAGCCACAGGTGAGAGTACAAAGGGAGCAAAGAACTCCTCACAAACCTCCATTTAAAGAGGTTTGCATAGACCAGCCAACTCATTATTTCCCACCAGAAACAGTCTTTGGTCTGGACTCCATCATGCACTACCATTGCCACCCCTGCCCCATACCACATGCTGTGTATTTTATTTCTCTACCTCTTCAGTTTTCTTTTTTATATTGTCTTCTATTAGATTATAAGATCTTTGAGTTCAGGGACTGTCTTTCTGTTTCTTATTTGTATTCTTAGCACTCAGCACAGTATCTGGAAAACAATAAATACCTAATAAATGTTCATTCATTCATTCACATAATTGAGGAAGCTACTGCATTGAGCTAGCCACCTGATACTATAAAATTTTTCTAAGTCCCTAGAGTGCTACATAGAAAGGAGGAACTTGGAAATTAGCAACTAAGCTCTCTATTTCTAGTCATAACTTGTTATACAAGCTGAAGCCCATCAAAGACAAGGATTTTTGAACTAGAGGAGATATTAAGACATTTCTTTTTTTATCAACAACTTGACTTCTGACAAAATGGTATCTAAGCCCAAATTCCTTAAGTCACTTCAAAATAGCAAGAGATGTAATAAATATAAAAAAATGCAAAAGAAAAAAAAGAAGGAATAGGAAAGAATTTGTCAGTCAAGAAACCTCACAGAAAAACCAACAGCTTTAATGAGAAAAAGAAAACACTAAGAACATCCAAAATTTACTATGGAAGAAAAGAAAAGAAAAAAAATAATCTAAAAAAACTAAGAATAGAGGGAAATACTACAATAATAATGAGATCCCCCCACCCACTCAAGAAATAATGATGAAACTATCATAAGAACATCCAGAGTACAACGGCAACGCTTAGAAAAAACAACTAACTCCCTATCATTAATACTTACCAATTAAAAATGTTTAAAATAAAATTTTAACCAAGATACTAATCTATCTTTAAAAATTATTCACTTTAAGTTGTATACATACCTGCGATTCAAGGACTCAATATTAGAAAGATAAATAACATAAATCATCACATTAAAAAAATAACATTTTTCAATAGATGGGAAAATCCTTGACAAAATACAACAATCATTTGTGAAGTTTTTTATAGTCTGAAAGGCTTTTTCACAGAAAAGGAAAGGCCTTTCAAAAGCATGTATCTAAAACCAAGATTTATCATTATGTATAATTTTTTTTAAAAGACTGAAAGTTTCCCTACTAAGTTCAGAGGTAAATCAAGGTTATACTTGCTCTGTCTACTATTATTTGACAGGATACTAAAATACTAACTATAGTATTAAGATAAGAGAAAAATATTCAGGGATTAAAATTAAGTGAATAGGATACAGAATTATCCATATTTGTAGAATACATGATGACAAAAAAAAACTTGAGAATTACTTAAGAATTAGTTTTAAAAAAAACTAACAGAAATAACTAGTAGTGTCAGCTAAGTAGGAGGATACCAAAGAAATCCACAAAGATTATGATCATTTCTTTGGTCAGAACCAGCTGCCCACAGAGACACATGGGTTTGGGGGTAATTTTTCAGTCTAGTCTGATTCTTCATGAGCTCATTTGGAATTTTCTCTGCAAAGACACTGAAATGGCTTGCCATTTCCTTCTCCAGTTTATTTTAGAGATGAGGAAATAAAGCAAACAAGGTAAAGTGACTTGCCCATAGTCACAAGCCAGTAAATGACTGAGATTGGATTTGAACTGAGGTCTTCCTGATTCCAGGTCTGGCACTCTCTCCACCATGCCACTTACTGGTCCAGCACATGACACTGGTTGCCAATAAATCAGAAAGCAAGAAGGGACCCACTACACACACTTAGAATTATTCTCAGAAGAATTCATCTTCTTATGTGGACAGGAAGTCTTTGAATCCTGTTAAGAGCATGTCAATGCTATGATTAAGGAGTAATGGGGGACTGATATTGTTGGACAAACATCTAGGCAATGACTACAAAATATCCTTTGGTATCCTATGCCCCTTAAAGATCTAAGGTCCTGAGACTGCAATACTAAAATGTCTGTAGGTGGCACTGAGAGTCCAAATGACATTTATGTGAAGTTCTTAACTGCTTCACAGTGGGAAAAACAGAAGTTCTCCAGCTTTGTGCTGCAGTTAGTGAAATTGCAACTGAGACCAGGGATCAAACTACATTTGGTTGATTCAAGTGATTAGAATGACTCTAGATAACTACCTTCTACCACTGTGCCTTTAGTTTTACAAAAAAAAAACAAAAACAAAAACAGGAAGTCTCTCAGCCACTCAAAACTCATCTAGTCTATCCAGAAAAAGTAGCAGAGAATATTGGAAAAGTGAGCACCAAAATTGGACAGGAGAGCAATGACTACCAGACACTTACTGAATTTGCCAATAGTATATTCACTGACAGAAGACCAATTATTCTATCCATAAGTTGTCATTTTTTACTGTGGAATGAACAGTCTTGAAAAGCATCAAGATTATGTGTATAAAGCTCAACTTCAAGGATGGATAATCCACAGTTCTGTATTATGCTAAAAAATAACATGACCAGACACAGAAAGTAAACCTAACTAATATGAATTCAACATTCATTCCTGGCATCAGAGAATGAATTTAGTTATAGAGGCCCTATCTCTTAGGTCCCAATCACCCAAAACCATTGTGATATCCATCACAAAGGGAAGAGGCTATTTGTGCCATGAAAGAAGTGCTGCCATTATCACAATAAAATGGGACTGTGAGACTGGTATTTCCACTATGAATGTTCTGCTGGTGTACATCTTCTCTGGGCTAAATCTACCATTGGAAATATATCTCCATTGCTTATGTAGAACATTCACTTAGTATGCTGTCTTTGGGGGTGGAGTGGGGGTGATTCAAAATTTTTCAATGATATATATTTTTTCCTCTCATTTGATCACCTGCTTCTTAACACACAATGGTCTGTATAAGGTTGAAACAAACATACATGGCAAATTTATTAAAAGTGAAGATTATATGAAAGTTATGTTGATTCAGTTACCCATTGTTTCACATATCCTTACCTGCAAATCATCATGTTCTTGCTACCTTGGGTAAGAACAGAGATGCAAAAGCCCAGCCTCTTTTGCTGAAGTGAACCTATCTGACTTGTCTTAATTTACCTATAAAAGCTGTCTCCACTTTGAAGACATTGATAATCTTTAGTGATCAGTTCATCAATGTGCTGCTACCTTGACGTACTTAAAATTAAAGCCTTTTAATTCTCTTTGTCCTGAGTTTTACCTTGTTAATCCGGATTAAAGCCCAAATGAAGAATTTTTATTTCAACAAAATGACCTGATCTTTGTCAAGTGAGTGGAAGAACTAGAAATTTTTATGTCAATTGTACTGCTCTTTCTGCTTGAATCCATTTTATATACAATTTCTTTGTTTAATGCAGCTTGAGACTTGACATTTTACAGACTTGATTTGCTCAGGAAGAAAACTAATGTTTAATATTTCTTCCTGGAGCTGTGATAAGGGTTTTTACTGAGTTCATTCCAATTCTGAACTTACCTTTATCTAGCACCAACAGCACTGACACAAGCTGCATCTCCTCCCTTGCCCAGTACTATATGCACCATAATGTGTTGATATTTTGTATATGTTGTGGTCTAGGGGTGATGGGATCCCTGAAATATAGGACAAAAGATATGGGTCTGCCTCAACAGAGTGATTCAAACCTTCTTTCAGACCTAGTAACAAGGTTTATCATATCACCACTAAAAGCAGAAGACTTTGGAAGCTGTAATTTAATGGGGGCAAGATGGACCTTTTATGTAGAAAAATTGTGGGAAGATCTGGATGTGATGCAGGAGAGGCCAGTAGCCTGGGGTGACTGGGGGATAACAGAAGGGTTCTAGATGGGATTAAGGGTGAGAAATAGCATGGGGTGGGGCTAGGTACAGACCATCAGGGCCACAATGAAAGGAGAGTTAAAAGGATTATTGATTGGGATGGTCAATGCCCAAGCTAACTCCATAGATTGGGCCATGTAGGAAAATCCAGGGGCTTGATTCACATCCCATCCTCATTATTTCTCTCAGAAACAGAGACCCAAATTCCTTTAGGGATAAGGAGGAAAGGGTTAGACTTCTGAAACTACTTCCTACTAGCAAGGGCATAGAGCTATCCCTGCCTGTCTCGCTGAGGTCCAGGTGAGGAGGTTGACTGGAATTGAATACAGGTTGCATCCAGGGAATGATTGAGAGGACGTTGGCTGGTACCCACTGTTTGCTACCAAGTGTAGGTGAATGGCTAGTGGTCTGGAAGACACAAATCTGAAAAGCAAGTCTGCAGGGTCCAAATATAGGGAAGCAAGAACCCCATTAAATCATTTACATTTGACCGGAAGAATTGCTGGACTGAGAACCTGAGAGTGTCAGACCAAGTAAAAGACAGCAATCCCAACTGTCTGACCTGAATAGGACCTGAGAACTTCAAAGCCCATAAACATACCTCGAAACCTTCCTAGATTCTTGGAAAGTGATCCCAACTGTGGAGTGAGAAAGGAATAGCGAGAGAAGGGAGGCTTACATACCTTTGGGTCTTGGCTGCAGAAAGGCTTGAGAAGCTTAGGCAGTTTCCCAATCAGGGAAACACATGTTGCAATCTACGGGTGCTGGACCCCAAAATTCAAGGGCTAGATGCTTGGGTCTGCCTGGAAAGAATTTGACTCAAGTCTTCTTTAAGTCAAAGATAAGATTTATCAAAACACCCTTTGAGGCAAGGAAGATTTTCAGAATCTGTGCATTTGTTTTTAATATTAGTAATTTGATTTTCTTTTCTTTTTTTAATCAAATTGACCAAAGGTTTATCCAATTTATTAGTTTTTTCATAAAACCAACTATTGGTTTTATTTATTAATTCAATAGTTTTCTTAATTTCAATTTTATTAATCTCTCCTTTGGTTTTCAGTATTTCTAGTTTGGTATTTACTTGGGGATTTTCAATTTGTTCTTTTTC
>CM053772.1:114929049-114955398 GCA_028658325.1 Potorous gilbertii | reverse complement strand
TATCTGTGTAGTTTTGCAAATGACTTCCATAATAGTCGTGTTGTATAAGACTAACTATATTTCCCTCCCTCCTATCCTGCCCCCCATTGTTTCTATTCTCTCTTTTGATCCTGTCCCTTATTCCATCACTTTCAAAGTGATTTGTTTAATCATTCCTCAATCACTTTGTTTCTATTTTATTTCTAGTTCTTTACTAGTAAAAATTTTCTTTAAAGAATAAATATTTATAGATATTGGCTCTTTCTATTTTTAATCTTATTAGAGTTTATGCTTAGCAGTGGGTCAAAGGGTATCAACATTTTACTCACTTTCTTGGCATAATTCTAACTGGCTTTCCAGAATGATTGGACCCATTCACAGCTCCCCCAGTATTAGTATGCCTGTCTTTCCACAATTCCAACATGGTAAATTTACTTTTTTTTGCCATTTTTTCCAGTTTGCTAGATATGAAACATGAGAGTCATTCTCATTTGCATTTATTATTATTAGGAGTTTGGAATAGTCTTTCATACAGATGTGAATAGTTTGTAATGCTTCTTTTAAGAGCTATTTATATCCTCTGATGGCTTATCCATTGAGGAATGGCTCAACTTTTAAAACATTAATATTATCCTTCCAGTGTTTCTACATGGTCATGAGTCATGGAACCACCATAATCTGTAAGGAATCAAAATTGGGGGCTACTCAAAGATCAATGGGAAGGTATGTGCTGCATATAAATAGACAGCAACCTATTAATATGAAACATTACATAGGAGAAGTGGCATATAGAGGATAAGACCAAAGAGATGCATGGTTTTAAAAGTGAACGAACTGATCAGGTAGGGAGATAGAGTGATAACTGATGAAGAGTCATGCCCCTCTAGTACTAATCTATGGAATGTCAAAAGATACAGAGGAAAGAATCCAGTATAATGGGGAGAACCTTTGTAAAAGATTTCTGGGAAGCATCAACAAAAGTCGCGCAAGATGAGAAGGCATGAATAGGTTGTGTTGTGCACACAGGGAAGAGAATACCCTGTCTTGGGAATCAAACATTCATTAAAGTATCAAAGTATGACAATCCCAAATGAAATCTACCTTTTAGGTCCAATTTATTGAAAGGTAGAATTGATACATCATGCAAAAAGTGAAGGAGAAAATGACAATAAAGTAGGAAACTTGTGACATCAAGCTTAAATGGAAGTGGGAGCCACTTAGAGAACCACATATGGATATATGTTCTATTTTTTATTTTGTTAAATATTTCTCAATTACATATTAATCTGGTTCAGCCTGGACTTGTGAGTGTTGCAGGCTGCCTTGTTGTGAAAACCAGGGATTTGAGAGACCACGCTGTCATCTTGGTTTTGTCCCTGACTGTGACCTTGAGTGAATTACAACTTCTTTCTGTTCCTCAGCTTTCTCATTTATAAAAAAAAAAAAGTGTGGATAGATTATCCCTAAGACCTTCTTACCTTAAAAATTAAAAGTAACTTTAATTTTAATTCTTCCACAGCTTAAGTTTCTATTCAGACAGCATCCCTTCCCCTCCTCCCCCACTTTAGGTTTTTATCTTTGTCTGTTTTACTTATTTTGAATCATTTGTAACCATGATTCTATGAAAAACTGTAGCCCTGATACAGGGCTTTCCAATGGTCTGCATTAACAAAATAATGCTTCTATCTGTATTCTCTAAATGAGCTGTCTTTTTCTTTTTAGACTGTCCAAGAATGTCTGTTCTATAAAGATAAATGTATCCTACTATTGAAATGTATTTCAAATGTTGCTATTTTTATAGGTTAATTAATGTGCACTCTGCTTAGAGGTTAATTTTCAGGACTTGCTTTAATGAGTATGGGTACTATTTCCTAAATAGCTCCTAAGTATTTTCAAAATAGTGAATTCCTGCTATTTTGAGCTACTGTGTTCTGTAGTCCACTGACCACTAGCTGGCAATGTTATACAGCTGTTCCTAACTCTAGACTGCAAAGTGTTCCTTATTGCTGCTGAAGACCTTTAATTTTTAAAATGGAAAAAGAAATTGAATTTCTGTGGGACTGGGTACTTTTGAATATTTCTCTGCTAAGGCTCTTGAGCAGCTTATTAATAAGACAAAAAACACTCAAGAAATAAATTTCTAAGTAGGGTTTTTTAATTTTGCTTTTCATTGTTCCATTCTGAGTTTAATGCTTAATATTCTTCATTTCAGAGTACATATATTCCAGAAAAATTCCTGCAACAAGGGAAGAAAGTAGTGCCACCTTATCCAAAAAGACCTGCTCCTGTGATTCTTGCCCTGTTCTTGTCCCATAGAAGAAGATATTGACCTCTTTTGGAATGAGAGAGTTCTCAGATTTTATATCTTCTGATACTCTCACTCAGCACACTTAGAAAATGGCATGCAGCCAGAAATTCACTAAGAGGAGTTCTTCATCTGGCCAATTACTGGCTACAAACCTGAGAATCTGGAGTAGCAACAACAAAAAAAAGATTATATTTCAAAATTGCTTGTGAACATTCTGTCATATTACTTTCACTTGGTTAATGGAAAAGAATGAAGAAACACATTTTTTTTTTGTTTGAGAAGAGGACATTAATATTCAATTCCTGCCATTGTTACTTAAAAAAAATAATCTTGTCCTCATAGTATTTCATTCTAACTTTAAACATTTTAAAATAGAAGTTAGTTTGTCTAATGGTATGTGAGATGTCAGGCAATTTCATCAATTATAGTCATACGTTTGGGAAAAAGTCACCTTCATTTAGGTTCTCATGACCATTTTCTTGAAAGAATATACATTATGCTTCCAATTGGATATGGTTCAGTACTGATGATACTATAATACTTAGATTAGGGTATAGCACTCTCCTGAAAAACATTAAGGTAGCTTTATAGCCAATAATGAGTGAGTCCACACATAGATCACCTATGATATTTCGGCATTAAAAATAGATAAGTGGAAATTTTAGAGTCCTAGCCCTGGGCTACAAAGGTCAGATGAATATAATATGGCCACTCCTGACTAATCTGGCAATGAATCTCATGGACTTCCTTCCCAATCCTTATAGGCTTTCAAGTTAGATCTCACTTAAAATTTCTGATTCTCAGTGAGGGGATTGAACTAGATCCCCTCTGGGGTCTTCCAGCTCAAAATCTAGATCCTATGCCTGAGAATGAGGTCATACTTTTAGCCACAAATAGAATATCAAAAGTCCTTGGGGGCAGCAATGGGAAGGAGGGGAGTGGCTTGGAATAAGAATGATTCTTTAACTCCCGAGGAACTATTTAAGAACCACAACGAGAGATATCCATCTAGAAGAGGGGTTCTTAACCTGGGGTGCATTTTCAAGGCTTCCATGAACTTAGATGGGGAAAAAATATGACATCTTTATTTTTATTAAGCTCTAACTGAAATGGAGCATATCTTGCTTCAGTCATGAATGCAGGCAATAAACCACAAGTAGTCTTAGCAGTAACTGTGACTTTGTCAACAATAAAAACCACATAGGTCTTCCTACCATGTTACAGTTGTTGCATTTCTTTTGAAATATTGTTTATACTCGTCATTATTGTAGTTATTAGACCAGCTGTTAGATAATAACTTGTCAATAGACTGTATTTCTATATAAGTGGTTTCCTTTGTAATCCTGTGGATTTTATTTTATGCATTAAACACATTATTCTGAGAAGGGGTTCCTAGGTTTCATCAGACTGCTAACAGGGTCCATGACACACTAAAGGGCTGAGTCCTTGTGCTGGAAGATGAGGACAGCTGAATAGTCCTGCAACTTTGAAGCTAAAAGATCACATGAGACCTGAGTCTATATATATTAGATCAATTGTTCTTCTGCAGAACTGACTCCTCTCTGAACCAGTGGCCTGACCTGATAACTCTTCTCCCTTGCCTTTTCTGACTTTTATCAGTTGAGCATGCCAGCTACCTGCCTTGACCCTGAATTTGATCTATGCTTGTGACCTATCACTTGACTGTTGCCTCACTTGATTTCAGGTGCTATCTACTCCAGTTCCCCCCCGTAGGGCTTAGTTTGATCCAACCAATGGGATGTAGGCAAGTTCCTGGTTGTGTCTCAAGATTGCCTTCTAGTTTGCCAGGCTAATTCCCAAGTTAAGAAATCTAAACTTTGAGGCCAGCCAAAAGACATTACATAGGATGAACCTATGCTTCAAACTAGCACATCATTCTATAACACTAAATTACTCTGTAATATTTTCCATATTCTTAGTTAATGGATTTTTTTCTCTCACCTTGGAAAAAAATACCCAGCCCTCTTGAGTCCCGGTATTTCTTTTTTTCTCCCAGATTTATAGAGTGATTGTGTAGAAAAACCAGAGCCCAATTTCCCTTAAATCTCTCCCTTGTAGCAATTTAGAGGCTTTGGGGGAAAGGGGTAAGATGAATGTGCAGTATGTACTATTATCATTGGCTCTGGAAGTGTATTTTGATGCATCCCAGAACAATAAATTGTGATTGCTTTAATTGCTCCAAGATGTGATAAACACATTAATACAACATTCTGAAACAGGTCAAATTCCATTACTATAAATTCTAAGGGAATTTTTCACTCTGAAGGAATTTCACTCTGTTGGAGTTTTGTTGTAGCAAATAGGCATTCAATGAATGCTTGATGAGTTGAAGAAAATATTACTGAAAATATTTTTGTTATTTGTATGAGAGATTTAAACTTAACAGCTTTCATTGTAATGGAATTTGACTTATATTAATCATTCACATCCTAGTGTAGTACTTGATGTGTTACAACAGTGGGGGACTAGTGGATTGGAAACCCAGAGGACCTGGGTTTGAATTCTTGCTGGGACATTGTACAAACAGGAATCAGAGGCATTCTTCCTCATCTGTAAAACAGGTCTGATTACCTTTGTATTACCTCTGTTGCAGTATGGTTGAGAGGTATATAGTATGTAAACTTTACAGTGCTATAGAAATGAGCTATTATCTTTGAGGTCCTAGAATAGGGTGGTGAAATGTATAGAGTGCTGGACCTGGAGTCAGGAAGACCTGAGTTCAAACACAGTCTCAGACATTTACTGTGTGACCTTGGGCAAGACACTTAACCTCCTTATGCGTCAGTTTCTTCAATTGTAAAATGAAGATAATAGAATTGTAGCATCTATCTCCTAGGGGTTGTTGTGAGATAGTGAGACAAAATTTATAAAGCACTCAGAACAGTGCCTGGGACAAAGTAGGTGCTATTTAAATGCTAGCTGTTATTATTACGTAAGTGGGCTAAAATGATATTGTACTACACACTACCTTTGTGAACTGAACTCGTGAATATGTGTCTCCAGATGCCTAATTTGCTATTGGAGATTGTCTCCTGCCCTGGGTAGAATAAAACCCAATGTTCTGACTAAAATGAAAATGTTTTATATGATTGCACATAGATAACCTATATCAAATTGCTTACTGTCTTAGGGAGGGGTGAGGTGAGGGAGGAAAGGAGAAAATTTGGAACTCAAAATTTAAAAAAAAAATCTTAAAAATTGTCTCTATACGTAGTTGGAAAACAAATAAATGCTGTTAAAAAAAACTCATTGCTCTTCTATTTGTTCACCACATTCCCTTACTTTCCTTAACCTGCGTATGCTACAAACAGTGAGTCAGATGAAATCAGGCAATATAGAACAAAGTTTCTATGCAGCCAAGGGCTTGAGTATGTTATGAAACATCCACAAGGTGAACTTATCCTGTGAGAACTACATCATCATTTGTGTCTAATGGGGAGCACCTGCTTCCAATCAGCAAAGTCAGAGTTGGAGGAATAAGGCTATAAACTACCATGGCATGTTAAGATTAGTCTCAGATGCATTCTCTTCCAAGTCAATCTTACCCCCTTGACATGGTGATGATTACAGGAAGCATTGCTATAAACAAATCAGTAGGCTTGGCTCAGATGAAATAAGCAAAATAAATGCAAGGGAGACACTGAAGTATCACCAAACTCTCATCACAGCAAACAACCCTGGTAACAACAAAAATGCCTGAAAAAAAGCTGTTATTAGTCTCTAAGATCTCTGGACAAATAAGTTTTCCATTATAGAAAAGGCTTTTACTTTGTAGGGGTATATACAGAGTAATATACTTTTAGAAGGAAAGAGCCCGAATTTGGAGATCAAGGGCATCTGTTGAAATCTGGACTTTGCTACTTAATACTTGGGTGACTGGTACAAGTTGTTTCATCTCTCTAGGCCTCAGTTTGCTAATTTTTTAATATGAGGGGGCTGAATTAGAGGGCTATGTTCAAATTCTGCCTTTGTTTCTTATAACTTGAATGACTTTGGGTAATTTACTTAACTTCCTGTAAAATGAAGAGATTATATTAGGAGGTCTCTGAGGTTCCTTCTGCCTCTAGGCCTATGATCCTAGGCTTAGATCAGGCCCCTTGAAACTCTAAATACTGTGATTACAGAGGTATGTTTCAAGTGGAGTTTATTCTTATTATTTTTAAGAACAAATATTTTATTGGTGTTTTTTAAAAAACCTTGTTATCATTTCCTGATGACTCTTCTTCCCTTCCCCACCTCCCCGACTCCTTTCTTCTCCTCTGATCCTTTGGTCTACAACTTCTCTAGTAAGAGAAGGGCAAGCTTTGCCATTAGCCTTCTGAAGCCACAGTTGGTCCCACTATAGATCAGACTTCTGATGTCTTTGAGTGTTGTTTTCCTCTACATTACTGCCATCATTGTGTAAGCTGTTTTCCTGGTTTAGTCTACTTCACTTTCTGTCCGCTTATGTCTTACCAAGTTTCTCTGCATTTGTTATGTTTCTTACAGCGCAGCACTATCTTATTTATTCATATATGGGATGTATTGATAAATATTTAGCAACTGGCTCTCCAAAAATAATGTATGGCAAGACATACTTTGTTTATTCTGAATCATTAACATTTTCTCCATCACTTTCTTAAGCTTAAACAATCAATCAAATCTTGATTTGCAGTGCTTACCGATTTCCGAGGTGTAAATCCTCATACTAAAAATTTGACAATAGGATGGTTTGAGCTAGCTTGTATCATATACTACAATATGTCAAGTTATTTCCCTATGAATGGGCACTCAGTTTTAAGTTCTTTGTTACACTAAAAGTGTTATTGTCACTTTTGCTCTGAATGCGCAGTTGAAGAAGTTAGTGGAGTTGAGGTGAGACTGAAGGAAATCCAGTGGATTCCTACCATTGGTTTAATTTTCTCAAGAAGGAACAGCCGCAGATCCAAGATAGATACAGACATAAAACTAGCTCCCCACTATCCTCCAAACCCACTCCTAATAGGATCAGCTTACCCTTGGGCAAGGACTAAATAATTTGTATTTAAACGCCCCATAAAATGATTTGATGAGGGCAGGCTATTATAATCTTTTGTAGATATTGTTTGGGTATATTCATTTTAAGTGATTGAATTTATTATATTTAGACGTTTATATAGTAATATTGTTCCTTAAAGACTAATGACAATGTGCTAATAACATTATAATGGAATGAAAGAAACTAATATCAGCCTCCTAGGCTAATGATGATTTTATAAATGGGGTAGGAGTAATATTGTTATGGATGGCAATAATCTACTAAATAAATAATTGCTACTTAAATAGTAAATTACATAACTTAAATGTAAATTATTTAATTAAATAAATTGAATATCAAAATAAATAAATGATAAATCATCATAATGAAGTATTGATAGTCATATCGTAATAACTACCTTAAAGCCCAACCTATTATCTGTGAATTGAGGGGAGCTCAATGGTGATGAAGGGGAATTTCTGCCAGGGTGGGCACTCTATGTGCTGAGATTGCTATGGTAGTCGTGAAGGTCTTCCAGGAACCCTGAAATGTTAGTGAATTGCGTTCTGTCAATAACCCCAATTGGGTTAACATTCTGACCAGTGTGTGGTGACTTCTCCTATGACTTTAAGAAATCAATGAGGCAGCCTAGGGGTCTAGGCCAGTTCTACTTAAAACTGCTGTGCTAGTCATCTTGACAAAGAATACAAGAGAGTAAGGAACACACTTTTAGTTTCTCTGTTTCTCAAATGAGAAAAATGCAAAAACTTCTTTAAACTTTTGGAGTACTATACAAATGTCAGCTATTATCGTTCTGGGATGTCAAGTACACAAAATACAAACAAATGAAACAAATGCCAGCACCCCAGTTGCTGGATGCACTTCAGAGCAACAGGTCTTGTGGATATCTAGACGTGTGTGTGTGAATTGGATGCAAGTGCGGTCGAGTTACACAAAGTCATCACCCTCACTCTCTGTTCCTGAGTCATTGATGTCCAGTGGCAGAACCAAAGTCAGGTGGTAGCCCAGGTGTGTGTCTGACCATTATGCACTCCACAGCATCTGCTTCAGCTGCCTTTAAGGCAGTTGGAGCATACTGTTCTCATCCTCCCATCTGGGGAGGGAAGACCACCTCCTTGAGGTAGACTTCCTCCTAAATCACTGACAGGATTGAGGGCTGTCTGTTACCCTCAGTCGAGTTTAGCACTTTTGCTGAGAGGGTTTGCTGAGGTGGAGTCTCTGCCACATTGCTCTGTCTCCCGTGGAAGCAAGCCTGCTTGGTGTGTCACCCCAATAAGTATCTTTCTTTAACTTGGAGACTGTCAGGTGAATTCTTTCAGGACATTAGGTTCCACCCATCTTTTCTTCATCATTTCTATTTTTCACCAGCAAATCTATTCAGTACAGGAGGCACAGGAAGAGTTTCACTTTCCCATTATGACCTGGGGATAAGAAGCAGGTACTGATTGGGGTGGGGATTTGTGAGATCAAAAAGGAAGCTGTTAAGTAGTGATGAGAAAGAGAGACAGAGGTCTCTACAATGGTGGTGACAGAGCTAAGGTAGTGGCTGTAAATGCTCCCAGGAGTGTGCAAGGCCAGGACTCAGGTGGAAGGCATTGCACAGGGGGCCTAGACTGCAGTAGAAGCAGTGATGGATGGGATGTGAATGCTGTCTTCAAGGAGGTGCTTCAACTCCACTTCCACGAAGACTTCCTGTTAGTGTTGTAAGTGTGCTTATGTAGGGATAGGAAAATAGATCTTAGTAAAGGGACACAAAACATTTCACATCCTCACATGCTTGTGAAGCATTTTGAACACACTGTGATGGTTGTGTGCAAAATTCCCGTAGGTAACAGGTTCATGTGCTGGGAATAGAGGGATCCAGAGGAACCCATGGCAGTACACTCCCTCTCCACTATCCTTCTTTCATTGTTGGCTTCTGAGCTTGCTAAAATATTTTCTATATACACAGTGCATACATATAGAGAGACGATAGATGTATTCATATATATATATATATACACACACAAATATATGTACATTTATATATGTACATTATACAATTATATAATGTACATATATAGTTATACACACACATATGTGTGTATATATAAATATATGTATATATACGTACATATCCATCACTTATATGTCTGCTATCTGTCTGGGGCAGAGACACAGCTTAGTCTGTGAACTTAAAATAAATGTATTTTTGATAACTATTTCAATACAATTGATTTCCTTTGTAATCCTGTGCATTTGATTTTAGGAATTTAAGAATGTTATTCTGAGAAAAGAACCACAGGCTTCCCAAGACTACCTAAGGGATCCATAACACAAAAAAGGTTGTGAACTTGTGGTTTAGAGTAGCAAGACTTAGATAGAAAAGGGGAGAGGGGGGCATTAAACCATTCAAAAGATCCCTTTGGGCTGCATATTGACGTAGAAAATTACCTATTAACATTATTTCTAATCTATTGTGTTTTTTTTTATTTTGTTAAATATTTCCCAATTACATTTTAATTGGGGTTTGTCAACACTAAGTAATATATGTGACCTTTAGTGGGCCTCTGTAGCATGTTTGGCTTCTGGCTTAGGGGAATGAAAATTCAGATTACAGAACACATTCTTTGCTTTTTATTTATTTCTTCTTTTTGCCTTGCACTGGCTAAAGGCTGTTATACTGAGAAGCCACTAGGTAGGAACTACCTGGGGGGTGGGGAGAAATCATTGTTCAGTTGCTTCCCTGCCTGTTGTAGGCTTCTGCAGTAGGTCATTGAGGACTCCAAAGGTTTTTATTCCTAATTTACCCTTTCTCAACCCCTATTGCTCCAAAATAACTCCAAACAAAAAAGGTTAGTGTGTCAGCTTCTTTCATCGTACAGTAGAGTATTCAGTGTCAAAGATGGAACAGACAGAAGGGGCAGAGTGGGAGAGAAGAAACATGGAGGCTCTGTCCAGCTCAGTGTATTTGGAAATGCAGCAGGCAACTCTAAAGACTTTTGACTGCCAAGAGCAGAGTGCAGTTATTCCATATTTCAACAATGTTGAGGGACAGTTAACATATAGCTTCCTTCATAGCTTAGAGAGTTCGAAACTATGGTGGTGATGGGGTGATGGGACTGAGACCCCTAAAAGAAAAAGACCACATCTTTGAAAGCATATATATTTTCCCATATATTTCAGCAACCCAGATCACTGGCACCTTGACCCAAGGCATCTGGTCTACCCCAGCCTATTTAGATCACCTAATAAACTTACTTGATGGGCCTTTCACTGTGGCACTTGGCCCCAAACTACTTACCAGTCTTCAATCCCATCCTCAACCTTTCTCTGTCCTTTTTGTATATAAATACTGGTCTCACTCCCATTAAGTTGCCAGTTCACTAGGAACACTGTCTACTTCTGTTGGTGTTACAATAAACCTTGTCAATTGATTTTATTGAATACTTGAATTCATTCCAAACAGAAGTTGCCCTGACACTTCAGAGTTTCCAGCAACCCAAATCTTGTTAGTAGGGACAGGGATAATGTCTCTGAGGGGTTCAGTCTTCCAACTCAGGTTCGTTCAGCACCGCAGAGACCATACCTCTTTAGGGTCAGTAGTGTTACAATTACTTTTGTAATCTCTCTGAATGAAAGCATTGGCAGGGAAACAAGCCAGGTTTTAGGAAACACCTCCTCCATATGTTCCTTTCAAAGACGGAGGACATGCTCACAATTTGAATTCCATTTCTATCCCATTCATCTTCCAGTTTGTTTTTTCATGAACAAAACCCAAGCAACTTTCTGAAAGTCTCTGTTCTCAGATATCCATTGCTATAAATTCTGGTTTTGTTGTGTCTTGCAAGGCTGGGCTATACTTGTAATAGTATGCTTTAAGTTCAAAATTCTTATGAGTTATATCCTTGTTGCTTGTAGGTAATTTAACTTAAAGTCTCCTCACAGAGAGACAGAAATAAGCTAAATTCAGATATTTCATACAGAAAGAAAGAGATGTCCTCAAAATAGGGGGCAAAACTCAAGTCATTTTGATGGAATTAAGAAAAAATAATTCCAGATCAAACCCAGTTCAGATAAATCCACAGTCATTCAATCCAATCCAATCTAATCCAATTCAATCCAATAAACATTTCTTCAGTGCCTATCATGTGCCTGGAATTGTGTGCTAAGTGTTGGGGATAGAATTAATAAAAAGACAGTCCTTGCCCTCAAGGATCTAATGTAGGGGAGACAACATGCAAAAGGAGACAGGAAGGGTGAGGTATGCCAGGAGGTACCTTGCACTAGAGCATCTTGTTCTATGGAATTGACACCAGGTTGAGCAGCAGATGCAAAGTGAAATGGCCCAGAAAAGTCTAGTTTCTCCCCTCTATAAAAGGAAGTCATTGGAAAGATTTTGGTATTCTACACTCCAGGCCTCCTGGGAGAGGAATCTGAGGGAGGTGGTGTCAAAAAAAGCTTGAGTTAGCAGCACAGTGATGAGATTTGAGGTGATAGAGCTTAATTTGGGAGGAACATCTTGTTTTGTGATGTGGCCAGCAGCAGATGCAGAGTGAAGAGCTATGGCTCTGAGCACTCATCTGGGATAATATTTTATTTCAAACTAGGCTATGTTGATTTTGGTGGGGGAGGGGAAGTGTGTAGGATAAATTGATGCTTTGAAGGGATCTAACATGAACAATGTCGTATGTAGTTCAGATTCTGCAAGTAAATGAGCAGATTTGAGCTTTATAAATAAAAATAATTATAGTTATCTCTTATAGAGTGCTTCAAGGCTTGCAAATCACCTTACATTATCTCATTTGAGATATTTTCTTAATATTTCTATCTATCCATCTATCTATCTATCTATCTATCTATCTATCTGTCTGTCTGTCTGTCTCTGTCTATTATCTATCTATGCATTGATTTATTTATTTTTCTGTTAATTTGTTTTTAGTTTTCACTATTCACTTCCATAAGATTTTGAGTTGCAATTTTCTTCCCATCTTTCCCCTCCCCCAACCCTAAGATGATTACCCTTTCCCCCAATCTGCCTTCTCTTCTTTCATGCGCCCTCTTCTCTTATCCACTTCCCCTCTGTTTTCTTGTAGGGCAAGATCAATTTCAATACCCTTTGCCTGTATGTCTTATTTCCAGTTGCATGTAAAAATAATTTTTTATCATTTGTTTTTAAAACTTTGAGTTCCACATTTTCTCCCTTCCTCCCTCCCCATTCACCCTCATTGAGAAGGCAAGCAATTCAATATAGCTTATTCATGTGTAGTCATGTGAAACACTTCCATAATAGTCATGCTGTGAAAGACTAACTATATTTCTCTCCATCCTATCCTGCTCCCCATTTATTCTGTTCTCTCCTTTGACCTTGTCCCTTCTCAAAAGTGTTTGTTTCTGATTACCCCTTCCTCCCATTTGTCCTCCCTTCTATCATCTCCTCCATGTATCCCCTTCCCCACTACTTTCCTTTAGGGTAAGGTAGATTTTCATACCCAATTGAGTGTGTATGTTATTCTTTCATTAAGCCAAATTCAATGAGAATAAGGCTCACTCATTCCCTCTGACCTCTCCTTCATTGTAAAAGCTTTTTCTTGCCTCTTTTATGTGAGATCATTTACCCCATTCTCTCGTTCCCTTTCTACTTCTCCCAATACATTCCTCTCTCATTCTTCAGTTTTATTTTTTAGCTATCATCCTTTCGTATTCAACTCTGTCCACACACACACACACACACACACACACACACACACACACGCACACACACATTCCCTGCAACTACTCTAATACTGAGAAAAGTCTCATTAATTACAAATATCATCTTTCCATGTAGGAATATAAACAATTCAACTTCAATAAATTCCTTATGATTTTCCTTTCATGTTTAACCTTTTCAATCTATCTTGATTCTTATATTTGAAAGTCAAATTTTCTATTCAGCTCTGGTCTTTTCATCAAGAATGCTTGAAAGTACCTCTATTTCATTGAGTATCCATTTTTTTCCTCTGAAGTATTATGCTCAGTTTTAGGTGTTTCTTGGCTTTAATCCTAGCTCCCTTGACCTTGTCAATATCATATTCTAAATGCCCTCTGATCCCTTAATGTAGGAACTTCTAAATATTGTATTATTCTGATTGTGTTTCCTTTATACTTCAATTGTTTCTTTCTGGATGCTTGCAATATTTTCTCCTTGACCTGGGAACTTTGGAATTTGACTACAATATTCCTAGGAGTTTTCCTTTTGGGATCTCTTTCAGGAAGCTGTAAGAGAATTCTTTCAATTTTTATTTTACCCTCTGGTTCTAAAATATCAGAGCAGTTTTCCTTGATAATTTCTTGAAAGATGATGTCCAGGTTTTTTTTTTTATCATGGCTCTCAGGTAATCCAATAATTTTTAAAAATTCTCTCCTGAATCTATTTTCCAGGTCAGTTGTTTTTCCAATGAGATTTTTCACATTGTCTTCTATTGTTTTCATTTTTTGCTTTTGTTTTATAATTTCTATAGTTTCCATTTGATCCATTCTAATTTTAAGTAATTATTTTATGTGTAATATAATGTGTTATATATTATAATTAAATTAATACATTTATTAAAATTAGGAAATATTTCATTGGACTTTTGAACTTCTGTTTTTTAAAGCATTCTTCTCATTTGCAAAAGAGGCTTTTTGGGCCTCTTTTGTCATTTTGCTAGTCTATTTTTTGAGATGTTATTTTCTTCAGCATTTTTTTGGGTCTCCTTTAGCAAGCTGTTGACTTGTTTTTCATGATTTTCCTGCATCACTCTCATTTCTCCTCCCATTTTTTCCTCTGCTTCTCTTACGTGATTTTTACAATCCTTTTTGAGCTCTTCCATGACCTGTAACTAATTCTTATTCTTGTTGGAGGCTTTGGATATAGGAATTTTGACTTTATTTTCTTCTTCTCATTGTATGTTTTGATTTTCCCTGTCACCAGAGTAAGATTCTATAGTCTGATTTTTTCCCCCACTGTTTGCTCTTTTTCCCAGTCAATTACTTGACGTTTTAGTTCTTTGTCAAGATAGGACTCTGTTTCTGTTGTGGGAAGTGTATTGTCCCAAGCTTCAGGGATTTTGTGCAGCTGTTTTCAGAAATACTTCTGTGAACTGCAAGTTCTTCCAAGGTTGTATGATCAAAAGAGAGGTGTTTACTCCTCTCCTACCTGTGCTCTGGTCGGTGAGTGGCTTCAAACACTCTTTTCTGCCTTGGAACTGTGAGGAAGAGTCCCTCTCTACTGCTGCCATAAACTCCACCACACCAGTACTCCTCCTCACCCCAGGACTACCACCCAGGACTATGACCCAGATCCAGGCATGAGCAAAGCAAGAGAATCCTGCCTCAGCACCAACAAATAGATTCCTGCAGTCCCCCTCTGATCAGTCACTTGATCACTCCACTGTCTGTGGGCCAAGATCTCTGGAAACTGCCATGGCCACAGATTTTTCCTACTGACCTTCTAAGTTGTCTGGTGTTTGCAGATTGAGAAGTCTAGAAACCATAATAGCTGCTAGTGATTCAGTCCCCTAAGGTCTCATCCAGCCCTGTCTGTGCTGCTTTAGCCTATGCTGGTCTCTGCTCTTCTCTCAGTCTGGTGTAGTAGACATTTCCTGTTGACCTTCTAGGTTGTCTTGGGCTGGAAATTTGTTTCACTCTGTCATTTTGTGGGTTCTGCTGATCTAGAATTTATTTAGAATCATTTTTTCAGGTATTTGGGGGGGTTTTGAAGGAGAACTCAAGCAAGTTTCTGCTTTTACTCTGCCATTTTGGCTCCATATCCGAAAGATATTATTATATCTGTTTATAGTAGAAGGAACTGAAAAGGACAGAAGTTGTGACTTTTACAGGGTCACATGGCTGGTAAGTGAATGATTCAGAATTTGAACTCAGGTCTTCTTGACTACAAGTTCAATGCTTTGTCAGCAATTTATAGGAAGCATTGTACAATTGTGGTGCTGTGGCAAATTGCTGCTGCTCTGGCTAAACAATAATTGGGGGATTAATGTATAATATGGGTTATAAACTCTCACTGAGGATTGCTAAATTTGGGGAGAGCTTATAAACTTTGATGTTGGCAACATTAAGAGGACTTCAAACAATGGCATGAATCCCTTGGGACAGAGGTGGTATGTGGTATAAAGTGCTGTGAACAAGTTGATTCATTGAAGATCCCTACCCTATTCCAATCAGTATTAGTCAATTTGATATGATAGAAGTAGTGATTATAAGTCTGAATATTTAGTCCCAGAACTGTGACCTGCAAGTGGTAAGATCACTTACACAATCATAGAAAGCTAGCTAGAGGCCCTCCACTCTTTTTCCCTTGTCATGATGACCAAGTCTAGGGTGGCAGAGGTGACTCAACTACATGGAAAGTCCCCCAAAATTATTTTTATGCTTCTGGACAATTTTCTCTTGTACAACATGAGCAGGTGTCCATTTTATGACCACCTTATGACCACATAGTCAGTGAAAATATTTCCTGCCTTGCCCAACCCATGAATCTGCTGATATATTGTTTTGTTTATTTTAGTCTATGTATCATATGTAACCAGTGCCAATTATTCTATATTTGATATTGATGTCTAAATATGTAATTCTATAAAAATAGGGTCTTGGAAAGAGGGTACATCTCATATCATGAGGAAGATCTGGGGTCCTCTTCATTCCCTTTAATAAAATGCCATTGGCTCAGAGCTCTGTCTCAGTCTCTCTTATTTTAGGTTGGATAATTTTTATACCAACAGCTGAGAAAAATACTTGGAAATTAGGACAATATAACCGATGGTTATTTGAGATCCTGGCTCCTTCCAAGATTCCTGAATTGATACCTGGAAAGGAAGGAATAAAAATTTCAGTTAACTCTGCCATCTGATTGCTGATTTTCTAAATGCCTTTCTCAGTACTTTACACCACTCCTCACTGCCAAGGATTCATAGCATCTTTTAAAGTCCTCCCAATAATGTCCTTATGACCGCAGAAGGCTTAGTAATTAATTTCTAAGCATCTAACTTCTGAACAGGAGATGCTGAATGATATAGAGTTCACAGTGGGAAAAAGCAGGAAGTGGAATATTCATGAGGATTGCTAAAGAAATCCCCTGTTTTTTGCCAGAAACATTGGCTCATCATATAGCACTTTCAAGCAATGTAGCCAGAGGACACTATGGACAATCATGGTTATTTTCAGGGATGTGTTCTTAATTATCTGGTGAGAAAGTCATTGCTACCTGGCTAGAACCTGCTGCACATGAGATTCAGAAATGGCAGGAATCTGAACCTGAGAAAATGTAGGTGATTACTGGAGATTCTCAGGGGACCTGTCTTTGACCTTACATGGACTTTAAAAAAATTCTCTTCATACTATATTTACATTTTTTGAGAACTGAAGCATTTATTATTTACATGAAATTTTATTTTTTTCAATTATCAAGCATTTATTTTTTCTCTCTTCTACCTCTTCCCTCAGTTTCCAAAAACAAGACAAAACAAGATCCTTGTAACAAACAATAATAATCAAGCAAACCAAATTCCCACATTATTTATGTTCAAAAATGTGTGTCCAAGTTCAATACATCCCAAACTGCATGTTTTCCTGCGTGTTATGTTCATTGCTTCTCTTTTAGGAGGCGGATAGCATTTTTCATCATTAGTCCCCTGGAATCATGGCTTGTCATTGCCTTGATCAGTTTTGCATATACTTTGGAGATATGGTGTGCTTGAGGTCACAGTATGGGTGTATTTATGAGCAGTAGAATGAATATTGTTGCTGTTGCTGTTGTGTCTGTCTTTTGTTCTTGAAGAGGACTATGACATCAAGATGATGACATGACTTGCAGTTGACTTTGATTTGAGTGAGGGAGGGCAGTGCAAGGTCACCAACCTCACTTTCTTCTCCTGAGCCATCTGGGTCCGGTGGCCTCACATTCATCAGGACGACTGGAGATGGCCCAGGATGCAACGTGGGACCTTGACCCTTTCAGGCTAAGGTCTTATCAGACTCTCCTAGAATGAATAAAGGAATGAATGAGTGAATGAATAAAAAGCATTTATTAAATATTCACTGTGTGCCAGGCTCTCTGCTAAGTTCTGGGAATGCAAATATAAAATAGTCCCTGCCCTCAAGGACCTTATGTTCTTTTTTTAAAAACATAAATTTAATAAACATTTAAAAAGAGCATTTTCATATAAGAGCAGAAAAGGATATCACATAAACCCATGACTATTCAATATTACTCAATTTATTTTAAAAACATAATAAATTCAACACATTTCTTTCAAAACTGTTCTGCTACTCTGTGTTTATTTCTAAATGGTTTTCTGTCCTCCTCTCATGTTAAAAACATTTCAAGGGCCCTCTTTTTTTCTTTTGCATATTATTGTTACCTACTCTCCACCAAATACTTCCCCTAATTAAAAATAGGACAGTCTAACCCACTGGAAATACATAAGCATAGACAAGCAGAGCAAACCAAAACAACAGTGACTTTGTACAAAAATTTGCTTCTTTAGGCACTTTGAGTCCATCATCTCTTTATCAAGGAGTGGGTAACGCGATTCAGGATGGGTTCTATGAAGAGATGATTAGTTGTTATTTTAATCAGAGATCTTAAATCTTTTTTATTTTTCTTATTTTTCTTTACAATATTATACTATAAATTGTTCTCTTGGTTCAAGAGGGCCAGATTTTGCCTTCTGCTTCACTTGTGTGTGTGGTGGTCACAAACTTGGTCTCAAATTGGGTCTTCTGGATACTTTTGCTGATTTTTGTCTCCTTGCGCAGATTACTGTTAGGTTTTAGGTCTTACTGGATCTTCAGGTACTCTGAGGGAGTCTTCGACTGCTTAGGTCTGAAGTTACTGGGTTGGGTTGCTGCTTCTGTTTGCTTCCAGCATTCACTCTAGGTCTTTCTTATGTAAGTGTTCCATTCTTGCTTCGTGGGGCAAGTAGGTGGTGCAGTGGATAGAGCACCAGTGCAGTAGTCAGGAGGTCCTGAGTTCAAATCTCACCTCAGACACTTGACACTCACTAACTGTGTGACCTTGGGCAAGTCACTTAATCTCAATTGCCTCATCCTGGGTCATCTCCAGTCATCTTGATGAATATCTGGTCACTGGATTCAGATGGCTCGGGAGGAGAAGTGAGGCTGGTGATCTGCTGGTGACCTTCCTCACTCAAAAACAAAGTCAAGGGCAAATCATGTCATCATTTCTCTGATGGCATAGTCTTCTTCACCAATGAAGAATGCACACACAGAGCCTTTGAGCAAATCTCTCAAAGGAATATAAATTTTGATTGCTTAGATCTCATAAGAGATCTTGGGGTCTGGAGGCTAGTTTTTTTTTTCTCTTCCCAACTTATTTATTCTATCTTTTTTTTTTTAAATTGGGACAATTAACTCTTTTTCTCCCCCGTAATTTCATTTATGATTTCTTGAAATGGGGCTCTGAAAACCTAGACTTTGACAAAACCCATTGTAATTTGGATGGAGCTACTTCACTATGCCTTAAACCCAAATAATTCTGCCTCTCACTGATTGGCCAATAATAGGTCCTAGCTTAAGCCTCTCTTGGTCTTTGTTTGGATTTTGATGACTCAGAGTGGGTGTAAATAGCAATTATTTCTGTTCTGACCAGAAATCCTGAGGGTCTTCCCCTCCCTGATTGATTTTTTTTTTTTTGAGCCATCTTTTGCTTCATTTCTTACCTAGCCTTAAACCACTGAGTAGGCATTGCCTCAGACAAACTGAGACCTGGGAGAGACTTTAGCTTAAAAAGATCAAGATCTCCCACTGCATCTGGGACCATTTCCAGATATCATGACCTATGTCTTGCCGCTGGACTCAGATGACTCTAGAGGAAAGAGTGAGGCTGATGATTCTGTACAGCTCTGCCTCACTTAAATCCAATTCACTTGCTAGTGAAGACATCACCCTCCTGACCTTATTGATCCCTTCAAGAACAAAGGACAAACAACACTAACAATCTGTTCCTAGATATGAAGACTTGTAGGTTAAAGTTTCCTCTGGGAGGCTTCTGTCTTGCTTGCCTATGCTGGCTTTGGTTTTTCTGGTGGGCTCTGTTTCATATTTCTTATGGATTTCTGATTTTTTGGTATATTTCTGGTATTAATGAAGTCCCATACTCCAGTTTCTCATTGGATTTTTTGGTAATTATCCAGCCCAGTGCAAATTTTAGGTCTTTGCTGGAGTTGGTATATAGGTGCTACCTTCCTCTGTTTGGTAGGTAGACCAGCAATCTTAGGTGGAATTATCAGGAGCTTACATTCTAACAGGGGGAAGCAATATATATATAGAAAGAAAGGGTGGCTAGGGAGGAGCACTTTAGTTTATATCATAGCCCCTCCAAGAAGCATGGCCATTAGGTGATGCAATGGATAAAGTGCAGAGTTTTGAGACAGGAAGATCTGAATTCAAATTCTGCCTCAGGCTATGTGACCCTGGGCAAGTCACTTAACCTGTGTCCGAGATAGTTGTAAAGCATTTGGCACAGTGCCTGACACAATGCTTATTCCTGTTTTCCTCTGCCTCAGTTTCCCCAGCTGTAAGATGGGGATGGTAAAAATAGCACTTACCTCCCACATTTATTGTGGGAATCAAATGAGATAATATTTTTAAGTGTTTAGCACAGTGCTTGGCACATAGCAGGTGCTATTTAAATGTTTATTTCTTTCCTTCTGACTGAGTTGACTGAATCATGATTTGAGAAGTTTGGACTTGGCAGAGGTGGGGGGAGGTTTGCAAGTTGACAAGGTTGTAGAGAAGGGGGCTGGTGAGTAGGGAGTGCAAGCCAATTTGGGCCATTGAACATGCAGTTAAATGATGTTGCTAGATGACTCTCCAAATCAGGAAGAAAAGCTCTAACTTTGTGCCACAGTAATCAGAAGTAAAGTGGTTGTGGAATGCATGAAATATTCAGAGCTTACTCAAATGATTGTGACCTCATCATTCAGCTGAACAGCTCTCTCCCAAGCTGCCAATGATCTCTTCATTGCTAAACCCAATGGCCTTTTCTCAGTTCTCACCCTTGCCATCTCAACAGCCTTCAACGTTGCTGACTACCTCCCTGATATTCTCTTCTCCGTTTCCACAACCCTGTTCTCTCCTGGTTCTCCTTTTTCCTGACTGACTGTTCCTTCTCAATCTTCTTTACTCGTTCTACGTGCAGTCCATCTCCATTAAGGATTTCCTCTCCCCTACTCCACATCCCCAAAGCTATGTCCTGGGCACTTTTCCCTTCTCCCTTTACACTTCCCCACTAGTGATCTCATCAACTTCTATGGATTCAATTTGTCATCTCTATGCAGAGAATTCTCAGATATATTTGTCCAGATCTAACTTATTGGACAACTGGACCTGGATATCCTGTAGATAATTTAAATTCTGTGTCCAAAACTGAAGTCAGGCTCTCCTTCCCACCCCACCACTCCTCTACCCCTCCACCTCTGCACCCCTTCACCCCTCCACCCCACCACTCTTTCACTCCACCTTCTCTTTCTCATTCCCCATATTCAATTGCTGTCAAGTCTCCCCCGTCTCTCCTATCACAATATCTTTTTATATATGTCTTCCTCTTTCCTCTGACACTGCCACTACGTTGTTACAGGCCCTCGTCACCTCATGCTTAGTCTATTTCTTTCTGGTTGCTCTCCCTGCCTCATCCTTCCCCACCCTAGTCCATCCTACCTCTACTCAGTTGTCAAATTGACCTTCCTAAAGCAAAGTCTTTGACAACTCCCTGCTCACTTTCAACAAATTCTAGTGGCTCTTATTATCTATTAGAGCTACCTAGGTGATATAGTGGATAGAGTGCTGGACCTACCTGGAGTGAGGAAGAACAGAGTTCAAATTCTGCCTTAGACATATACTAGCAGTGTGACTTTTGGCAGACCTGCTTCAGTTTCCTCATTGCCAAATATTAATGATAATAGCATCTCCCTGGATTGTTACGAAGATAAAATGGCATATTTGTGTTGCAGACCTTACGGTGCTAAATGAATCTTAGCTATTATTATTGTAACATCCATGATCAAATATAAAATTCTTTGTTAGACTTTTAAAACCCCTTGTAACTTGGTCCCTTCCTACTTTTCCTGTCCTAGAACCTCTAATCCAATAACATTGACCTCTCCTCTGCCTCTGGCTCCCCTAGCTTCCTTCTGGTCCTAGCTAAAATCCTTCTTTCTGCAAGAAGACTCTCCTTATCCTGCTTAATACAAGTGCCTTCCTGCTAAGATTAGCTCCAATATATCCTGTATATCTCATTTGTACATAGTTTTTCATTTTGTCTCCCCCATTAGACTTGGATGTCCTTGACAGCAGGGATTGTTTTTCTTTCTTTTTGCCTTTCTTTCTCTCTCTAGAACTTAGCACAGTGCCTGGCACATAGCAGATGCTTTCATAAATATTTATTTAATCAATATTTACTTTTACTTTAATAATTTACTTTAATAAATATTTATTTACTTGACTAGTAGGAACTTTTGTTTTTAACTCTTGATGTGGTCTAAATGCCCTGAGAATAGCTAGTGCTGCAGTGGATGGAGTGCCAGGTCTGGAGTCAGGAAGACTCAACTTCCTGAGTTTAAATGCATTCTCAGACTTGTACTAGCTATGTGATGCTGGGCAAGTCACTTGACCATTTTGCCTCAGTTTCTTCATCTGTAAAATGATCTAGAGAAGGAAATGGCAAAACCACTCCAGTATTTTTGCCAAGAAAATCCCAACATGGGTCATGAAGAGTTGAACACAACTGAAAAATGACTGAACAATACAATGGGCCAAATTTAATATTGGTTCTTAGGGCTAGTATGGCTTTGTTGATGGTAGTTTCTATTTTCATCCTGTTCAAATGTTCCATAGTAATTTTGATTGAGGAATTTGAGATTTTTGCAATAAGATTATAGATAGGGTTACAGAACTAGTATATATCAGAGGTGAACCAAGAACCAAGATTTTTTGGTTTAGAGACCAACTTTTTAGCCACTTTACTACCCAGTCTGTCTTGCATATAAGAATACTTGTAATTTGAGGGATATTTCTATCTATCTATCACATATATATACATATGTATACATATACCCGCATACTTATATGTGTATTAATATATATGTGTATACACACATCTATATATCAATTATACCTATAGTCTGTATACATGTACATATAATTTACAGGGATAACATTTTCTAAATGAAAGGTGGATATGATCAATAGAATCCACTTATCTAATGCCCTAACTCTAAAATTCAGTCACTGAATGGATAAGAAATGAGATTTATTGGAACAAGAAGTAGCTGCATTTAGACAAGAAGGAGGCATCTACATTTGTGGAAGTGAGCAAAATCTCAGTGACCAAGGGACGCTTGAAGGAAGGCCAAGTTAGAGGTAAGAAGGATGCATATTTAACCATTGTAAAGGGACCTAGACTTTAGGGAAAGTAACTATAAGTTGGGATATAGAGATCCCCTTCACTGTTATTCTACAATTCTACTTATATTATTGAGTCTTTACTTATTGGTGGTATGATTTTATTAATGTGGAGATTGGTGGTTGATCCCTCTGGGAAGTGAGTAAAAATATGTCCCAATTACCTTACTACTTGGCTTTGTAGGAGAGTTTCCATTTATGTCCTGATATAATAGAGTCAAGGAGTAAGAGACTCTCTGAAATGGAATTGACCTCAGAGGACATTCATGCCCAATTCATGCATAGCTGAACACTAATCCTCTATAACCTACTTCATAAATAGTCATTCAGTCTTTGCTTGATGACCTCCAGTCGGGGACAATCCACTCTCACCCTAGGCTGTCCATTCCACTTTAAAATAATTCTAATGATCAGTTTTTCCTTATATCAATCCTCTTTGCATTATGTTTAAAACCTTAAATGCTAGCTGTGAGCTGATTTGAATAACTCTAATAGGGATTCAGAAATTACCTAAAATCAGTTAGGGAGTATAGGGACAGCAGGGAGAGGGAAAGAGCAATGGAGAGAGGGCAAGAGAAAAAGAGAGGAAGAGAAGGGAGGAGCATGGGAATGAGCGGGGAAGAAGGAGAGGAGAAAAGAGATTCTTAGAGTGGAGGCAAAAAATAGGTTAGCTATATTAATGGTGTTAGAGAAAAGTTTGCCAAGCTCACACCTTGTCCATCTAAATTGAACTTTTTTTCCCTGCACTTCAGATATGTGTGTGTGTGTGTGCACATGTGTGTGCATGCAAAATGCACATGTGTATAAATACACACATATTAAAGTAACTTAGATGTGTGAAAGTTATTGACCTTAAAATGCTTATTTGATTAGGTGTTTTTGGAGGGTGATATCATGCTTAACATTTTATGGACAGCTTTGGGAAACAGAAAAAGAATCCCAATTCTTTTATATTTCGAAGTTCAAAATAAGAATTAATCTTCAACAAGTGTAAGGCTAGTTAGCTCCATGCTATTCCTAAGAAACATGAACATAGATAACATGAAATGGTGGATAATCCAAATGGGGCTTTTTTTTTTTGCTTTAAGTGATTTCTGGAAAAAAAGAAATTAAAGACCTTGGACAAATCACTTTTCTTTCGACCTCAGATTCTTCATAAGTAAAATGAGGGATTTGGAGTCAGGTGGTTTTTATGGTCTTAAAATTTGTTGTTCCTGGTATAGGCAAATTGAAATTAGAAAGCATAAGTGCTGAAATTTAATTTAGCAAACACCCATTGATCTTCCTCCTCTTGAGAAAATCCTAGGCAAAATGATGGTTTTGAAGAGATGGACTTTTGCAGTGTTAGACAGTCTAGGATTATTGAAATCATGGTTCAGTTTTCTGAGCAATCTTGTTCTATCACCCAATTCAATTCTACACCTTATTATATTATTGAAGGGTTTATCCATCATAAATATCTTGATGGATTTTAGTGAACAAACTGCTGATATAATCTGGGCAATATAGTTTTTAATCCACTTTGTCTTTGCACTATGAATGGTTAAGATTTATTTCTTTCCCAATAGTCTAGATTTCATTGAAGATGCTTGTAGGAAGGTTTCTATGGTACAAGGCAATGAGTATGATGTTATGTGTGAATAGGAACGCTTAGAAAACATAGGCAAAAATGTGAATGGACAAAAGTATCAGTCAGGTGCTTTCAATGTGTTTCCTCTGCGAAGGAAGTACATTTTCTGCATTCCCCAGTACCTATTCTATTATTTCCTAATCCACCTCCCCACTGTTAGTACTGCACCCCTCTCTCTAGGATCCTAGTGCCTTTATGCTGTACTCTGGCTACTCAGAGTTCTCATTAGAGCTTTTCCTCTAAGTCAGTCTTACAGGCTTTACTAGGAATATTACTAGGAACATGAAAGATAAGACAGATCACACCCAGGAAAAAGACACAAAGCTTGCTTTCAGTGGAGGGAGAAGGTGTGGGACTCAGGTGTGAGGACACTTTTGGGAAGTTTGCTGAAGTTTGAGGGAAGGGAGGGAAACAGGGTAGAGGTGAAGCAGCTCATCCCAGACCTCCATTTTGTAGCATCCTTTTTTAATAAATTATTCTTGCACTACTGGAAAACTGCAAGAACTGATTGATTTGTTGGTTCTGTCTTCACTATCACCACCACTCCAATTTGAAACTAACATCGCTCTGTTCACTCTGCCTTCGTTATGGCCTTCATTGGCCTTTCGCAGCAATGCCACTATGCTCCATGATCCTTCCTCTGCCTCAGGAAAGTAACATCATTCCATGTTACTCGTGACAGTTATCTTCCTTGATAAATGGATAACCATGTAATAACTCTCCAAAGTAGCATATACACATTTTAGTTAATAGGGCGATCCGGAAGAAAATAGCTTAACTCAAAGAAATGACTCTGTTATCAGTTTAGGTAGCCTGGTGAGGGAGATACTTTGGACCAAGTGAAGCCTCTTATGCCATTCTTAAATCAGATTATATGGGTGACAGTCCAATCTGCCTATAAATGAGACTACTCCTTTTCAAGAGTATCTGGCTTGTCAGGTTTTTAGCAAAGTCAACATATTCCATTTTATATACAATAAACACACACACACACGCACACACACAAGCAATTCTTTCTATCTCAGAGAACTGGGGACAATTATTAAAAGGGGACAAAAGTACCCAGTGTTGCAAAGTCCTATCCTCAAGTAGATTTAGATGGACACGTCACATCTCTTTCCAAATTTCATTTTATTGCCTTTTGTAAGGTGAAAATAGCATTTGAACTTTTTTGGTATGGAGCAGTCTTTTCTCATAATATTGCTAAGTTTTTAGCAACTGCAAAACCCACATATTCAGGATGGACTCATGCTAACTTTTGGAATGACATCTTTTCAAGACTGAAATCTGAAGGTGTAGAGAAGTAACTGACAGCTAGAGAAGCCTGTATTTATGTGAAATCTGTCCAACCAGAAATATCATAAAAGATTTTGGAAAAAAACAGTTGTTTCCTGAGCATTCTCTTCATCTCAGAAATTCTGAGAGGCCGCAGGATGAATTAGAAGTTGTAGGTATAATGCAGTGGGGGGAAAAAGAGTGTTAGCCACACTGGAATTTTAAAGTGCTCTGATTAAAAAGAAAGGCAGGCAAAATCACATCTTATTAGAGAAGGTGAAAAATTCTATAGTTACCATATGTGTTGTGAGTCTGAATTATAATATAATGAATCCCTGAAATTTTCCAAAATAATATTTTCCTTCTGGCTACCACAGACTAGTGTTATTGCTACAATCAGAGATAAAAACTCATAATTCTCATATCTACTATAGAAACTTGGAATATGGACAGCTACATAAAAAAGCATCATTTTTGAGTCAGATTTCAGACCAAGTTTAAAGATAAATCATCCATAATTATTTTTAAAGGTGTTGCTTGTTTATGCAAATTCTTTAGATTTTAAAGAGTGAGTGAATTCTGACATCCAAAACAAATTATCACTGAGTCCACATCCTTGCTATTTTAAAATTTCCCTTTTTTCTTTATGTTGGCTGTCATCATGCCCTTTGTTTTAAT
>CM053772.1:114915745-114928549 GCA_028658325.1 Potorous gilbertii | reverse complement strand
AGCCTCAGGGCTTTTGGTGGCAGGCCTGACTGCTCTTCAATAGGAGCTTATCTGCTGGTTCTCAGGTGGAGGCAGGGCTGCCTCTCAGGCTCAGTTCCCTCAGGGGGTTTATGCCGAGAACTTTTGTAATGGAGCAGCGGTCGAGTTCCAGCCTGCTCTGCCCATAGCTGCCTCTGCCAAGGCCGCCGCCTCCCAGGGGGTCCGAGTCCCGGAGATACCCCGCTCCCCTCTCAGCCTGTCTCTCTCACTGACCTGTGCATCTGTGGGTGGAGGGACCTTCGCGGTCGCTGGAGATTCAGGTCCCTGATGCCTGCTGGGCTCTGCTTGCTCCTCTCAGTGCCTCGGGGCCGGGGCGGGGGAGGGGACCGCTTGGCTGGGCAGGGCTCAGCTCCCGTCCGGGGTACCTTTGCGGTCGGTTTTTTAGGGCTCTCTGCAACAGAAATCTCCTTCACTGTGTTTCTGCGTGGCTTCCGCTGTTCCAGAATTTGTCAGGAGTTCTTTTTACAGGAAATCTATGGGCTGTGGGTTCGGACCTAGCATAGGTGAGTCTTTCTACTCCACCATCTTGGCTCCACCCCCGAAAATCAAATTCTTAATAAACAAAAACAAACCTTTTTTAAAAGTCTATGATATATCACAAAGAGAACCAAAAAAAGAAAAGAAAAGGAGCTATTTGTACAAAAAGATTTATAGTAGCTCTTTTTGTAGTGGAAAAGAATTGGAAATTGAGGGGATACCCATCAAATGGGAAATGGCTGAACAAGTTATGGTATATGATTGCAATGGAATACTATAGTGCTACAAGAAATGATAAGAAGGCTACTTTCAGGAAACCCTGCAGAGACTTACACAAACTGATGCAAAATGAAGTGAGCAGAACTGGGAGAACACTGTACATGGTAACAACAATATTATACAATGATCAATTGTGAATGACTTAACTATTCTCAACAATACAATGATCCAAGACAATTCCAAAGGACTCATGATGAAAAATGGAGTCTGAATGCAAATCAAAGCAGACTATTTTTCATTTTATTTTTATGAATTTTTTTCTTTTAGTCTGTTTCTTCTTTCATAACATGACTAATATGGAAATAATGTACAAGGCTGCACATATATAATTTCATATCAAATTGCTTACCATTTAGGGAAGGGGAAGAGAAGAAGGAAATTTAGAACTCAATTTTTTAAAATAAATGTTAAAAATTACCTTTACATGCAATTGGGAAAAAATAAGATACTGGTTTTTTTAAAGTCTATAATATCTAAAGAGCTCTTTGCATTTTACAAGATAGCTTTCAGAACTGCTGAATGCCTCATTTTATAAGAGAAAAAAGTGGTGTTCCCTGCACCTATAGATATGGTCAAAATAATCCTTAGTAAATCATATGCAAAACTGTTCCAAAAGATTTCCCTTGTAGATAATGCAGAAGAAAGGAAAATTTTTCATTTATCTTCAGATCTTTATAATCAGCTAATGATAAAATCTACATCATGCATTTTAAGTGAGTAAAAAAAATGTATAGGTAAAGATATTCATTTAATTACATTATATACCTTAAAGACAGAGACTGGATCTATGATTTCACTGGTCTAGGGAACTTCTGGCTATGCAAACTCTTTCTGCCAGTGCAGTTGCGGAGACTTGTCTTGAGCTCTAAAATATTAAACAACCTGCCTGAGCCAAGATGGTGGAGCAGAAAGACTTGCTTGTGAAAGCTCTCCCCCATAGCCCATGATATACCTGTAAAAAATGACTCTAAACAAATTCTACAGCAGCAGAAGCCAGAGTGAAAGAGATTTCCAGCCCAAGGCATCCTGGGAGGCCAACAGGAAATGTCTATTGCACCAGGGGCAGAGCACAGTCCAGTGTGAGCCACAGCAGGGACAGGACCTGGCACAGGTTTCAGGGAGCCACCGGAAGCAGCAGTTTCCAGATTGCTCAACCCACAAATGCCAAAGATAGCTTCAAAAGTTACTGAGAAAGCTCTTTTACTAAGGAGAAGGGAATGTGGTCTGGACTGCCGGCAGCAGACACTACAGCAGCAGTGTTCATTTTTGGAGCCCTTCACCTAAAGTTCTTGGGGGAATTGAGTGGCTGATGTAAATCTCAGCCTGGAGTGGTGGCCCTGGTGTCAGGAGAAGTGCTGGCATGGTGGAACTAGAGGCAGTTGTGGAGAGGGAATTCCACTCACAAATTCTGGGCAGAAAAGTTTTTGTTTGCTCCCAGACCAGTGCACAGAAAAGGAAAGAAGTAAACTCCTTTCTCTTGATTGTGCCACCTTTGAGGAACTGAGAACTTACAGATCCCCAGAGTATATCCTCCTCTTGACAAAGGACTCAAAAGTTAGGTAACTGACTGGGAAAATGCCCAAAAAAGGGGAAAAAATAAGACTATATAAACGACCTGCCTGGAAGCGAGCATGTGCCAGATATGGGATCCGAACTCAGCTCTTTCTGGTTCTACGACCAGCCATCTTGGCTCTCTTTTTAATGATCTTATGCTACTGAAACTGCTTTTAGGAAAGATTCATTTCTCTGAAAACCTATTTATGTCAATCCCACATCAAGAGAAATTTTCAATCCAATTGACAGATTTTGGGATGAAAATTCTATAGAATGTGAAAATAGTGTTGGATTTTGCACCTCTAAGACTTCATTTGCTATTCATATCTAACACAAGCCTACCAGTATTAGTTAAGCTTATAGCCTCTCACGTATCAAAAACTAGAAAAGTCTATCATTAAAACCAATTAGGTAAGCAAGATACAGAAGCAAGTGAAAACAGTAGTCCAATATTCAATTAATCCATGAACACAAACTACTGAGATGAGCTAGGTGGTACAGTGGTTAAAGCACTGGGTCTGGAGTCAGGAAGATCTAAGTTCAAATCCAGACTCAGACACTTACTAGCTATGTGACCTTAAGCAAGTCACTTAACTTCTATCTGCCTCAGTTTCCTCAACTATAATACAGGGATAACAATAGCACTTCCTTCACAGAGTTGTTGTGAGAATCAAATGAGATAATATTTGTAAAAATGCTTAGCACAGTGCCTGGCACATAGTAGAAACTTAATAAATAACTATTCCCTTGCTGACTTGTCCAGGCAATGGGTGCTGAGGACCCAAATTTGGGTGGATAGTATGCTTGGGTTTGGGGGAAGAATACTAACAACCAAGGGATCAAGAAAGGCTTCCCATAAAATGAAGTACCTGAGGTAAACTCTGTAGGAAGCTAGAGATTCAAAGGGGTTGAGGGCAGGAGAAACCCAGAGAAGCTTTGGTAGTCCAAAAAATTTATAACAATACTGGAAATTAAAGTCAAGTTACTAATATTCTAATTCTCTAACCATTAGAACTCTCATTTCATCTCAAAAATCAAGTCAACAAGAATTTATTAAGGACCTACTATGTGCTAGGCTGTTTGAAGTGCTCATAACATAAAGGAAAGTATTGTCACTTGGTTAAGAGATCTTAAGGGTCACTGTTGCCTCTATAATGTACCTAGATGAACAGCCTATTAATATAGACTTTATATGTGGCTACCTGACATATTCTTGGGAAATTCTTTAAGATATTATCACTCCTATGAAGATATTCTTTAAAAAACTAATATTTTCATGGAAGTGATTGTTGAACACTGAAAACAAATAAAATAATTTAATTTTAAAAATAAAATAATGCTAAAAAAAAGAAAATGCTAATTGTGGAGATTAAAAAAAAAGAAAGAAATAATTTCCCTCTCCATTCTGGTACTCAAATGATTGAAAAATGATGCAATATGGAGGCAATTGGGAAGAAAGAACAGACTTGAATAACCCATAAATTAAATAAACAGCTAGCATAGAAATGCAGGTGATCTGTACACAGACAGATATTAATGAATACACTTAGCAGATTTTGATTCTGTATAAGAGAATTTCCCTACAATTATGACTGTCAAAAAATGAAATGGTTTATTTCAAAGGGTAGTGAGTTCTTTGTCACTGGAGATGGATGACTATAGGTTGATTGATCTGTCAGGGAAATAGTAGAGGGGTTTCATGCTTCAGCTGACTATTAGATTGGACGACCTCTAAGTTTCTTCCTACCTCTAACATCTAAGCTAGGGTTGGATTGACTATATAATAGCTAGTATTGCTTTTAATTCTAAGCTTCAATGGTCTTTAATAGCCTTCAGCATGACAGTTCTTTTACTGATTCAAAATTATTGTAGACTAATCTCTATCCTCCATATCATTACAGCATCTGACTTCTTGTCTTTGTTCTCCCTAGTGCCTATCACAGTGCCTGGCATATATTAGGTGGAAAATAAATGCTTGTTGAATTGAACTGAATATCTATAGGAATTTACAAGGAACAAAACACCAAAAGAATTCAAACAAATAAAAACACTCCAAGACTGTACAGAGTTCCAGACCAGAAGTCAGGAAGACCTAATTTCATATTCAGCCTCAGACCCTTACTTATAGGCTGTTGGACTCTACACACGTTACATAACCATTATCTGCCTCAGTTTCCCCATATGTAAAATGGAGAGAATAATAGCACCTACTTCTCATGGTCATTTTAAGGATAAAATAAGATGTTTATAAAGTACTCTAAAATGCTATTATCATATTATTAAGAATAATACCCTCAAATGTGCTTAACAATACTACCCTTAGCTAATATAACATTTATTTGGCAAGGGGATACCTTTTCTGCACAGCTATCTCTGTGTCCAGACATTTTGAACTATGTGCCTAGTAGACACCTTAAACTCAATACATCTAAAACAGAATTCATTATCTTTTCCCCTAACCCACCTCCCTTCAGTTCCCCTACCTTCTTTCCCTATTCTTATTGAGGGCAACACCATCCTCCTAGTCCCTCAGACTTGAAACCTAGGAGAGAGTCATTCTGGATTCTTCACTGTCTTTTACACCCGCTATGCAAGCTGTTGCCAAGGTCTGCCAATTTCACCTTTCAACATCTCTTTAATACACACCTCTCCTCTGATGGAGAAGGAAATGGAGAACCACTCTAGTATCTTTACCAAGAAAACCCCCAATTGGGGCAGCAAGGTGGCACAGTGAATAGAGCACCAGCCCTGGAATTAGGAGGACTTGAGTTCAAATTCCACCTCAGACACTTGACACTTACTAGCTGTATGGCCTTGGGTAAGTCATTTAACCCCAATTGCCTCACCTCCCCCCTCAAAGCAAACAAAAAACCCCAAATCGGGGTCATGAAGGGTTAGACAAAACTGAAAATGACTGAACAACAATAAATCCCTCCTCTGACACTGCTACCACTCTACTACAGGCCCTCAGCACCTCACACTTGGGACCCTAAAAAGAGGTGGAGGATTTGCCTGACTCAGTTTCCTCCCTACTCCGGTCCATGTTGCATTCAGCCACTAAAATGATGTTCCTAAGGTGCAAGTCTAATCACGTCACACATAACCTCAACTCAACAAACTCCAGTGGCTCCCTACTGCTTCCAGAAGCAAATACAAAATGTTTTCTTTGGCATTCAGAGCCTTTCATAATCTAGCCCCCTCCTACTTTTCCAGTCTTCTTATACCTTCCTTCCTAGTACAAAGTCTTTGATCCAGTGATACTGGCTCCCTTTGCCATTTCACAAACACTCCATTTCTCAGTTCTAGGCATTTTCTCTGGCTGTCCCTCCTAGCTGGAACACTGTCCCTACTCCACAATTTCCTGGCTTCCCATAGGTCCCCAATAGGGGCAGTTAGGTGGTGCAGTGGATAGAGCACCAGTGCAGGAGTCAGGAGGACCTGAATTCAAATCTTACCTCAGACACTTGACACTCACTAGCTGTGTAACCTTGGGCAAGTCATTTAACCCCAACTGCCTTATCCTGGGTCCTCTCCAGTCATCCTGATGAATGTCTGGTCACTGGATTCAGATGACTGAGGAGGAGAAATGAGGCTGGTGACCTGTACAGCACTCCCTCATTCAAAAAAACAAGGTCAAGTGCAAGTCATGTCATCATTTCTCTGATGGCATGGTCTTCTTCAACAATGAAGGACGAACCCATAGGTCCCCAGTAAAAATCTCATCTTCTACAGGAAGTGTTCCCCAACCTCTCAATTCCAGTGCCCTCCCTCTGTTATCTCCTATTTATTCTATATGTAGTTTGCTTTATATATAGTTGTTTGCATGCTGTCTCCACCATTAGATTGTGATCTCCTTGAGGTCAGAAACTGTCTTTTGCCTCCTTCTGTATCCCCAGCACTTAGCAGTGTCTGCCACATAGTAGGCTCTTAATAAATGTTTAATTGATTGATTGTTAAACTAGCAGATACAGAAATACCAGTGAACTCCATTTCAGCAGTTTTGATGGTCAGAGAAGAATCACCGTTTACTGCATTTTGTGGTTCACCTTTGTGGCTATACCTCAGGAGATTAGCTAATAGAACAACATCCGATAGCTCTGGAAAGGATGTTTCCTATAGTACTAATGTTGTCAAATCATATTTGAAAACAACCAGAATTCCATTCGTAACTCTCAGAATTGGTCAACATGAAAAACATCCATAGGCTCCCTCTGCATTCTGTACCTGGTTTGACACAGGCTTTGTGATCTCAATTATATTAAGCAGGAAGCTCCATAATGTCATTCATAGCCATTTCCATAGTTCCTGTCATAGATGAACTGTCATAGTGAAAATAGAAAGAGTGGACCCAGACACAGCAGGATCCAAAATGACGCTACTTTTGTGTTCCAAATACAGAATTCCCTAGGCAACCTATAGTTAAGGTGGAAGAAGACACAAAGAACCACTTAGAAGTATGAGACAGCCTGACCAAGGTCACCACTGACTTCCAGGTCAACAACAGTAATGGTTAACATTTACATAAATGCTTTAAGGTTTACAAAAGTGATTTACATAAGTTGTCGCATTTGCTTGTCACCACAACCCTGCAAGGCAGAGGCTATTATGATTCCCGTTTTAGATGAAGAAAGTAGCTGAGAGGAGTTGAGTCCAGCATCTGACAGCTAAGTTAAGGGTGGGAAGCCGGGTCTGAACTCAAATCCTTCTCCTGACTCTTAAGTCCAGTACTCTATCACCTAACTGCCTCAGGAAATGATTGACTGTTTTAAAATTTTTTTAATTTATTTTATTTTAAATTTATGGGATAAAATAAGCATTTTCATAATATAGTGTAATAAAATAAAGATTGCCCATGAAACTGTAAATCTAATATGTACAACTTGCTGTTCTTTTAAATATATAATCAAGTTATCATGTAAATTTCTTTTTTTCTCCTTCCTCCCCACCATATAGATATATATACACACACACATATATATCTATATATGTATCTCTATACACACACATATATATTATATATATATATAATCATTCTATACATCTATTTATTACTCTTTCTCTGGATGCAGATAGCATCTTCTTTCTTTCATATGTCCTTTGTAGTTGATTTGAGTATTTATAATAGCCAAAGTGACACATTCACTCAAAATTATTCTTAAAACAATATTGCTGTTAATGCATACCACATTCTCCTGATCTGCTCACTTAACTCTGCATTATCTTGTGTGGGTCTATCGATGTTTTTCTAAGATTACCAAGCTCACCATTTCTTATAGCACAGTAGTATTCCATCACAATCATATACCACAATGTTCAGCCATTGATTTTTATAAGTGGCAAAACTTATTTTGCCTTTAGATGAAAGAAGTTTGTTTTTAACTTAGCTGTCAGATGCTGGACTCAACTCCTCTCAGCTACTTTCTTCATCTAAAACAGGAATCATAATACCCTCTGCCTTGCAGGGTTGTAGTGACAAGCAAATGCGACAACTTATGTAAATTGCTTTTGTAAACCTTAAAGCATTTATGTAAATGTTAACCATATTGTTAAGATAGTATGGTGTAATAAAGTGGTATCAATTCAAATAGAAACAGATCCTTATGAGCTGCATACTTGCTTATAATGACAAATTAACATTGTGTTATATTGTATTTTTGTTCATTTTGTTCAGTACTTCCCAATTATGTTTTAATCTGGTTTAGGATGTACTGTTTTGAGGCCTGCTTGCTACCCATGCCACAAGCTTGGTACTTCTGGAAAGAAATCTAAATAAAAGTAAAGGTGATCTGGGTGGAAACTTTGCTCTGCTACTAAACTTTTAGTTATCTGACCTTAGACAATTTTCTCATCTGTTAAAAAAAAAAAAAGGTTGGATAAGATAATCTGTAAAGACCTTTCTAGATCTAAAACCTCCAAAAACCTGAGATCTACGAACCTTAAGTCAATCAAAACCTTAGAGTTAAATCTTCAAGATATGCCAGAAAACAAACAATAATATTCTTCAGACACAAAAATATTTTCTTCAGTTGTTTTTCAGTCATGTCTGACTTTTTGTGATATTTGGGGTTTTCTTGGCAAAGATTCTGGAGTGGTTTGCCATTTCTCTCTCCATTTCATTTTACAGATGAGGAAACTGAGACAAACAGAGTTAAGTGACTTGCTTAGAGTTAGACAGCTAGTAAGTGTCTAAAGCTGGATTTGAAATCACAGGAAGACAAATCTTCCTGACTACAATCCAAGCCCTCTATCCATTGTGCCACTTATGGAAGTATTTTTGTGGTTCCATGAATGAAATGCCATTTCACACAATAAAAAACCAGGGATTTCATCAATCCTTTTTGCTGGGAAGTGAAGACCAGTAGCTATTACGCTAAATAGATATCATAACTTCTGAACACAAAGGGTTAAAAATTGAACAACAGAAATCAAGCAAACAAAGAAACCAATTTTCTGGTAGCTACACTTAAACTGGTAAAGTAATTCTCTATATGTCATCAGCAAACTATTTGGGAATTGCCCAGGATGAAAGGTGGTGTCTATGTGTAAGTTATTGTTTCCAGGGCAAAAAGAGTTCGTACCATTTTAAAATAATACAGCCAGGCATTTTTTCTGTCCTAAAACAAATGAAAAATGTCTCTGACTCCAATGCTCTCAAAGTAGATGTGAAGCTTTAATTTAATATTTGAAGGTCAGTGCCTTCAGGCATCTTTTAGCTCTAATAATACATTGGATTTTGTAGATAGACGTTATAGGGCCTCAGCTTAGATTTTCTCCCATGACCAAACTGCTTAGTCATAAGTGAACTCCAGTTTTTATAGAGATAGATGCCCTAAGTCCTTCTGGGACAACATGATGAGGATTTCATGCCATGATATAGCTAGATAGGAGTGGTATTTTCCATTGCCAACCTCAAATTACATGAAATTGCTGCTAGAAGCAATTGCCAGAGCAAACTTTTGCCAACAGCCTTCACTTTCCATAACAATCTCTAAAAAACCTGTCACTAGAGTCTTCTAAGTCACAGGGATTAATGGCCTGGAAAACCACTTATCAGCACTTGTATCACGTCCAAATTAATTAAGAGAACGTAGGAATAAAAGAAGCTTAAAGGCAAAGATTTTAATTAAACACAATACCTAACAGTAGACATTCAAGTACTAACTTGATCAAGTTGCTATAATCATATTTTGATCATGCTTTTGTCACATATTTAAAGTGATATTTGTCACTCCCTAGTTGGGTAACCCAGGGGGGCAATCATTTCTTCCTCTGCATTTCATTTTCCTCTGCTATCAAATAAGAAGGTTGTGCTGAGAGATCCCTAAGGGTCTTTTTCAGCTTGGACATTCTACATTCATATAAATCTATAAATCTGTGATCTTACTTGGGGTATAGCTTAGAATGTACTTTGGAATGTTCCATCATATTAACCTGATCAATGAATCAGAGTCAAAGAATGGAAATAGATGCTGTAGAAGGCAGTATCAGTACAATAATTTAGTATATTTCCACTCATCTAGACTCAACCTTCATGAGCAAAAATCAATCATACTTGGCATGTGACAATGTCTGAAAGACCAAGCTCTTTATTTTGTTTTTCCCAACTATGAGTTGAGCTTCCTGCTCAGAAAAACACCAAGGTAAGCATGAAGGCCAAATGAAAATGATCACTTATGATGATCAATGTCAATTCCCACAAGCAAATTCCAGTATAAAGTCCTTGTACTAAATTTGTATTAAGCTGAATCTAGGCAATGTTTTTTGGATTTTTGTTTTTTTAAGACTCTTTTATACTTGTGGTCTTATTTTTCTCCCTTAAAGTATCAAGCCATTTTTCAATTTTAATGATGTTTTAATTGTTAAAAAAAAAAAACTATATCAAATCAGTTAAATTGTTAATGGTAGAACAATAATTGTTCATGTAACCATTTCAAGTTAAGAAAAAGCAGTTTGGAGTTATAGCAAAATGGCTACAGAAGAGACTATTTCTTTTTTTTTTTACTTTTATTTTGAATTTAAGAAACAACAAATCAAACAAGTATTTCCATATTCAGAGTAAAACAGAAAAAGTAATATATAATAAATTCAACATGTAACATAGAACTTTCAAAGCTATCCTACCTGTTTCCTTCTAACCTTCCTTCTATTTTCTTTTGTGCATTTTTTCAAATGTGCATTTTTAAATGCATTTTTAAAAATCTTTTATTTTTGTTATGAAAAAAATATCTCCTGCCTGACTTCACATGGTAGACAACTGCGGCTAAAATGTATTTACCACAACAGAAATTACAGAGAAACCTAGGTTTTACTATTATGCTAAAGTAAAAGATCAGGCTTCAGAGAAAACAATAACCCTGAACAATCAGGATCCTAACAAGGCCTCTTCTAGGTAAAACCATGTCAGAGTGACAGAGAAATGATTCTTTTACATATTGTCATCATATTCATTCCTCTTAGGTCATATAAGTTAAAGAAAAGAGATTTGAAGACTCTAGGAAGATGGCAGAATAAGGCAGGAAATTACCTGGCTCTCCCAAATTCCCCCACAATTTAAAATAATGCTTCAAAGTGAACTTTTGTGCAGCAGAAATAATTAAAAGTCAGGGTAAAGCATTATCCAGCCTAAGACAATTTGTGAGGAGTTTGGCAAATACCTGATCAGTTGGTGGTCTAGCCTAAAAGTGCAGATACCTTAAGGCAGATACAACTGAATAACCCAACAACAAGGCCTGGGGGCTGCTCTGTGGACTGCAGCCTCTCAGCTTCAGAAACTTTCATCTAGAAGACAGTATAGAAGTCAAGCTGAGAGGGGAAATTGCAGGACCCTTTGCTGGCTGGTGCTGGTAGAGGGGTTGAGATGCCTTGACCAGATGTGGTCCCAGGCTTTGACTGTGGGTGAGGAAGAGCAAGCACATGCCAGCGAGTGTGGTCCTAGAGGGGCAGGGACCCTGTTGGCTGTGGTCATTCACAGGAAAGCAGAGTCCCTGCTTTTGGTTGCAGGGCAGGGGTAAGCTAAAGCTTGTGGTCACAGGAGAGACTGCAGGGAATAAGAGCATTTGCAGTTACAGCATTACTTGGGGCCCTGATCATGGCTCAGGGGCAAAGAGCAGTACCTGAGGTCAGGCTCCCAGATAGAACCAAGGAAACAACAACATGAAAAACCTGGAGCTTAAGACATTGGTTCCCACAGCTTGGGGCTAATTCCCAACTCTAACATAAAGTTAACAGCCAAGAAAGAAGTCAATATAAAAAAAACGGCAAACAAAAAAGAAAGGACTCAACCATAGATAGCTACTATCATGATACAGAAGACCAGGCATCAAACTGAGAAGAAAATGAAGGCAAAATAGGTACTTCTACTTTAAAGAAAAATGTAGGCAGCAGAGCAAAGATAGAGGGGTAGAAGGACACACGTACACATGATCTCCTCACACAGCCCATAAAATACCTGTAGAGAGGGACTCTCAACAAATTTTGGAGCAGCATAAGTGGGGAACAACAGAGTGGAGGAGATTTCCAATTCAGGGTGACCTGAAAGGCCCACAGGAAACGTCAGTTGCATCAGACACTGAGTGGAGCCCAGCCCAGCCTTGGCTGCATGGGGCAACTCTGGGAGGAGGATACCTTGGCGGTGGAATCTCCAGTCACAGCACCAGGGGTCTGCAGATCCCTCAACCCACAGGCACCAAAGGTCAGTGAAGGGGTTTTTTCAGCTAGCTGAGAAGGGAGAAGGGCCTTCCCATAGCTCCAGCCTTAGGCAGCAGCCACAGAGGCCACATGGGTCAGGTGGCAGCAGTTCTCACGGCAGCCCCTACAGCAGCCCTCATCAATTGTTGGATGGTAAAAATCCCTGGGGGCACTGAGGAGCTAATTATTACCTCAGCCCTCTGTAGAGGCCCTGAGGGAGCTGGTCTTCATCTCACACTGAATGGTGGCCCTGCCCCCAGAGCTTGAGTGAATCCCAGCCCCCCAGTGCTGGCTTGGCAGAACTGGAAGCCAGGTGGCTGTGGAGAGGAAACTGCTAAGATTATGGACACAAAAATCTCTCTCTACTCCCAGACCAGTGTACATGCTTGACTGTGCCACCTTGGAGGAACTGAGATTTTATAGATTGCCAGAGTATATCCTACTCTTGACAAAGGACCCAAAAGTCAAGTAACTGGTTGGGAAAATGCCCAAAAAAGGGGGAAAAAATAAGACTATAGAAGGTTACTTTCTTGGTAACCAGATATCATCTCCTATCCTTTCAGATGAGGAAGAAGAATGCTTACCATCAGGGAAAGACATAAAAGTCAAGGCTTCTGTATCTCAAACATTCAAAATAAATATTCAATGGTCTCAGGCCATGGAAGAGCTCAAAAAGGATTTTGAAAATCAAGTAAGAGAGGTGCAGGAAAAATTGGGAAGAGAAATGAGAGAGATGCAAGAAAAGCATGAAAAGCAGGTCAAAAACTT
>CM053772.1:114866525-114905499 GCA_028658325.1 Potorous gilbertii | reverse complement strand
CAAATGGGGAGAAAATTTTGGAACCCAAAATTTTGTGAAAATGAATGTAAAAAGTTAAATAAATAAATTTATATTAAGTAAAAAAAAAAATCTGATCTACGTAAAGTCCACAATTCTAAAGGACCAATAACAAAGCATGCTATACATCTCCTGACAGAAAGGTGATGGGTCAATTATGATTTGGACGTGGACAATGTAGGAATTTGCTTTGCTTGACCGCACATGTTTGTTACATGGGTTTTACTTTTTTCTCAATGAGGAGCAGAGAGAGATTTGTAGGAAGGAGAAGGAGAAAGGAATGGCATTCTCCCCACCCATCCCAAAATGAGAAGAGGAAGGCCTGAAGAAATCACAGACAAGCAGGGAGTTTTACCTGTATGTGGAGTCTGAAGGGACTTACAATCTCTCCTTCTGTAATATAGTGTGCATGGAACTGCTCATTTTGTTAAGTGCTTGTCAGCTTGAGAATTAAATTTTAAAAATTAATTCCTTCTGTGATTTCACAATCACAGGTCTGGAAACATCCATAATAACCATTCAGTTCAATTCACTTGATATCTAGATGATAAAACGAAGGTCCAAGGAAGTTAAGTAACTTGCCCAAGATTTCACAACTAAGTAAGCAGCAGAACTGTACTACAAATCCGGTGCTCTTCCCACTAAACAAGAAAGAATGTGCTATAACACAATCTACTGTCAAGTTTTTTGCGTAACTTGATTCTCCTGAAATTCTCATATCTTTTTGACAAAGGTTCTCTCTCATGCATACTTTAATCTCACATGAAGGGAAAAAAGCATAATGGAATGGAAGAAGTTATCAAAACCTGAGTTTGCACTGTGGCTCTCTTTCTACCTTAGCTATAAAACCGTGAACAAATAAATCGACTTGAAATCTCTGGGTTTCTATTACAATCAGGAAAAGTTTGTCTCTACTTAGACTATATAATGATAACATGACTCCAACAATTAGAAAAGTTTGCGAAAAGCAGACTCCCCATTCTGGGCTCCCTCTCCCCTAGAGACAACGAGCAAAACAAAATAGACATAATCAAGCGGTGAGTGTGTGTGTGTGTGTGTGTGTGTGTGTGTGTGTGTAAAAATTATGATTCCCAAATGATCCCTGTGTATCAAACACCATAAGCTACTCTTAAGGGATTTCTATCAGTCAAAAAGAAGGAATTTTCCTAAGGAATTCTTAGAGAATTAACTTATTCCCAGGACTATGATGTACCTGGAGAGAACTGTCAACTGTCAGCCTAGCAGCCAACATGGTCTCAACATTTTCCATTTCCCAAGGACAGAATTCACTGAATTCATTGTGTCTTAAAGATGACCAGGAAGACGGGGAGAGGGGAGGAGGAGGTTGGCAAATACATATTCTGATCATGTACTTCCTCAAAATCCAACCATTAGACCAAGAGTAATACAGGCACATTGTCTCCTGCAATGAGCTCCTAAAGAACAGAGATGGTCTAAATTTTCTATTCATATTCCTACATGTGCTTAGATCAATGCATTGCCCTGAGAGCTTAATAAATATTTTCCATTCCATCTATTCTTTCAAACTTTATGAATGAAATTGAAAGATGAGTAGCAACCCTGGGGAATAGGAAAAACAAAATGCCAATCATCACTTGCTCAAGTTTCTTTTTTATAGAAAGGGAAACAAACCACATTCTCTGACTCTCAAACATTGTCATAAGGCACATGCATTATCAAAGTTTGAAATCTGGACTTTTTTTTTTTACAGGCAGAGTTTTCTCATTTTGGCTCATTACAGTGTTTTACAGCAAACCTTTCACTTTCATTTCTCAAATTAAACTGAAAAATTTTGCTCTTAGGAAAATTTACTGCTCTCACAACAGATAACAGTCCATAATGTAGGGGAAGAAAAGGGATTTAAAATGACAACATACAGTCTAGAAAAGACACTGTAAGTCAACATAATGAAAATTCAATTTGATTTTCCCACAGGATAATTTTCCTGGCCAAGAAACTGATGCCCAATTTTTATAGAAATGGTCACAAGCACCATAAAGATTACTACTAGATATAAATTCATTATGAGGCAATATTTTCTATCAATCTTATACAATTTAACTTAATTTAATTTACACAATCCTCAGAAAGGGGGCAATTAAGGGAAATAGGCAACAGCTGAATCATCACTGTCAAGGAAGGAAATTTGTCTGAGGCTAGAAGGCAGATAAATCCTTGGGAGAGAATATCATATAGAGGAGGAAGCTCTCTTGGTCCAGGAACATACAAGGAAACAGTCTGAGCAATTATCTAAAAGACTGAATCACAGTTGGCTAAGATTTGGGATAACAAAAACTTTAGGACTTTCCTGGGAAGATTGAGAATCTCAGGACTAGATTGTTCAAAATTATTCAGAACTGTTTGTTTTGGAGATCTCGTGGACTACAGGGAGAGTCTTTTCATCCAAATTTAGAGGCACCAAGTAGGGAGAGCAAGAGTAAGACACAAGCAGATGACCCCAGACTGGAGAGCAAAAGGAAAGATGCTTGAGTGGAATGCAAACCAACTAAACTGGAGGGTAAGAATTAAGTCCAGTCAACAAACAGCTCCTTTATTCTCCCTAATTTTCCAAGAGTTTAAATCTCAGTCCTTTTCTTTAGAAACCCCCTAGACTATATGGGTATTTGAGTGTTTCTTTTTATATGACTTGATACTGCTATGTGTTACTAACAGTGATTTTGTCTAAGTCTAAAAATTTGTAGTCTGAGATTAAAAGCAGGGAAGGCAAACCAGGGGAACCACAGCTTTTCCCTAGAATGACTCTGGAGTGTGCATTGTACCAATTGGAGAGTGTCTGTAAATTTTGCTGTTATTATGAACATTCCAGAGCACACCCACCAGGTCAAAAGGTACTGGATTGAGGCAGCTAGGTTGTGCAATAGATGAGCACTGGCCCTGGAGTCAGGAGGACCTGAGTTCAAATCCAGCCTCAGATACTTACCAGCTGTGTGACCCTGGGCAACTCACTTAATGCTGACTGCCTCAAAAAAAAGAAAAAAAAAGGTACTGGATCACAACCCTATACCAGGATACAACAACGACGACAACACTAATAGCTAGCATTTACATATGTTTGTATACATACATGCTATCTCATTTGAATCTCACAACAACCTAGGGAGGTAGGTACTATTTTTATTCCCATTTTACAGATGAGGAAATTATAATTCAGAGAGATTTGATACCTTACCCAGGGTTACAAAGCTAAGTATCTAAAGCAGGATTTCATCCTCAGGTCATCCTGACTCTTAAGTTCATCATTCTATCCTCTAAGTTCAACACTCTATAAAATGGGCCACCTTGTTACCTAGGCTATACTTTTAAGGTCCCAAAGAATCAAAATTTTTCTCACCTTCAGTATATTTTTCCTGAAAGAGATTTTAATCTGTTCTTTTAAAACAAACATTTAAGAATGAAGATGATGAAGGGTACCCAAGGCTGATGATGGGCAGAGCACGGACAGAAGGACAAGAAGACAAGGGAGTCAGTCATGAGTGGAATATTTTGTTTAAAACATTAATCAAGACTGTAAAAGAAAAAAGGAATTTTGGGGGGCAAAGTAGGATGATGAACTCAAAGAGAACGGTGAAGGCTGAAGAAGGATAGAATCAATTAAGGACTGAAAAACAGGGAAGGATAAAAAGAGAAGGGAACTTTCAAATTCAAGACCACAGAGACAGGACATTTCTGGGCTATGCCAGGGTGTTCAAAGGGATGTCAAAACAAATATTTAAGCTCTGAAAGAAGGATGGTGTGGAGAATAAGACTGTAAGTCATAATGAGCTCCTTAGGAAAGGGTTTAGTGTGATATGAATGTCAATAAATACCCCTTCTTCCTCTGTTTTGTCCTCAAAAAACATATCCCTCCAGTTAAGTCCAGTTGAGTTCCCCAGGGTCACACATCTGGTAAGTATCTGAGGCTGGATTTGAACTCAGGTCCTCCTGACTCCAGGGCCAGTGCTCATCTATTGCACAACCTAGCTGCCTCAGTCCAGTACCTTTTGACCTGGTGGGTATGCTCTGGAATGTTCATAATAATAGTCACCATGCTCATGTCTACCTCTATGTGACCTTCTTTCCCTCCCTTCATCAATCCAAACCTTTCCCATTACTAAGGCCTAAATCATGCCCACTTCTACCATATCACTTTCTACTACAACTCTAGCCCACACCAATTCCTCTGCCCTCCTTGTTTCTCTGCGACTTGCAACCAAAGTGCCAATCAACATCTACCTTATCTCATTCTGCCTTACACTGTTATCCAACAATGTCACATACAATAATTTTACCCCCAATAAATTTTTATGCTCCCTAGCTACATGGTGGCCTCTCTTACCAAAAAAAAAAAAAAATCCCCTGGAGGAAAAACAGCTTTGCACATGGTTCATTTCTATGGTAGATGAGGTCTGTGAGGTACACCACAAAAATGTGCACAGGTCACAATTTGCCAGAGAAGCAAATAGCAAATCCCAAATGATACTCCGTTGTGGGAAATCTGTAAAGTATTAACTATAAAGCACTGCTCAAGATGCTCATTAACTTATGGTTGGTGGAGTTTTAGGGAGAGGTAGGAGGTAGGAGTACAGCAGATAATGAGACCAAATGTGGGATTAAGGATTCTGAATACTATCATGCTAATTCAGTTTTATCAAAAGGTTCCATTCAGCATGGTTACGTGCTTATTCCCTCTTTGCCTAAAATTCCATGAGTAGGTAAAGGGCAATAACACTTATCTAGCTTCCCAGATTGTGGGGAAAAAAGAACTATAAAACTCCAGTCATTCGGAAACCCTTTGCAAATTACCTAGCAAATGTTCGTGAAAATTTAGTAAAATTACAGCAGGTCCAACTTGATAAATGAAGTTACTTTGTTTTTCCAATGTAACTCAGGTCAAGACCTAAACTGAGATCTCCAGATGAAACATTAGTTTGTCTCCCTAAGCATTACCTGAATCCCCTAGAGGTCTTATTTATAATTCTAGCTTCATGCCTAATTCAACCCACACAAACAAGTCTTTTTACCTTCACACCCTGAATGAGACCATTCATGAGGAAAGTATGTTGAGGAAATGTTTCATGTAGGACCTGCCAAAAAAAGAGAGAAACAGTCAAATAAACTACATCACAGGTTGAAATGCAAACTTAAAAGAACAAAAAGACACTTTCTTTTCAGAGAAATACAGAGAAATTTTGCCACAAGTTTTTTTTCCATTATTCTCAAAGATACCTTCTTGCTTATATTCTTCAAAACCCACTTAGCTAAATACAGTAACTATCAATACACCTCTTTGCTCTTCACTGTTCACAAAGTCCCTGACATGTCAAGATTGGGTACTATTTAATTTTGTCAACAACTAGATCCAAAAGTTTTCAGTTGAAATATATAAGTATAGAATTGCTGAATGGTGCAAGAAGTCACACAACCATGATGACGGGGTCCAATAAAATATTTATGGGATCTCATCACTGCAGCAAGATCATTCACAGTTCCCAGAATAACTATTCAAAACTTTTTTGGTCTCAGCTTCAGTCTTCTTCCTCTGTCCCTCTCAAGCAGAGGTTACCTCATATTTTGCTGAACGTTAGAAGGTATTTGTCATGAGCTTTCTCCCCCTGTCCCAAATCTACATCTCAAAACCCCATGATGGTCCCCATTTTAGCTCCAGTGTCTAGTGAACAGTGCTCATCTCCTTGCCAAGGCCAACTTCTGGGCTTATGCCTTCAATAACTCTCCTACCCAGATTTCTCCAGCAGCTTGTATTCATTCCCCTTCCTTCTACTTTTCAAACTCTATCTATGTATTGGTTCTTTCCTTTCTGCCCACAAACATGCCCAAGTACCACGCCCTAAAATTCTTTATGTCTCTTCCCCAGCCAAGCTATGATCTTTGGCAGGCTTCAAACAAAGGTCTGCTGACTCAAGTCTTTTGCTATTTCAATGACTCAGATTTGAATCAATCGGTAAACTGCAACTGAAAATGAATGTGATTAATTATATGTAGAAATTCATATATATGTACATCTGACTGTGTACCACCATCAAAAAAAAGGACCTCGAGGCAATTCTCAATCTAGTTCAATACCCCCATTTTATAGATAAGTCAACTGAAACCCCCAAAAAGAAAGAGAAGTCCCATTCTAGGTAACAATTCGATTCAATAAAATAAAACCACAAACATCGTGTCTTTCTATATGCTGCCCAGCACTGTAGTCAATTTCCTCAGAAAGTTTCTCATAGAGGAGAGAGGAGAAGATAATAGGAATGGTATCTGTTTTATGAAGACTAAGTTGGCCTTCCTTAGCAGGAAGAAGGCTGTCCTTGGGATCTGGTCAGCCCAGAAGACTAGCTGAACAACTAGTATAGCTCCCTTGTCCTTGAGGCTTAAATGTACTGGTTTGTTTGCAATGATTTAAGAGTTAAATTCATTGCTAAAGTGGAGGATATGTGGTAGAGAAAGGAGCCTCAGATAGTGACTAACTGGCCAGATACAATACCTGGGAAAGCTGTGGCTAGAGCTGTATTAGGGGTGTATGGTGAGCCCCCTCAATGGAATAAGGAGGTGACAGCCACTAACACTCTGGGGTTAGGGGAGAGATGTTTAAGAAGCTTGACAGGAAAAGCAGGAATATAACAAAACTAAGTATCCCTTGGCTCTTAATGATGGTTTTGAAAAAGGTACATCAACCCTATTTGGAAAAATGAGGATAAATTGGTTTTGCATATTTAGCAATTGGAGGGAAAGGTGAATGCACTTTTGATTTTTGAGGATTTTGCCTCATGGCACCGAGGAGAGGGCAATGAACTTGGAACTAGGACAGCCCTCAGCTCAGACACTAGTTGTGTGACCCTGAACAAGTCACTTCATTCCTCTCAGAGTTTCCTCATGTGTAGAATGGGGATAATAGAAGCACCTACCTCCAGGATTGTTGTGAGGACCAAATGACGTTACATATATAAAGTACTCTGTGAACCTATGTGAATATAATATATATAATAAATAACATAATAAAAATAAAGCATTATATGAATGCTAGCTTTCTAGCTCTTAAGGTAGAACAATTTATAGACCTAGTAACAAAAGCACAGGTGAAAAGGACAATGACAATACATTTGGGAGCTTGGGAGAAGGTAAAGATAACAAGTACAATCTCTGACGCAGAGGTTTCACTGAAGAATGTCTTAAAACTATTAAACTCTGATGAAATTAGAGTTATAAAGAAAGAGAAAGAAAGGGAGTAGGAATGAAGAAGAGGATTAGGAATGAAGAAGAGGATTGGGAATGAGTGCTGGAGGACCAGATCCTAGGGCTTATCTCATTATTTCTCTACCTGCCCCTACCTCCTGGGGAGTAACTTCAGTGTGAGAGCTGGAGGTGAGCAAGCTTGCACTACCAACAAAGCTGGAAGCCTGCATAAGTTGAAATAGCAAACTCATATCATTAGAAGATGTGATCTACTGGGGGTACCTCTTCAATCTGTGGTCAGTAACAGTTCACTGGCTTGGAGCTCTTACAGAAGATGTGTTCTTTTTGATGAAGTAAAAGACCCCAAATAAAGATTTCCAGTTTGACTTTATTCATATGGCTAAAATGGAGAGTTAATTAGATTTGGTGCCCAAAAGATAAATTCCTCTGTAGCCATTTATCCAATAGGAGATATCAAAGGAGGAAGTGAAATCTTAAAAATATATTTTTAATGGATTTGGTAAACAGGATTTATGACCCCTTAACAGAAGTCCTGCCCCCATCCAAAAGGCCAGCCTACTTAGGGTATAATTAATCTCCCCTTTTGGGTAGAACCCTACCTCAATGGTTTCAGGGTTTAGTTATTATGGAGCTTTGCCACCTAGATTACCATAACTGCCCAAGCAGATCAACTGTTGAAGTCTGAGGGGAGATTAGAACAGCCCTAGCAACTATCTGGGCAAACAAGGCTGTCCACACAGATAGACATTCTAAGGATGATGGGAAGAGATATCTTATTATTTCTAAGTTAGATGAATACAGGGTGATGATGCTCTCTCCTATAGGGAGCTCTGGGTTGCTTCTGAAACACTGCACAAGATAACTGATGCAACTTATGAGGGTGTTAGTAAAGTTATACTTGAACATACAAGAATGGGGCAATAAGGATCTTTTTGTCCCACCAAAATTTGGGACATCCCTACAAGTTTCTATCCTGTCTGGTCATCTGGCAACCCCAGTAGGCCATTCAGGGCCACCTAAGGTTTTACATCCAGATCTGAGGAGTTATTAGAACGTGTCTCCTTAAGGCGAGGGCTGAGGTTTCTCCAAGGCTTAGACTGTTCTAACTACAGGACTAGAGGTCATAAGCCTGAATCACAGTGTCTTGGAGGTTGGTGAAGTGGTGCCGCCATATAAAGGGTTGCTACATACAAGCAGTCGGGTTATAACTCTAACTAGGGGAACCATGAGAACTTCACAGGAGTAACCCACTTTCTGCTTAAGTGTTAGGGAGAAAAATAATCAAGGGAAACAATACCCTTGCTGAAGTGGAGGCCATTCTCAGTTGTGGTGACTGATTAGGGGGAGTATTATTGTGGGCATGGATTCCACAGACTCTTGGGAGTCAGTACCTATACAGATATTTAAGGTAGATCCTATGTCACTTACTGTGCGGAGAAGAATATAGAAGCAGCAGACATCCAGATAATTAAAATCCCTCATCACTACTACAGCTTAACTCTTATCAGATTCGTGATCCATTTCCCAAATTTCTCCTCTATTTCCTCTTTTTATCCAAAAAGTCTGCAGTATACTCTAATGACAATATTGGCATGCTTTCTGCCTCTGGTGAAGTATCACTCAAGCACCCACCGGCACACTTCCCTCCCTCCCCAGTCCTGCCACAGGTCCCAGATGTCCTCACATGAGTCTATTTTATTGACATACAATGGTTCCCATCACCCTACCTCCATTTACCTTTCCATCAATGGTGTTTCTCCTGAAAAAGGAGATCTATTTCTATTGTGGTATAAGTGACATTTTTGGGGTCAAATTTGCCTCACTCTGTTTAGTTCACCTTACTTGTTATCCATACTTTGCTCGTTTGTGGACAAAGATCAGGCTATAGGTTTTACAGATTGCTCCCTTATTGAAGTTTGATTGCTATTGATGGGGTGCTTGGGTGCATGTGCTTGGGCTCAAATTCTAATATCACATTTCTCTTTAAAAATCACATTTCTCCTTAGCCTCAAAATACTACTCCAGGCAGTTTCTCCCCAGCCCAAGGACACAACCTGCCCCAGCAACAACCATTATCTCCCTTCCTGATACAGCAGCCAGCTGTACCTATAGAACTTGTCAGTCTGAACCAGCTGTGTACTGGCTGATCTGGCTATGCACTAGGTCATAACTACATTTACTACTCACTGACCAATCATACAGATTTAGATACATATATACTCCCTTACATTTATCTTGTCTAACAAGACATTGATGGGAGCAACCTGGTATTTCTGAGCCAAACCTGACCACTAGTTGACTTAGTGATGTTTCAGGCCTAAAACCATACCTTCATGTAGCCTCCCCTTGGGCTATTTCTCAATGAACTCTGAGTAAAATACCTGTGCAGTAGATACCAAAAGTGCATGTTCCTTTAAGAACTAATCACTCCTTAACCATTCCCTAATCCTACCCCAAAACATCTAGTTACCATATTTGGCACATGTTTCCTACAGAATATCCTATATAAACTTTACCTGTACCCCTCTAAGGTTGCCCTAAGAACTCTTGCCTGCTGAAAAATGAAATAAATCCTTACCTTGACCTCAACAATGCTTGAGGCTGAAAATGCATTCCAGGTAACCTGCCCTTGATACTCCACTCTTTGTGGGGGTCTCACCCTCCCCCTCCAGCCTCATCACTATGAGTTCCTCTAATGTTATTGTTATCCCTATAACTTAACTATTCTAAATCTAACTGACTACATATACACAATCAGTTTTCTGTCCTTTCCAATGCTGCACCTCCATAATTTTCGTTTTCAAATTAAAACCCTTTTGCTCAAATTTTCAAGACTCTAGGCAAATACATTCTTGCCAGTCCTTGTTACATATATTCCACCCCTGGTCAGGCAGTTGTTATTCTTTTATTTTAAATTTAAACAAAAATTATATACAAATCCCAGTCTCAAACACCATCTTCTCAACCAGATGTTTACTTCTTGACTAACGTTATCTCTATTCTGATACCTTTGCTATCAAATGGCCATAAAAAGGAAAACACTCACCTGTGCCCTGAAAGACTTCAGATTCTTGCCCAAGACACTATAACATTCTGACAGGTACACATTTACTGACGTGAGTCATCACAGAATAAGCAATAGCTACACATTAATTCTGATTAATTTCTATCAAAAATTTCTATTAAAAATAATCATGTAAGAGTATACTATCTACTAGATATAGCTATGTTTATTTAACAGTTGTAAATTTTTTTTAAATCCAATTGTATTTTAAATGTACTAGTGGTTACTGCTTAAATATAATCCTGGCACTCCCCTTAGTAAACTCATATTCTTTTATACTGAGTTTCTTCTATACATCATACTTATACCTACATGGTTTCTATGGCTTATACTCGTTATAAAAATTTCAACTCCAAATTTAACATTTCTAGATTTTAAAAAAATATAATTATAAAACCAACATAATTCTACTGAAATAATTTTAGTTGTTGTTTAATCATGTTTGACTCTTTGTGACCCTATATGGGATTTTCTTGGCAAAGATATCGGAACAGTTTACCATTTCCTTCTCTAGCTCATTTTACAAATGAGGAAACTAAGGCAAACAGGGTGAAGTGATTTGCCCAAGGTTACATAGTTAGTAACTATCTAAGTCCGGATTTGAGCTCAGGTCTTCCTGACTCCGGGACCCGCACTCTCTCCACTGTGCTACCTAGCTACCCTGAAATAACTTACCTATATGCAACATGTATTTCTATAAGTACCTACTAAATACTTGGCAATAAAAATATTCCCCTCTTCCCCTCAGGTACCTCAGCATAAATGTATTTAATGCTCAACCTGCTAAAATAATAGGTTTCTTTACAGCAAAAGCCAGGTCACTAATTTAGAATATCCTTAACCTTCCTCAAATAAAAATGTCGCTAGCTATACAGCTCTGGTACCTACTGTATTCTTTTCCTTCAGATCTATTTTCCACAAAAGAGAGAGACTACAAGCATCCACACAAGCTAAGTACTGCCCTATAATACTGTCAAGACAACTCAGGCTTTTCCAAGCATAGCTCATCATTCAATATAATGTTAAAATAACGATCAACAGAACCGATGCAAATGAATACAAAAATACTCATAGAAAAATAGTGAGATTTAAAATCACTGGCAACAACTATTCCCAAGCATGCTGTTAGCAGTCCATCAGAGTCTGTCCCTCTGTCTCACATAAACGCAAATACATATACGATTAACACACTCATAAACACATACACACACACACACACACACACTCTCTCTCTCTCTCTCTCTCTCTCTCTCTCTCTCTCTCTCTCTCTGTTACTTACTATGAGCATAGGTGTTGTAAGCAGACCCCAAGCAAAGAACTCAAGGAAGATGACGACAACTGCATGGTATACACTAGGATGGCCAATACCTTGATGCTAAAAAAAAAAAAAGAAAAGAAAAGAAAAGAATATAAAAAAATTGTGACCAAATAATACATGATTTTCTGAAACATGACAGATTTTGAAAAAAGCATTAATATTTTTTTCTTTTAAACAGGTAAAATAGCTTGGGGCCTCTCTATATCTCTAAAGTATCCATCACACATGTAATTATGCCCCATATCAAGCTGGTTGATATATAAAATGTCAACAGCAAAGAAAATTGTGACAATGTTTAAAATAATATACCATTTTCTTATTTTTATTTTAAAGCTCTACTTCAGAAATACATTGCAGAATAATGAAACATCTGGGAAAAAAGGGATTTTTACAATATCGAAAACATAAAAGGGAATAAGAGCATAAGATTTACTGATTAAAAAAAAATTCTTTCTAATCATCTTGATTAGAAATATCTGTACACCTTCTGAGTATCAGAATACATCTATCTGAAAATGCAATACACCATTAAAAAGTCCCTGCATCTTGGCGGAGTAAGCAGTAAGTCACTCTCATCCTCCCTTACTGACTTTGAAAAACCCAAGGAATATTATCCCAGGAAAAATCCTGAAATAGTGGAGCCAACAGAAAGACAAGGTGCTGCAGTCTTTTGATTCAGGAGGCTAAGGGGATTAAGGGAAAGGTTCCTCATGATGTGGCTAAAGGAGACTAGTACAGAACAAGAGGCATCCCAGCAAGCCAGTGGGAAGGCCCACCTCAGCAAACCATTGAGCCCCAAGGTGCAAACTGGCAAGGCCCATACCAGGCACACACTAGCCATTACCAGTTTCAGCTCAGCACCAGGTAAGCTACTGGTCTCCAGCTGCCAGCACCTGCAGCCCCAGAACACAAAATCATTAACTAGACCCCTAGTCCCCAGCACAGGAAGCCTGGGACAGTGCCCCTGTGCGCCGGAAGCAGAGATCAACTTTAAAAGTCAGAAAAAAGGCAAACAACATGAGAAAAAGTAACAAAGAAAAACAATGACCATAAAAAAGTAGTCTGATGACAGGAAAGACCAAAAGACAAATACAATACTGTCAATACACCCACATCTGAAACCTCAAAGGGGAATATAAACTGGTCTCAAGTCCAAAAACTTTCTTACAAGAGCTCAAGAAGAATTTTAAAAATCAAATAAGAGAGGTAGAAGAAAAACTGAACAATTCCTTTAAAAATACAATTGACAAAATGGGAAAAAAGTACACTGAAGAAAACTCCTTAAAAAGTAGAATTGGCCAAAGAGGAAAAAAGGAGATACAAAAGGTAACTGAGGAAAACAATTCATTAAAAAAAAGAAGTCCCTTCCCATTACTACCATTTTGCTTGGGTAAAAACTGAAAGTAAAAAACTGAAAAAATAAAACTGAATTTTTAATCTTCTAAATGCATGGTAGAATCAAATAATTATATTACATTTTTATTGACAAGTTAGATATGATGCATATATAGATATAATGCATTGAGCATTTATCTTAAATTTTCCTATATAAGCATTTAACACCTTAATTCATAACACTTAGTAAGAAAAAAATGCCATAGCAAAAGGACAAAGAACAATAATTACTACACAAATTTTGGTCTATTTTTAAAATATCTCTCACCTTCCTCTAACCCCTACTTCTTCTGAAGTATTCAAACTTTGCCTTTTGCCATCTAGCCCCTCCCTAGTCCATTGGTTCCAGATGGATCCCAGGATCATATATTTAGAGATGAAGAGATCTAGGACATGATCTAATATAACGCCACAATTTTACAGATAAGGAAACTGGTTCAGATATGTTAAGTGATTTGCCCAATTAAGGTCACACAGGTAAGGTCACACACACTAGCAGAGCTGGAATCTGAAGACAGATCCCTTGCCCTCAAATTCCATCTTTCAACTGAGCTATGAAGGTAAAATATTTTAACATAATAATAATAGCAGTTAACATTTATGTAGCACCTACTATGTGCAAGGCACTATGCTAGGCCCCTTACAAATAGTATCTCATTTTATTCTCAACCCTAGGAGGTACCATCCAGATGAAGAACCTGAGGCAAACAGAGGTTAAAATGACTTGCTCAGACTCATATAGCTAATATGTATCTGAGGCTGAATTTGAACTCAGGTCTTTTTGACTCCAGACCCAATGCTCCATCCACTTGACCATCCAGTGACCCTAAAGAAATGTATTAAATGACATGATGTCCCAAATGCATATGCCAAGAATAGTTTAAAAAATAATTCTTGTACACATCACGGTTTTACATCGGTATAAATTACAACACTTCAATCTGCCACAACTCTCACAACAAACACAAGTCATCTCTTCACACCAATCAAAACCTGAGGTGCTACAAAATTTTAGTAACCAAGTTTGATCACAAAGAAAAGATGACAATACAACTCAATTTATTCTTGGAATAAGAGAGAGTATGGTTATGGAACATAGCATATAATAGCAGACATCTTCCAAGTTGGTAAGTTTTACTGAACTTTGTTTTCTTCCTATTTTAAAATTCTTTAAATTTAATTAAAATTCTATATAAAAGGGATAGTTTTCTGAAAGGAGTTAGAAGAATGCTTCACTTGAAAATGTAAGTAATAGAAAAGCAAAAATATCAATAGGAAATTTTTTTCAAATAAAGTAAAATCAGTGAGCGAAGATTTTCGAACCAGCCTCTAATTGAGTAAGGAAAGTGAAACATCAAAAGAGGAAGAAAAATATATAAATAAATAAAAAGATAAAGCACTAAGCAGGGCAAGTAAATAGGAAGTGGGGGCAAAGGAAGAGAGAAAAGCCTAGCAACAAAACAGTGTAAAGAAAACTTTTTTATTATTTAATTAGAAAAACAAATCTCAAGGACTGAGTACTGACTAAACACAAAACAGGGGAAAAGCATAGTAATAATCATAACTTTAAATGGGTTAAGAGGGTAAAGGCCAGAAATTTAACATACAAGAAATATATCTAAAAAAGAACACGGACACACACACACACACACACACACACACACACACACACAAAACAAGAAGTTAGAATAAAATCTGAGTTACCATAATGCTATCAGATAAAAATGTTTAAAAATCACAATATCTAGAAAAATTAAGAGGTTAATTATATTAGGCTAAAAGGAAGCAAGGTGAGTTAAGGGGTGTCTACTCTCAGCATTTGAAGATTTGCCCTACCCTACCCCACAGAATGGGTGGATGAGAACAATCTGTTCCAAAAGCCATGAAGGTGGCTGAATCAGCAGGCATTTAAGAGTTTGGTCAGAGATCAAAGACACAAAGGTCATTCACAGCATCCCAGGCTATCATCAGTTGTCTTGACTTTTGACTTGCCACTGAACTTCAGTAACTCTGGGAAAGTGAAACTGACAACTTTGTGCATCTCTGTCTCACTTAATTCCAATTCATGAACAAGTCAAGCCACATAAACCTGTGATATCACTGGCCCTCTGAAAACAAAGGACAAACAACAACTATATCACCATGAATGAATTAATAAAAGAATGAAACAAAATATTACATTAAGCATTTACTATGAGCAATAGCAATGAGCTAGGAGCTGGTGATGGAAATAGAAAAGTAAGACAGCTTTCTTCTCTCAAGACACTAACATTTTTAGGGAAAGGAAACAATGGAGGTTTCAATCACAAGAAAAATGAGATACAAAGTCCCAGTAGTCTTTAGGATGAAAGGGCAATGCATCACCTTGGTTTGGATGGTAATGCATCTTCTTTAATGTCATTTCTATTGATAAAACCTTATCTGCTTTTGATATTGAACCATCTGGCATGGTCAAACAGCCAAACAAGAGCAGCTTCTTTGTGTGATAGACTGAAAAGTTAAGAACACTGCTATTCTCAGGACTGTTAAGCTTTAGGGTTCTGAACTGTCTCCATCAGTGAGGATTACACCCTCCTGTCTTTGTTTCAGGGTGCCTTCAATAAGGATGTCTTGCCTGCCTAAGCAGTGGTACACCACAAAAACTCTCTTTCCCTGATGGAACTGAATTTGTACTGTTATTTTCTTAGTTATCCCCTAGTTTTGGAAATCAGGTATATTAAATTGCCAAGAAAATTTTATAGTAGGAAATATGAAATCCATAAAGAAAGAATCTTTAGGTGGAACATAAACTTCTAAAGAAACAGTTTTTGATTATTAAACTATAGTGAAGCTGTTTTCCTTGAGTTTACTTACCTAATTCCTTAAAACCATTTAAAATGGTAAAATAAAACCAGAACAAGTCTATTCTTTCAATTGGACAGCTTCCCACACATGTGGAAACAGATTTTACCCATATCCTTTCTTCTTTCAAGCTAAAAATTCCCAGTTCCTTCAATCGTTTCTGACATAACATGGTTCTCATGACATGGATTCCATGACATGGCAAACTTCCTCTGGATACCCTCTCCTTTGTATCTCTTCTCTCCTCATTCTCTACTATGTTTCCTGAATAAATACATATATCATACACAATACAATGTGTGCATTACAATCATTATAACAAAGGAGCCATTTCAGTTTATTTTTAATATTTTGGAGGGTTTTTTTCCTCTAGAAAATGACCTCTTAGAAACTGACAACCCCTATCTTAACTAAGGAAGTGTTTTCTCTAGAACTGAACTCTCAGTAATCTCACAAGGCATCTCACACAAACTACTGTGATGGGGCTGGATTTATGCTAAAAATTCTTTAATAGTACAGTCCTTTTTCTTCTCAGGAGTCACTAAAATTTGTAACTCTTTATTACCCAATAAAGACTGTGTCCCTTAATTGAAAGCAAAGGTAATAAAAGAAAGCCAGGGAAATGTTGGCTAATGTGGTAAAAAGAGAGAAAAAAATTCTACTCAGTGATGATACTCAAAGAAGATATTTAAGGATTACCTTGCCTGAAAAACCAAAGCAAACTTCTGTCAAATTAAGAAAGCACAAGCTGTTATATATAAGAAATAACAAAACAAATATGACGATTAGAGAGAAGCATACATAACAAGAATTAAATTAACTGATGCAGGGTAACAGTCATATACATACATACACACACACACACACACACACACACACACACACACACACACACATAGTGACTACAATACTGTAAAAATGGAAAGAACTACCAAACAATCAATAATGAAAGTTGCAGAATTACAAAGAAAAAGAATGGTCCCAAAGAAGAAGTATGAGAAGATAACTCCTCAAAACTGGCAGGATCATAGATGGAACAATGCACATATTTTCAAACTTCTTTAATGAAGTGATTGATTTTGCTGGGTTTTTCCCCTCTTCCTCTTTTTATTTCCTTTTAAAAAATATTATTTGTTATATGGGATGACTCTTTAAGAAGGGGGAGAAGTCGGATGTAAAGGAAAATTTAGGCAATGTAAAAACAAGACATCAATTTAAAAATTTAATAACTAAAGAGAAAGGAGCAAATGTTCACTATGACTAGCAGAGGTTCATAATTATATGTAGTGTACAAAACAAGTACTCCCAGGAGTTTCGTTAAATATTTGAAACTTTCACCAAGGCCATGAACTTCTACACTAAAGTCTTCAGAAGCCTATTCAAACTGTATCACACTCCAGAAAAAAAATACAATTCAGAGAGGCAGCAAGATGGCTAAAGAAGGGACTGTATCTAAGTCTAGTTTTCCTTCATTACCTTCAAATGGATGTGCCCCAAACTGAGTAAGAGAAGGTAAACTTGAAGAAAACAAAGGAAGTCATTGTAGAAAAATGCATAAAATCATAATAAATGAGAATTAAATGTGCTCTGAGGTAAAAGAATGCTTGGAAAAGTTATAATTCTGCCTTAACTATAGCCAGACTCTCAGAAATGAGGCTGGAATAGCCACTACAGCTTCAAGAACAGCATGAAACCATAATAAGTAAGTTGACAAAGAAAGGAGTGAAACTGGAACGCAATGAAATTTTTTTAATCCATGGCTCTGAACAAAAATGTGGAAAATTGTAAAATAAAGGATAACCAGGAGAAAAAAAAAAGAAATACAGCAAAGAAACAGTATAGTACAACAATAAGGGTCAAGTCAAAAGACAGAGAGACAAGTCTGTAAATCCAAAATCAAATGAACTCAGACTAAAATGCTTGTCTCCAATCAAAATCTGATGAAACAAAAAAATCTGAATATTTCTTTGAAAAGGACAAAGGAAAATTGTCACAAAGTATTACTATCTATAGCAGACAGACAAAATCTCCTCCAGGTTTAACTTACCCAGAAATGCAGTTTGCCAAGATGCAAAACTCACAAGGCAAAAAGCAAAGTTTTAAATGGTCAGAGAAAGACAGTTTACATACTAGAGAATTATAGTCAAAACTGCCTATGAACAAAGTAGAAGAGGAAAATTTGGAATATAAGATAGACACTAAGGAAAAGGAATTCAGTTGGCACCTAAGGATTACATACTTAAGAACTGAACAATATATCCTGTGTTTCACAGATAACATACAGGAGGCACTGGAGGTTGAGGATTCCAGCCTCTAACAGGTTCACTCTTGACCTGGTCAGACAGGTAAACACCTTCGGAGAGTGAAATAATCAGCTTTATTCTATTCTAATCTTCTCAGAAGGTTGCTGATAATGAGAGCATGAGCTCCTACAATATTCCCTAAGCACCCTGCTCCAAGGGGCCAGCAAGAAAGGGTGGCAACTACCCCTATATTTCTATGGGATCAATCAAGACAGGCACATCTTGTGCACTCCCCTAAATCTCCTTAAATCTCTGTGGGGGCTGGTTGAGGCAAGTACATGCATTCCTCTACAAATTACCTGTGGTTTCCCCACTCACTAACCAATGCCCACTTGCTTTATAGAACAACAAACAAAGAAAGCATCTTACCAACATTAAACTCACAGGTTAACTTTAGCAATATCATCATTCTGTGCAAGTGTAGTAAATATTACATTATATCACCCCTTATCTTATGGCACAGTCACAATAGGACTGCCTATCACTATGATTCTGGAAATTACTATGTAGAATCCTTGGATTCTGGGAGTTATTATCTAGCAACTGGAAACCAATTGCCATGGCCATGGATCCTGAGAAACTAAACTCTAAAAGGATAAAAACATCTTCCTTACATACGCCTATCAATTTGTGAACAAAATTACTGGCTTATAAGCATTCCTTCTGAGAAAATGAGTCAAGAATTCCCAAAAATACAAACAGCACACAAAGAAAATTTGGGAAAAAAACAAAAAAGCAAAAAAGTTTGAATAGTTCAAAAGGGCTAATTTATAATCTAATATTTTATATACCAAAAGAAGGGGAAAAAATGTCCCTTGAAAGTGTTCTCCCTTGAGTTTCCAAAAAGAAATACCCTTAAATAACAGTTCTCAAACTTTCTGGTCTCAAGACCTTGCTACACACTTAAAAATTACTGAGGACATCAAAGAACTTTTATGTGAGTTATAACCAGATATTTACCATATTAGAAATTAAAATTTTTAACACTCATCCATTTTAAAATAAACCCATTATGTTAACATAACACTTAACGAAAGTACTATATTTTTCAAAACAAAAAAATGTGAGAAGAATGGTACTGTTTTACATGTTCTCATTACGGTCTTTTAGCTTAATAGGACACAGCTGTATTCTCCTATCTGCTTCTGCATTCATTATGTTACAATGTTGGTTTCAGTTGAAGTATATGAAGAAAATCCAGCCTTACACAGATATATTGATTAGAAAAGGAAAAGGTATTTTAATTAGGCAAATAATGCTTGGTATTATTATAAAAATAATTTTGACCTGAAGGATCCCCTGAAAGGGTCTCAGGGATCCTCAATTCCATGGTGTACTCCACTAGAAACCTACCATGCTCATGCTGAACCATCAACTGAGTTCAGCTAGTCAACAACTAGTTCTGACTCTGTATTATAATCTAACCTCCAGCTTCTTCACAAGAATATATCTCATCAAAAACTTCACTAAAATCAAAACAAACTACTTTAGTGATTCTGCCCCCCTGCCAAAAAAAGGAAATGGGCTTATTCTACCATAACTCATTCTTGATGAAGCCATGCTGGCTCTTCATAATAACTGCTTTCCCCTTCTGGATATTTGCTGTCTATTTAATAATCCTTTTTAGAATTTTCCCAGGAATTAAAGTCAAACTCATTGACCTAGATTAGTCAATAGACTAGATTCTCTTTGCTTTTTCTGAAAATCAGGACAGCATCTGCTCCCCTAATCTTATGATATCTCTCCCGTTTTCATGAGTTCTGAAATAACACTGACAGTGACTCAGCAATGATATCCCCCAGCTCTTTCAGGACCTGAGGATATAGTTCCTGTGGGCCAGGTGACTGACATGAATTCATCAAGGACAGTTACAGTGCTCTCTGAAGAAATTCTTACTAATCCTGGCTATCAGCTTTCTATTAGTCATTTCTGTTCTATCATTTCCAGTGTGTAAACAGTCATTCTCCTTTGCAGAGAATACAGAAACTAAAGAGCTGAACAGCTCTGCATTCTCCGGATTGTCAGTTATCCAATTCACCCCAAGCAAAGGTTTTACACTTTCTCTGATCTTCAAAGAACACATATAATTTCCCCAACATAGCTTCTTTTTTACATCTTTAAAAAATATTTAATTGTGCAATATGTCATCCTTTGGTTACAAATCACTTGCTTTGCACAGTCCGGCATTGCAATCACAAGATTTTGACACGTTATACTTTTTTCGGCCGTGGAAACCACATATTGCAATGAGTGTTAATTAAAACCATTCTTTTAGCAGAAAGTCCATTTTTCCAAATCTAGCCTTGATTATAAACCATGTTTTCTTTCTTTAAACATTTTTCACTATTTTTTCATTAGATATGTAATTTCATTAAATATTTCTCAATTACATTTTAAAAAATTTTTACCAACATAACTTTTAGGGGAAAAAAGGCCTTCTTGTTGGCTTTACCTTCCTTGCTAACCTCAGCATTCATCACATAACAGACAAGTAACATGTATACAAAGTGCACTTCTTGCTCTTATTTCAATCTTCCATACATTCCTTTCTTTCTCTCTTTTTTATCTAAATTGTTTGTTGATCCTAGCTGTGGTAGGACCAACAAACAATTGGTCTTTACAAACAAAACCCACTTTTCCTCCTCAGTGAACCAGTTTCCCTCTTTGTCTTCACCATCTCATTCTTGGACAACTCCCACTCCTCCTGGGCTGAATTTCCCTGAAGCATTTTTATCCATGGGATCTTACCTAGCCTTCTTCGAAATCCTGTGAATCTGCTTTCCATAAAATCAAGGATGTGTTCAGATGTCCTCTCCTCTACTATAAATTCTAAAATGGATGGGTGACTTCCCTAACAAGGTTTCCTCATTTCTCTTCCAGCTATCAAATTCTCCCTATTAATGAGAATCAGACTGCAACACAGAATTCCTTTTAATTAGTTTATTAATTTAATAATAATTATATTTATTTAGTTTAATTAGTTCCTCCACCTTTTAAAAGATGAAATTATCATTAAGATAAGTAAAGAAGTTATTTGCTCCTCTGCTTTTGGCAGATGACTGGATGATTGAAGTATCCCATCATTACTGTGTTCTCTTTGTCAGGCCTGTGATATTTCCCAAACTCCTCAACTATTTCTTCATTCTGTCCAGGTGGTCTATAGATACTACAATGACAGTATCACTTCTATTTCTTCCTTTTCCAACCTTCTCTCTGTCATGTTACAGGGAAGGTAACTGGAGACCAGAGAAGTTACATCCCATCACAGAAGCTGAAGAGCAGAACTGGAATTTTAACCCAGATTTTCTTTCTCCTAGCCCAATGTGATCCAAACATCACAGGGGCTGCTCAAATCAACACGTCATTTACTTGCAGTGTTAACACTGGATTTTCTAAGCAAACAAATGGACTCAAACAAAAATATCACGCCAATAAATGAATGCAAAAAAGCATTCCATCTTGTTCTCTTTGCATATGCCCTTTGCAAAGGCTCTCTTCCATGAAATCAGCTCCATCTATTTATAATCCCTAGCTTCCTTCAAGACTCAAGTTTATTATGTCCCCTCCCTCCTATGAGGTAAACCTTTTCTGATAGCTCTAGATGTTACATGTTCTCTACCACCTTAAATTATCTCACTCTCTCCACAAACACAGACAAGCAGGACAACATTAAAATGAATATAATGTATCAATAATAATATGTATATTAAGTATAATAATAATAATATATAATGGGCATCAATTTCCTTGACTTCTCAATGGGTGAGGGAGAAGTTTGAGAGAGAGAGGAAGAAATCTGGAATTGAAAACAAAACATTGTTAACAAAGAAAATAGTACTGAATTGGTTGTGTCTTTGGAGGGAGAAACAAGCTGTTCTTTTTCCATTCTGATTTGTATATGGAAATTCTCATTTTATTTGGTGCCTGTTAAGCTCATAAGTTTTATGAAAAATAAATTTAAAAAAAAATTCTCATATGTTTATCTGTTTAGTTGTCTACAACCCCTAGTGGGAAAACATCCTTTAATGTCAGGGATTAAAAGCATAGATTCTTAACCTGAAATTCATCAACTTGGTTTTTTTAACATTTTGATGATTGTTTCTATTTTCTGCAATTAAAAGTGGAAGGGAACAAGCACTTATCTAGCACCTCCGTGTGCCAGGCGCTGCACTAAAGCCTTTTAAAACATTCTCTCATCTGAGCCCCATAACCCCTCGAGGCAGCCACATTATCATTATTCCCATCTTACAGCTGAGGAAACTGAGGCAAACAAAGGTTAAGTGACTTGGTCAGGGTCACACAGCTGGTGTGTAAGGCTGGATTTGTAAGCAGATCTTCATGACTCCAGGTCCAGGGCTCTACCACCTAACTGCCTCAAGAAGGGATCCCTAAGCTTCATCAGACAGACTGTTGCTGTTCAGTCATTTCAGTCGTGTCCCATTGTTTATGACTCCATTTGGGGTTTTCTTGCACAGACACCAGAGTGGTTGGCCATTTCCTTCTCCAGCTCATTTTTACAGATGAGGAAACTGAGGCAAACAGTGACTTGGTCAGGGTCACAGAGCTAGCAAGTAATCTGAGGCCAGATTTGAATTCAGGAACATGTCTTTTTGACTTTATACCATCTAGCTGACCCCTACAGTTCCAAACTGACAAAGTGATACCAAAGTCTTAAAAAAAGGTTATGAACTCCTGTTCTAGAAAAGCATTTGACAACCTGGTCCCTTCCTATATTGCCAGTCTTCTTAATTTAGGATGTATTGACAAAGCTGTCCTGACCCAATCTACCAACTAACTTGATGTGTTTTCACTAGCTGGGCTGGATGCCTAGGATGCTCTCATTCCTCACCTCCTGGATTCCCCAGAGGTTTCCTCCATGACTCAGCTCCAATTCTTACCTCTACTGCAAAAGGCCTCTCTCAACCCACCTCCTGTTTAAATCTGTGTGTTTATAGTTGTTTGCATCCCCTGGTAGAATATATACTTAAAAGCTTGATGACTGGCACCAAATATCAGAGAATAAGGAGATGGAAAGAGGAACTGTTACTTGTCCTACACTTTGAGTACATGGGATCACAGGTTTTGGGGTTCATATGAGTTTCAAAAATCATTTGGTCCAACCCCCCTCATTTTACGAGGAAATTGAGATCCACAATCACATAAGTAGTAAACAGCAGAGAATTCCAAACACAGTCAAAAATTCCAGATTCTTTGTACTACCTTCCACACCACCATATCACACCACCATATCACTGTAGGCTCCCGTTTTGATAATGTTACAAATAAATCACACTTATGAGAAGGAGAAAATGATTTGTCAACCCCCTCATTCTCCCTTCCAGGACACTGAGGCCAACAGAAGTTAAATAACCAATGGCTAAATTTTCAGCATAAGCATTTATGTCTAGGAAGTTAGCAAACCATACAAATCTGGGCTTGATTTACTCATCTTTAATTAGATTTCATAAAGTGATAGATAAAATATTAATAATGCACATTAAACTAAAATTATGTCAATGGGGGGGGGGGTGAGAGCCCAAGTCTGTTGTTAGACCACATCCCAGAATAAGCCTTTACCCAAGTGTTTGAAAAAAACAAAGAGTCTTCTAAATTCAGAAGTCCACATGCTTCTGCAGCAGTTATCTCCAAGCTTTTTTTGGTAGCATATCCATTTCAGTTTAAAGTTTCTGAGCATTCACTATAAATATATAAGTATACATTTATTTATAAATTATATATACACACTATCCTAATGTATTGTGCACACAATAAAATACAAAATAATTAAATGATGTGAAAGATGAAATAAAATCTCTTAATAGTATTCATTTGCCATACAAAAAGGCTTTTTACTCACAAAAATATTAGCATTTTATTAAGAACAATGCTATTTAAGAACCTTCATCATTTTTTAAAATCATGGTTTGATACTTAGTGATACTGCAATTCCAAAGTCTGGTTCTAAGCCTAGTTTACTTCTATATTTGGTGTTCACAGCTATCCTAGTTGCAAAGGATATCTCACAAAAAGATGTAGATCCAAATGGAAGATCCCCATGCATCAATGGTTGCTGACCTTACTAAATGGCTACATTTACTTTTCAACTATTCAGGAGGTGCTATATTTTTAACAGTGGAAGATTTAAAAGCAGGTTAGAAAACACCATTTCCAAGTGTTTGTGCACAAATGTAATAAGCCTTTATAGACCATATTCACACAATGGTTTTGGCAACAAATGTTTATTTTTCAAATGTGCTGGTTTCGTTATCCTAAGTTAATATCTCCAGAAACAACATATAATAAGTATGTTAGTGAGAATGAATGTTCCTACAGCACAAAGGCCAAGCTGTTTGAAAACCATGGTCATCACTAAGCATAATATTATAAGCCATCTCGAAAACATCATGGACCATCACAAATGTTCTAAAAGAAGCAAACCTTATACTGCCTCTCCTTGCAATATTAAGGTTGTTTTCCGATTTAAACTTTTCTTCCACTTAATGTTACTATTCTTTTTTTCTGGCAGATTTTGAAACGAACTGGTTGGCAATACTGGACAGTCATTGAATAGCGTTTCTGTGAGTATAGTCAGTGTGCCAGTGACAGAAAAGAAGAAAGTAACATCTGAAAACATTCTTTACTTGCAAAGGTTATTCTGGATTGAAACATTTAAAAATGAAGTAATGTATACAACTGAATTTGAAATACAGTTATCATTTAATACAGTGGTTGTCATTAGCCATCAGAAAAGTAAATATTTTGTATTTTAAATTAGTGATCTATTTTCACAGACTTGGTTAGATGACTAAAAAGAAAAATGAATTTGTCTCTCAGGAAAGGAGGCTGTAAAATTCTCCTACCTTTTTTTACCATATATCTGTGTTAGCATGCATTTTCATTTTATTCTGGTTTTAAATCAAAATACAAAAATAAACATGACGCAGAACCAGATTTAATATTATGTTTGATACTTAGACAAATATTGCAAACCTTTGTTCAAATAAAAAGTCCAGCATTGAAACTAAGTATATAAATATAGATACACATTTAATGTGTATCCACATAAATATAATTATTATGCTGTTAAATATCTTCCAGAAGTTGTAATTTACTTCATTAAAAATGTTATTTATATTAAATAAAAGTATTGTAAGTAATAGTAAATAGGAGACCTTGCTGGATTACTTCTTTTAATTCTCACTGAAATTTCCATGTAAAATATTCATAATTGTCTTATTATTAGTTTTATAATTCCATATTTATTACAGGCGGAATAAAATGCTTTATTTTGTATATAATGTAAATTTTAATTTAGATCTTTTGGAACAAAATTTATCATAATTACTGTAAGCATTTAATGAATAAATCTAAAAGAATATTAAGAGTAGTACATTAAATTACTCTGGAGGTTTACAAAACACATTTTTTTTCCTGTTAAACATATTTGTAGAACCACAAAACAAAACTTTGGAAATCACTTACAGCCTATCTGGCAGCTTTCAGCCTCACAACCAGGTTTCTCAGAGTTAACCGATGCCTAAACAAGAAACTCTGAACTGCTACCTATCCACAACGGGAGGGAAAGCTGAGCCAGAAGATCCAGACTATGCCTGCAGCAGCACAGGTGAGGGCAATGTACATAATAAATGTATGCTCTAGGTCACACACTTCTTGGGAATTTTAGGCAGAGAGATGATAGACAGCAGGGGAAGGGTCAGAGTTAAGGGAAACGAGCCAGCATTACAGACACTAAAACATGTGAATCAGTTTTGTTTTCCAGCCCCGCCTTAGGCTTGATGTGATTTCTGAGAAAAAGAGTAGTCCTCTTCACTGCCATTACACACATACGAACACACACACACACACACACACACACACACACACACACAGTAATGACTAGTTCAATATGTACCCTGGAGTTCTAAGGAGAGACAGTACTTTTCATTCCAACATTAGGGATGAAAGGTTTAAAAAGGTCCATAGCTTAGTAGACTTAACAAAAATGTGAATAAGTTTCCAAGTACTAAAAGTGAGAGCAGTAAAAGAGGCCACCTAAAACTTAACTAGATTATTCTCAAACTAACCAAATTCTACCAATCTTTCCAAGCCAAACTAAAGTCCCACTTATTCCATGACTTGTCCTGATTGACATGCCTCTCCCTGAATTTCTCATACATGCTACTGAATCTCACATGAATCAGAGATAAAGTACTTTCCTACATGTATCACTTGTTATTGTTTCATAGTGTAATTTCTGTTCCTCTTCCAAACATTTTAAGTATTTGGAGCTTATTACCATACATTTCTGTAACTGCAGCAGTGTTCAGCATAAAGGATTTGCTCAATCCTGGCTTACTGACCATTTACGAGAATCTAGGTCACGAGTTTTTTTCCACAGTCAAGAATCCTTTACATGATAAACTCAGAGAGCAAAAACTCACCGTAGGAACATTCAACATTCTGACACTTTCAGAAAATTTCTAAACTGTTAAATTCTGTGAGCAACAACTTAGGCTTTGGAAATCTGACAGTACGGTATTATGGGTATTGTGGGCACTAATGTAAGAATTGGGGGGAGAAAGAGTTAGAAATCATTATAGAGGGAGCACTGTGCAGATTCCTGAATTCAAGTCCTTGTTATGAAATAACTATTTTTATAGTTATTATGTAAATGTGAGCTATTATTATTTTTAAACAAAGCCATTATAACCCTAAAATAAGCTAACACACTACAATTTGAGAAAAGAGACTGTATGGTATAGTAGAAAGAGTTAGCATTGGAGCTAGAAAGAGCTGTGTCCAAGTCCTGCCTCATATCAATCAATAAATATTTATTTAACACCTATGTGCCAGGCACTGTGCTATGCTAAGCACTGGGTGAACATACTAGCTGTATGTGAATCTGAGCACGTCACTTAGCATAAGTGTTCTAGGCAACTCTAAGATTATCAATTATTGAGATAGTGCAGACTTGCTTTGGTAGAGGGAGTTTCCTCACCTGGGAGTTCCCTAAATGATATTACCAGCACAACCCTGTCCCTACCTAAATTCAATGCTTAATAAACATCAAAACTCAGCATCCCACATGAAAACTTCTTAAACCGTACATTCGGGAAGGAAAAATGTCAAAATTGATTTTTAAAGAAATTAATATATTCTATGATACTAGTAATTTTCAAGTCTGTTTTCACCCCAAAAGCAAAAATAAAAAAAGAATTTTGGCACAAGAAGGGGTTTGAATATCCAGTCCAATATCCTCATTTGTAAGAAAAGGTAAGAAAAGTAGATCCCTAAGTTTGCCTAAGGACGGACACACACACACACGCACGCACGCACGCACACACACGCACGCATGCGCACACACATACACACACTCACAGCTAATTAGTAACAAAGTCAAAATGTACAAGCTCCCAGTTCAGGGCTCTGAATACAAACTATGTGATGATAAATAATCATTACTTAAATTTATATTTAATAGAACATAAGAACAGAAGCTACACTCATATCTTACCTAAAATTATAGGATGGATGTGTCTCTCTAGAAACTATACCTTATGAGCAGCATATGTTTAAATCTATGTAATGACAATATATTTACATGCCAACAAACAGAATACTACAGCAGCTACCCTTTGAAATGTAATGATATAATCAGGTGCTAACTAAACAATTTCTTTTTGTTTGGTGTTCATCTTTCAGAAAAAGTATTTTAATTTTAAATTAAATGTCATTTAATTAAGATATTTACATTTTAATATATTTCATAGTCCGTGACAATTGATCTAATCTTTCGACAGCTAGGGTGTGATGTTTTATTAATATGATATGTAAAAAAAGAGGTTCAATTAGTTTGTACTCACCTATTTGCCACTGTACTTCAGGAAGGTCTGAACTATTTAAATCTGCTTATTCTCATGTAAAATGCAATGATTACCAGGACGTATTAGTAATTACTCATGCTGTTCCAACTGATCATTTCAGTTAAAACAAATATGAAAACTGTCCACTTTACTACAAGTATGTTCATAAGCTAAATCTCTCACAACATAATCATTTTTTAGCCCAAATTCATCTTTTTTTCTTAGTTAAATGTTAATTTTTAAAATGTCTATTCTTTCTGAAAGCACTTGAGTCAAGAAGAAGGAAGATTCCATTACACCTACTGAATTATATTTAGAATACAAAGATGAGACAAAATAAATGAGCTGACTGAAACTTTCTTCTCCAACCCGCCCACCTAATTTAATGCCAGAACAACTGCATAAGGTGAGGACAAGAGATTAAATTTATTATTCTACTGTTCAAGTCACATGGCTTAGATAATTTTCTGGGGAGAATCAACTGCTAAAATAATCTCAAAGTGCCAGGTACATAGGTAGCAGCTCAGCAAATATCTAGTGAATGCTTTATCTTCACATCCCTAAATGCTGAGAATTTAGCAGCAGAACCAAACCAACCTAATAAGCCAACAGTACTGGCACATAATCATCACTGGCTACATATGTTTGCTGAGTATGGATATTTGAAAGTCTCTATTTTGCATATCTCAAAATATGCAAATGGATTCATTTCAACAAGCATTTATTAAGCAACTACTATGCACCAGGTGTACAGTTCCTGCTCTCAAGAACCTTACATGGGACATTACATAAGAAAATGACACAAACCGAGATAAATTACATACAAGCTCTGTAAAGAATAAATACAAAGTAATTACAGGAGTGAAAACTAACAACTGAAGAAGATCAGGAGAGGGCTTCTGCAGGGAACATTTAGGTACAAAACAGAGACCAATGTCATCCTATAAATACAGTATTATCCAGGAGCAAGGTAATATTACAGCCCTTTCTTAAGGTGGCAGGTTTGCCTCACACAAATGAAATACAGTAGTTTCAGGTCCTGGCACATCTTTCACTGCGAAGAAAAGTGGTGGGGATGAAGCAACAATAGCAACCAAATAGGTAAAAGAAGAGATTCAGATTCTGCTTAAATATGCCTGGGGCAACAAAGCAGCCTATATACTTCACCCCACTGGTTTTGTCAGAAGGAGGGATTCCAGTCTGCTGAACTCCGAAGTTGGCTCTTTTGGATCAGGCCTTCTGCTAACAAACTGGAGAAGGTAAGGCTGAATAAGCTTTCCAAATAACTATGCAAAAGAGCTCCAACCAGTGGCTCACAATAAATGGGTAATCCAATAAAAATTTTATAGATTTACCGAGGACACAGAGTACCTTGGGCATACAGTTGGCATTGAATACGTTTGTTGAACAATACAACTCAATGGCAGGGCAGGCAAGAGACGCCACAGTGTACTAACAAGAATATGGCTTTTGTAGTCAGAGGACGTGGGTTCCAGGTTCAATTCCAGATACCATCTCTGTAACCTAGGGGAAGTCACATTACTTCTCGGACCTTTTTTAAATCTGTAAAATGAAGGAGGTGAGGGAAAAGGTCAGACTAAATCAAGGATGGGGAGCCTGAGGACTCAATACCACATGTGACCCTCTAGGTCTTCAAGTGTGATCTTCTGACTGAATCCAAACTTCATAGAACAAATCCCCTTAATAAAAGGCTTTATTATATAAAACTTGGACTCAGTCAAAAGACCACACCCAAGGACCTAGAAGGCCACAGTTCCCAACCCCCCTGGACTAGATGATCTTTGATCCATTCCAACACTAAAGCTATGAGCCTAAATATCCTGGGATAATGGTAGCCTAGAAGGTGAAAAACTCTCCTAAGTTCATCTTACAAACTTCCCTGTACTAATAAGACCTACCAAGTCAGTGGATGGTTGTACAGTCAACCCTTCTCTAGCAAGTCCATCAGCACTATATTTCCAACAGCATGTGCTCACGTCATTTCTCTGTGTCATATTTTGGCAATTCTCAGAATATTTCTAACTTTTTCCTCATTATTATATCTGTTATGTGATCTGTCATCAGCGACCTTTGATGTTACTATTGTCACTGTTTTGGGGCACCACAAACTACGCCCATAAGACAGAGAACTTAATTGATAAATGTTATGTGTTCTGACTGCTCCACCAAAAGGCATTCCCCCATCTCTATCCCTCTCCTGAGGGCCCTCCCTATTCACTGAGACACAAGAATGGTGAAATTGGGCCAATTAATTACCCTACAATCAATGGGGCAAACTTCATTGTTGTCTCATTTTATGAAACTGCCTCAACCTTCATCAACCAACACCCTGATCCATCAGCCGCCATCGGACACTGAGGAAAGCCTTACCAGCAAAAAGACTGCATCTTGCTGAAGGCTCTGATAATGGTTAGCATTTTTTAGCAATAAAGTCTTTTTTAATTAAGGTATGTACATTTTTATTAGACATAATATTATACACTTAACTGACTACAGTACAGTAAACAAAACATTTATATGAACTGGGAAACTTGAGCTATTCCCTTTAGTGAGGTATATGCTTTATTGAAATGATGTGGAACTGAACCCACAATATCTCTAAGGTATGTCCATACATATTTGTTGACTTCATTTGACTTGTGACCATGGATAAGTCATTTGAACTCCCCCTCAGTTTACTCAATGATAAATTGAGGGAGGGAGGGAGGGAGAAAAGAGTACAGTAAATGCTCTCTGGGGTCCCTTTCAGCTCTAGGCCTATTATGCCAAGATTATCCTTGAAAAATATACAAAGACTTGTATATGCCAGCAAAGAAAGCAGAGCTATAAGAACAACATACACAGTGCTGATGTGGAAGCAGATACACAAAGCCTCAGTTTTGAGAGAATACTAAGAAATAATGTGACAGTGCTCTGATCTCAAGCCCTTGGCCCCATCTAAACAAAAACTGTACACCAGTTTCATCGATGCCAAGAAGACAAAGTCCTGATTTGATGTCCTTTGGTTTCACTTCAATCAAAATCACCTCTTCAGTTCTAAAAGGCAAATAAAGTAAGTGAGGGCTCCTCTTAAGATTAGAAAGTGTTTTGTTTGTGGTGACCAAACTAAGAGTGGCATACTGTTTATGAAAAGTAACTTTGTATTTACCACCGACCAAACTCTTAAGAAAGCTTAAAAAAGGGGTAATGATTGGTTTCACTGAGACTTCTCCAAGAGTACACCAATATTGACTTACTGTTCTGTTTAAGCAAATCAAAATCCCCAAACTTAAACTTTGTACCTGTTTTTTGCTGCCTGGTAATTTTGTCTTTTTTGTCATGATTATAATATAAATATTAGACATGTAAATAAAAATTATAAATACATATGGAAGGGGAGGCCTCTAATTGGATCTCCAGGCTCCAAGAAAAACTACTAGAAAATAATCATTTAACTAAAAATCACTGGATATTAATTTTTTAAGTGAGTGCTAGTAAATTAGCTAAAAATATCAGATAGTAATAAACTAGCGAAAAACCGTTTTTCTTCCACAACAATGTAAAAAAGGCAATACTAAAAGGAAACCAAACACACGTCAAAAACAATGGCCAACTCTGATGCAGTGAATGAGAAGTCATTAAGCACTTCATGAAACTCTAGTAAACTATGCTCACCAAATCCCCTTCATCTGCAGGCTTTGCAGAAGATGGGAGAGAACACTGGGGATGCCACACGGTATACAAGGAGGAAAAGAAAATTAAGCCTATGAAGTAAAGAAAGAGGAAAGAGCTGGACCTGAAAACAAAGAATTGTAGTTGAAGCTAAACTCAGTCAAGGAAATAACCTCAAACCACAAAAGAAAAAAAAATACTTTGTAGAATAAAGAGGGTCAATAGTAAGAGGGCACTGAGTTCCATAACTCAAAGATATTTCTCTAAACATTTCTTTGATGATGGTAACTCTACCCAGTCCATTCAGCTTAGAAAAGGTTAACTTTCAGTCCCATGACATTCATGTGTATCTGTGGTTATATCTGTGGTTATCTGAAACCTATTAAAACATAAAGATAAAAAATGTTTAAAGGGTAAGTGATAGGACCATGTGGGTAGCATTTTTTTACCTTGTCTCACCAAAGGATACAAATGCATTAATACTGAATGGGAGTGCTGTTGGTAGGAACAATAACAGCAATGAGCATTCACATTGCACTTTCAAGTTTGTGAAATGCTTTACAAATGTTTTACTCTCACAATTGGAAGATATGTGCTACTATTATTCCATTTTACAGATGAGAAAACAGAGGCAAACAGGCCAGGTGACTTGCCCTGGGTCACAAAGCTATTAAGTGTCTCAGTTGATTGCTTGCTGGTAAAGATTTCATAACTAGGGGGTAGGGAACATGTGCCCATGATGCACTTTTATTAACGTTTTCTCTATTATTTTAAGTCTACCAGGGGTGGGGAAATCTGCAGCCTAGAGGCCACATGTGGCCCTCTTGGTCCACAAGTACTCTGACTGAATCCAAACTTCATAGAACAAATCCCCTTAATAAAAGGATTTGTTCTGTAAAACTTGAACTCGGTCAAAAGGCCACACCCAAGGACCTAGAAGGCCACATATGGTCTCAAGGCCGCAGGTTCCTCACCCCTGGTAGTCAATCAACAAAGAAATAAATCAATCCTGATTTACAGTATTTGGCAATTTCTGAGAGGTAAATAAATGGTCACAGTGAATCAGTTTTGTGAGTTGGCTCTAATACACGACTACTCCGAGGTCATATTTGGAACTCAGGTCTTCCTGAGGCCAAATGCACCATCCAGCTCACAATTTCTCACCAGTATTTGCACAAATTGCCTTTCTGGAAAAAGAATAATTAATTACTTACACTAGAGTGCTACTATTTGTTTGATCCAAAATTAATACATTTGTGTGAGCTTATATTCTATTTTAAGAGGAAGAAGTAGTCAAAGTACTCATGAATTCTTGTCAAAAGTAACTTAGCTTCTTCAGCAAATTATCCACAGAGCCCTGGAGACACCTCCCCAAAAATCAACCCACCAGATCTAACTTCATTGGCAATATGGTATTGGTAGGCATAGATCTGGATGAATATGTAAAAATGTAAGAGGAAAAACAGAATTAATGGTACAGTCATAAACTAATAGAAACAATGACATAAAATAGATAAAATTAAATTAGAGTCAATAAAGTTGAACATCAATCCTAGTCTTACCATAAACTTACTTTGTCATTTCCAGTTCCTTGGCTCTATGTGCTCAAATTTTCCCAAAGTGAAATACTATTACTATATTAGCATTACTATCTATTTAAGAGATGTTATAATTACTGGAAAACATTCCACATTCATTAGAATAGTACCAATATGCTTTTTTCTCATTTGAAAGAATGGCCAACAGTAAGGGTAAAACAAACAGAATGTGTTAAGGAATCATTCCATTGAAGCTCCAAAAGGAAAATGGCATGTGAATACTTTAAATAAAGGAATTTCCTCCCAGATGGTGAAGCAATAAGATGCCAGGAGACAGATGAGCCCAAATGCCCTCAACCCACTCCCAAACTCAAATGAGAGAAGAAAGGGAGAGAAGCAAAGAGGGGAGAAAGGGGGGAGAGATTTTAATCTGAACTATCAATCCCTTAGACCAGGAATTTTTCAAGGCAGTGTGTGAGGGAATCTGTCCAAATGACAGCAGACCAGAAGAACAAAATGGAGGTCTTGAAGACATAGCTTCCTCTTGGCTTTTTTTTGCATAACCTCCTGGAGAAAACTATCTACAACGGGTACCTCCTCTTCCTCTCTCACTCTTAATACTCCACAATCAGAATTTTGACCTCAGCATCCAACAGAAACTGTTTTCTCCAACTGATCTAACTGCAAATCCAGTGATCTTTTCTCAATCCTCATCCTTGTTTACCTCTCTGAAGCCTTTGATATTCTCTTCCCTCTGTGCTCACTCTTGGTTTTCCTGCTATGTCTGACCACCCCTAGTCTCTTTTCCTGGATGTTCATCTTCATTCAGTCCACTAAACCTGGGTTACTGCTAAGGCCCTGCTCTGGGCCCGCTTTATTACTTTGCTTTTCAGTTCCTATGCAATGAATTATCATCTGTATGCTGATGATTCTCAGATCTATTTATCCATCCCTAACTTCCAGACTTGAGGCCTACTGGATATCTCAAACGGCTTACTGGACAGCTAAAACTCATCAGGTCCAAAACTGAACTCATTATCTTTCCCCTCCAACCCTCCCCTCTGGGAGTATCATCATATTCCCAGTTATTCCAGCTCACAACTTATGTCATCCCCAACTCTTCACTGTCACCCCACTCCCTATCTGATCTGTTGCTGAAATCTCTCATTACTACCTCTGAAAAGTCTCCCGAGAATATGCCCTCTTTTTCTCCCTAATACTGCTATCACTCTGCTACAGACCCTCATCACCTCATGCCTGGACCATTCCAATAACCTGCTGGCTACTCTCTCTCCCAACCAGTCTTATCTTCCACTCAACTGTCAAACTGATCTTCCTAGAGATCAAGCATGATTGTCACACACATACACACACACACACACACACACACACACACTCCCCACCACCTCGAGGATCAAACACAAAATCCTCTGTTTTACTTATAAAGCTTTCCATAACCTGGCCCTTTCATAATTCTCCAGTTTTCTTACACCTTACACTTCCCTACAATTCGGGGAGACTGATCTCCTTGCTGACCCATACAGACAACACTTCATCTCTAATCCAAGGGTCTTCACTGACTGTGCTCCATGCCTGGAACTCTCTCCCCTCCTCATCTCTGCCTCCTGGCTTCCTTCAAGCTTCAGTTAAAAGTCACCTTCTGCAAAAAGTCTTTCCTAATACCCCTTTAATGCTTGTGCTTTTCCTATATTGATTATTTCCAACGGATCCTGTATGTATCTTGTTTGTACAGAGTTGTTCGCATACTGTCTCTCCTAGTAAACTCCTTGAAGAGCAGGGACAGTCTTTTGTCTTTCTTGTATCCTCAGTGCTTAGTACAGTCAGTGCTTGGCACGGAGAGTCACTTAATAAATGCTAGCTTCCTCAATGACTGAACAGAAACTTATAAGACCAAAAGCTTTTCCTCAATAAAGAAGCAGTCAAAGGATATGAATAAACATTTCTCAAAAAAAGTGAAACGTATGAATATATTAAAGAACACCATCACTAGTAATAAAATACATATTAAACAACCCTAAGATTTTACCTCACATACAATAAGTTGCAAAGATGGCCAAAAAAAAAGCACAGTCAATGTTGTGGGAAGATAGGCACACTAAGACACCGTGAACTAGTACAACTATACTGGAAACTAATTGGAATTATGGAAATAAAGTGACTAAAATATCCAAACCTTTGACCAAGAGATTCCATTCCTAGGAATACATCCTAAGGAGGTCACTGACAAAAGAAAGGATCCATATACACCAAAATATTTATAGCAGCACTTTTTGTGATAGCAAAGAACTAGAAGTAAAGTAGATGCCCTTTGACTGGGGAATGACTAAACAAATTATGGTACATGAATACAATGGAATATTACTAGACTGTATTTCAATGCAAATATGATCAATACAGAGAAGCATGGAAAAATCTACATGAACAGATACAAAGTGAAGTAAGCAGAAACAAAAAAAACAATATATTTAATGATTAAAACAACAAATGGCAAGAGCAACAACCGGAAATTAATTAAAATTAAATGTTACAAAATTGCAAAGAACAAGCTTGGTCACAAAGAAGAGAAATGACTAGACATCTCCACACCAAACCTCTGTAGAGGTAGGAGGTCCGCAAGCATGGAACACCGTGTATAATCTGAATTTCTTATTTGATGCATGACTGATTTTGCCAATTATTTTTCCCTTCTTTTCTTTTTATTTTAAAAGAAAACCAATTATAAGACACTGATCTAAGAGGGGAGAAGGCTTTCAGAGGGAAATTTATTTAACATATAAACAAAAAGTTATCAAGAAGAAATTACTTGAAAAAAGGCAAGCAACCTGGACACAATGGACTCATAGTTTTATATGTAACATTTTTTCCTTTTCATTGTATACAGAAAAAAATGTTCATGTTTGTCAATTCTTGTTGTTTAGAATAACAAAATTTTTTTAAAAGTCTGCACTCAATAAGGCAAACCACTTTGCCCAAATCACCATCTGTGTGAGCAGAAACACACTAAGACAGAATCCTACTTAACTCCCCGCCCCCTCTCCCCCCCACCACCACAAGCTTTTCCCCACCCCAACTCCAATTCAAATAATAGAGGGAATATATTGAGTATTTGTGGAGAAATATCTGCTGTCAAAACAAAAATGAATCATTTTTTTAAAATAAAAGGCAAAAAAAAATCACATGAGTAAATTCAGCAATGAACATATTTATATATCATATTAATGCATAAAATGTGCAGGTTCACTTGCCACTCAGCTGAGTCAACATGCCATTCCCCTTATTAAGTATAACCAACACTCTAGAAATATGTCCTACTTATTCATTGCCAAATGGAGGTCAACCCATTTCTAACAGCCTTCATGCTATATATTCCCAGGTCCAGCGAACTTCATGATATTACTTAAAAGGAAGTACTAAGAAAAATTAAAAATCAATGCGACCCAAAAAAAGTCCAAGTTTATTTGTCTGGATATGATTTACTTAGAAGGTTACTATCACTAACAAAAGTCAACTGACTAGCTCTATAAGCTCTCCTTTCTTAGGCCATCAAAAAACAAAACAGTTCATCTGGATGCCAATTATCCACAGAAAGAGTTCCCTTTCCCTGACACTGTCCTGTAAATTTCTGAGAACTGAGCTTTTTCGGTTTTTTGTTTGTTTTTATCTGTGAAACAGAGCAATAATGTTGTGTCAAAGGGAGAAAGGGCCAACAGTTTAGGTTACATTTCCCCATGAGAGAACTACAACTGCAGACCCTTTCTTGTTACTTTTTTGTATAGTTGTTTCAATTCTGTCTGACTCTTTGTGACCCCATTTAGGATTTTCTTAGCAAAGATAGTGTAGTGATTTGCCATTTCCTTCTCCAGCTCATTTTACAGATGAGGAAACTTAGGAAAATAAAATTAAGACTTGTCTAGGGTCACACTGCTGATACGTGTCTGAGGCTAAATTTGAACTCAGGTCTTCCTGACTCGAAGTCCAGCCAAGCCACCAAGCTGCCTCTATTTTCCAATTACTACTATACATAAAAAGATTCACTTTTCAGTTATCTAGTACTATCACAATAATTTTGTGGTATACATTTTGCCTTACAATAACTAAACATATAAACATTCATGTTGAAAATTTGATTCTTCTTTTTTAAGAGTTGAAAGAGCTTTCAAGATTCTATTCTAACCCACCAAGGCACAGGGACACATTAAGTGAACTAATGGCCTAACTAGGACTCACACCAGTTTATGTTCCTAAGGAGTGACTTTAGATCTGTACAGGTTACTAAAATGCTGGTATATATAGTTAATCTCCCATTCTGATTTGTTACCTTATTTAAAAGAAAATTTTTTTTACATGACTTCAAAATTTCAACAATCTCTTCAATGCTGGGGAATTGTTTTTAAAGCAAACAATATGGAGGAATTATTAAATAATATCGATCTACCATCTCTAATCCCCCAGATCTAGGCTAAAGAACACTTAAACCACTCCCTCCCCAAAAGAGATATTCCAAGTTTGGAGTTGTATAATTGTGGATCACAAAGGCCCAAATTGGAGGCAACGGCTATATGCCTAGACTGCCAATGAAATGGAAAAACTCCTTGGGGCCAAAAATGATTTGGGAAAGGTCATTTCTCTGGGAGATCCAGACTATATGATTTAGTGCTAAAGCAAGTTGCCACCTTAGTTCCTCTTCCTGGAAAAGAGTTCGAATTTCTGCCTCCATGTCAACTTGACCTAGTTTTGGTTTTTTTTAAAACCTCAGGAAAGATAAAACAATACATAGACTAACTTCCTAACAGACTAATTCCATAGAGTAATAATACTAACTTTCTGGCATGGTAGACTTTGAAGACTGAAGTCAAATGCACTAGCACAAAACGCTTTCTGTTTTAGATTTGGGTCCAAAAGTTCAGAAAAGCTTCAGAAAAGCGCTTTTAAGATTCACTCACAATCCCCTGCCTACAAGCGCATGCAACCAAAAACATAAATAAATAAAGATCCAGGCTTTAACTCAGAAGTTCTTAAAGTGAAGATCTATGAATTTTTTTCATATTTTTGTTACTGTATTTCAATATTTTTGAGTTCCCTTGGCAATCCCATGTGTTTTATTTTATGCATTTAAAAACATCATTCTGAGAAAGGGCCCACAGGCTTCACCAGACTGCCAAAGGGTTCGTGACACACTTGACTAAATTATTAACTTAGGTGTTTCGTTTTTCCTTGTGGTAATCATTTTTCTCGTTATGGAAAGCACCCATTAGTAGGTTCAGTTTACATGAGGAAGCATTCCCTCTCCTCTCAGGGATCCGGCACATGAAGGAGACAGTAGCTCATGCCAGTTTTGGAGAGAACCAAATAAAAACCCTGCCCTGACTGTCAGAGAGCCTGCATTCATGCCAGTCAGGTGCTCCATGCTGCACCGCACACAAACTTTAATAAGGCAAAGCTCCAGAAGAGGAACTTTTTTTTCCAACTGTAACTTTCTTCCTTCCCATTTAACTCCCCGCAATGGCTTCTTCTCCCTCCTGAAGCGGAAATTAAACGGGTCTGGAACCACGACTCCCGTCCCTTTCCTCAGGTACCCAAGAAGCCGGGAGTTGCGAAAGCATCCGGGGCCGGGCTGAGCGATGCTATCAGCGGAGGGGGAGTCGGCGATGATCCGCCCGCCTGTCCGGGCCGCGCACGCGTCCCCCAGCCAAGATCCCCAAGCGCTCACCGAGCCG